>CM029113.1:20234007-20664007 GCA_016859345.1 Istiophorus platypterus | reverse complement strand
GGAGATATGTATTATAAAATATCTACTAATTCACCAGCTGCACTAAGTAAATAATTTGAATATATTTGCCCGTAAATGGCTCTTAATAGAGAGCAGCAGACCAACAAGTCTCTGTGGGAACAAAAAAAGAAAAAGCTGTTTGGCACAAAAACACAATTTGGTTCAGTCATTCAAATAAAATACAAGGCGCAAGGATATTCACATCATCCAAGTAGCTCGGCAAATCTAATTTATTTCAGAAATGAAACGCTGAATTGGACGCTGGGGATTCATAAAACTCCAAACTCTGCATTGCACCAGCAGAAAGGCTTATACGACAAACTGTTTTTATGCAAATTAGAACAGCAAGAACAACACGGCATAGATTTGTACTTTTTAATAGGGACCGTGTCCCGTCCACTGCTCAAATACTTTCTTAAGTGTGATGAGAGTTGAATAATATATCAATAAAATAACTATATGGTGGTTTGGGACTAGATGTAGTGTTGGATTTAGGGTTATCACATCAGCATACAGCATCATTGTGGGCTTCTGGGTCTTAAGGCGCTTTCACATGCATGTGTCTGTTGTATTAATATGTAGGTCTATAAGTTATATATGTGTATATGTGTATTAGTACTATTGTTACCATTTGCTAGTAGTTGGCAGGACTCAGCATTTCTTTGAAAGCAGCAAGCACCTGCTGAAAAAGATGGAAAATCTTTGACAGCACAAATCTGAAGGTGCCACTAAAAGATTAATTAAACCTCTGTTAAAAATAATCCTGGGCTTAACATGGGAGGGGGGTGCTTTTGTTTTTGTCTCCTGGATGGGACAGTGCCTGGTCAAGAACCTTTCGGGATCTCAAGTGTCTCTCTGAGAGGGTCATTGCAAATGAAAGCGAAAGGAGTCATCCGGATAACACGGCACAAGCGGGCTCAGCAGAGCAAACAACGTGGCCGCCGGCAGTGACATGGCTGGGCTGCTGCACCACCGGCAAGCTGGGGGAACAGGTACGCGCTCCGCTGGACAACTGTATTAAACTGTGCTGGAACATGTGAAATACCACATTATGTAAAATAGTGTAATATCCTGGTCCTGCGTCTGTTGAGAGTATTAGGTTTCCCCACCATCTTTTCCCACCTCAAACACCACTGTCCACATATATATCTTCCAAGTCACATTTTCCCCCAACTGTACTTTAGATTACAGTGATTATGAGTAGAACAGGAAAACATGCAACTTTGGGGCCACCCAGATGTTATATGAAAAACAACCTGTGATAGACAGAAAACGCAACAATCCCTTTTTTGCACTGATGTGACCCAGATGATGCTAAAATGATATAAATGTTACAGATGTTATAATCAAATCAATTTTTTTTTTTACACGCAGGGGCTTTTAAAAGTCGCTGCCGACAGCACCACCATTAGTATTTAAAACGTCTGGCGTGGCCTCCGCGTCAAAGAGCGGCCGACCCGACCTTCACCTCCACTTCCTCTTGCCTCGCTGCAGTGACGTAGGAGTGTAGTCCAGGATGCGACGGTGCGCTGTGACTTTACGGCTTGATGCCGTTAAAGGGGCGGCTGAGGACATTTGCAGTTGGGCTGAAAGTTTCAACCAAAGAGCCTGGGGAAAAACACCCATTTGTTTCTGCCAGTTGTTTGGTTACTCTCCAAGGTACTGACTCAAAAGCTCTGAGAAATATCTTGTTTGGCTTTCTTCTTTGTTTGAGTTGGCATCAGAGTTTAAGGCAACTCTCATATCTCCACGAGGGAATACTGTATTGTGAATACACGGTGCCTCGTCTATTTAAAGGCTTTTCAGATGCTATGTAACCCAAAAAAAACTATTGACTTGACCGGATCTAATCTGGGAAAGATGGTCAATGTGAAGGGAAATGTGTTCTACGACCTGAGGAACACCTGCAGCCTCTGGAACAGCCAAGCTAAGAAGATTACACCCGACCAGGACAATTCCTTTACACTTCCACTGTAACAGCTGGTCTGCGGAGACCAGGAAACCTCTCTACACCGGCACTTTAATAACACACACACACACACACACACACACACACACAGACATCTTATATCAGCTCCAACTGAAAGAAATTGGATGTCGTGACCAAAGGCACTTACTCTTTCTGTGTGTGTGTGTGTGTGTCTCCAGCCTCTTCACACCTTCACTAGACCACAACAGAAGCTGCAGTCACAGCATCCACTTGGTTTTACTTTACAGCCATCCTCCCTCGGGAGACATTACAAGATAGATTCTCTCTCTCAAAAAAAAGAGGAAACTTCTCCGCAGCGAATTTGATGTTCTCCATCTTCCACCGTCTCTCACACAGTCACAGCTCAGCCTTTCCTGAGGCTGGAAACACAAAGGGCTGCTTAGATTTCTTTAACTAACCAAGGTTCTGTCCTTTCTTAAAAATTACATTGAGACAAGCACTGACACAGAACTTTTGGCCTGAACTACTGAACCTTCATGGAGCATTGTAATAGCATGTAGCCGGGGTAAAAAATCCAGACAGACCCCAATTAGTGCACTGCCCAGAAATGAAGGACATGGTGAATGAATAACTCCTGTTGTAGCTTGCTGGTCACAAATTCCTCCTACCAGGTATGATAGTGGGGAAATCTGGTGGAGAAGACACTTTTAGTCAAGGAACTTTTGCAATTTTGAAAATTTTGAATCGACAAGGCTGAAGAAAACACGGGAGTTACAGCTCACATGAATTTAAAAGAGGGAAGATATGGCCGATAACACATAAAACTGATAACCCCTCCTCCTCATCAGAGAGATGCTGGTTCTGGTGATTGTGGTGGTTTTGGGGCCAGAGGATTGTAGGCAGCGTGGTTCTGGACCAGTATTACACCCATTCGTCCTTCGCCTGACTTAAATTGAATCTTTTGCTAAAGCTTTAAGTGCTTTTTTTTTTTTTTTATCTCTGTGGTGATAATGCACTTCACAGGAAGTCAATTTTTTGCTGTTTGGTTGCTGGGTTTGTCATTTATCACTGCTGTGATATGAGAGGTCATGACCTGAAAACCTCCGGCAGCTACACGCTGCTCCGCAAGAACCAACAACGGACCACTCTGAAAAAGCAGTGGCATCGGTTCAGATATGAGCTGGGCAACACTTGAAAATAACAAGGCAACAATGGAGTGAAAAAAAATTACAATATTTTCCTAAAAGCCGGGTATAATGGAGCAAAGATATAGGCCCAATAATGGGTGAACATGTGACGAAATGACAGAGAAATTCAGTAGCTTGTTGGTTAGTTATGGTAAATAACTAACTAACACTAAAAACACCATCAAGATCATAAAAAAAAAAACTTCCACTACTAAATACCAGACAATTGATGAGGACAAACTACAACATCACAGCATCAAGACGTAACACGATTTTAAATAAATTAAGGTGATAAAGAATAAAAAGCATAATGGGCTGGATGTTTGTGAAATCAAATAGACTGCACGTTATGTGCATTTGGCTAAAAAAGACAAACATATTCTCAACCCAATTAAATGAAAATAAATAAAATACCCCTTAAAATTATTATTACCATGGTGTTACTGACATGAAATGATAATGCCGCTTTCCATTACTATCCACGTTTATTTCCCAAATCACATTTATATAAAAATAAATTAATTAATTAAAATCAAACCATAATATTACCAATATATGCTGTTTAGGGTTACTTGGTTACTAGATCTGTAATTTGCACTTTTATCTCAATAACACAAGATATTTTTCCATTATTACTGAGCTGCGTTGCCATTCTACTAGGACCATTGTATAATCCACTATAGTTGTTTGAGGCGGCACTGGCACTGACACAAAAGATGATGGATCCAACCGCTGGCGAAAAAGCTGTTCCTTAAAACTTCCCTTTTTTTGGGGGGAGGCGGGGGGCATTAATATTCATCTGCCAGTGCAGTCTAGCTGAAATCCAGGGCTCCTGGGGCTCAGCAAGACGGAGGGCTGAACACAAACACGCTTGCACCTCCTTAAAAGCCGGCAGGGGTGAAATTGTGGAGGCAGTTGAGAATGTCACAGCGAGGAAACTATTAGCTAGACACGCATCCTTATCATCCTTGTTCTCCTCCTCTTCCTCATCCCCCCTCACACCCTAATCCTCATCTTCCCCCCGTCTGTCTGCTCTTTCTCTTTCCCTCACCTCTTTTCCTTCCTATCGCACTCTTTTCCGTGATGGTCTACGTACCCCAACTTTCCTTCCGAACCCCTGGCCCCCCTGTCACCCCCCCTCCACCACCTCCTCCTCCACCTCCTCCTCCTCCAGAAAAGCAGGTGATGTCCCATGTGTACATACAGCAGAGTCAGTGAGGGATAAAATGGGAGAGGAAGTTGAAAATGTCACCGCGGTGGGGAGAAAGAGTGAGGGAACGCCTACAACCAGAAGGCCTCCAGTTTCCTGAACCCTAAAGTTTATCTCTCATACTTTATATTGCTCTTCCTCACCTCCCTCCCTTACTGTCCACCCTCACTCTCCCCCCGCCTCCTCTCCCTCCTCTGTTTCGCCCCAGAGTGCTTAGCTCTGATTTAGCGCCGCCTTGTTGCTTTACCCCCTCAGTCTTTGTTGGTCGCTGCCTTGGCTCTGCCCCCCCCCTCCTAAATGAAACCAACCGGCCGTGCTTCCTCTCATCGGTGGTGGCCGCCGAACAACAGAGCAACACTGGGTTCCTAAAAACTCAACAACAGAGAGAACTTCAGACTGATATTGGCGTCCATTTCGGTGCGTGAAGTGGACGCCTTGGACCCTGACTGTGGTGTATGAAGTGATGTAGATGCAGCTGTCTGTTCACTAAAGATGTGCATTAACATAGAGAGCAGGGGACATAGTGAAAGGAAGATAGTGAGCTGAACTAGGGAGTATTAGGCTCTACTTTATGCAAGAGTATTTTCATTGAGGCTAAATTACGGATTGCACACAGGATGGAAAGGACATGTCAGAATAAGCCATTAATCCAAAATCTATTATGTAGATTTGCAAAGCTGGAGGTAGTGTTACAGCCCCCCATTCCATAGGTAAAAATCCAGTTCATTTTCCCCATAGACCGATTTGCATGACTCTCACTTGGAGCAGTTCTATTCCCTGGACTGGTACAAAAGTCTCCCAGTTGAATCATCAGCTCAAAAGACTGACAAGCATGTTAAGAAAACATCTGCAAAAGTAAAAAGGTACAAGCCTGTGGACATGAATACTTCAAGGAAGAAGTTAACTACTAATACAAGGGGCAATGTTGCATGAAATATCCAATCACAGAGTTTCAAATTCTGTTATGAGTGCTGGCAGGTGAAAGCCAAGGATGACTGTGTTAAGAAAATGGACCTGCAGTTTGTTTTCTGGCACAGTTCTGGACTAATCCAGTGACTATGGCACCACTTTTCCTTCATAAATTTGACAACAAAATGTTTTGAATTTACTACACCTTTGATTTCATGCCTCTAATTGAAGTAATAAAGTGGAACTAATTAAAACTGGTTGTCATGATATAAACCTATAGGGCTGTCGACTGAATACAGAGTGGGGCGAAAAGAGGGAAATAGAGAGCAGTGCTGCAGGACCAGGGCACAGACTTCCTGTATGTTGCAGAACGTGAGGCTGCGAATCTGTCGGTTCCATGTTCTACGGCAGCAGTGGAGACAGCGGACTTGTATGATGAGGGCAGCATGGTTTTGGTGAAGCTCCGAGGTTCCTTCTTGTGCCCCCATCAGGCCACTATTTCCTACTTTCTACAAGGGAAATACTGTTACATACACAGATGTAGACGCAGCCCGCTAAATGGAAACTCGCTGTGATTTAACGACACCAGAAACTTCTTTTAAGTTTTTATTTTAATCCTATATCAATTGTCTTTTTACTTCTGTTTTTATGTATTTTTGATGTTCATTTTATTTGATTTTGCATTACTGGAATTGGTCTCATCTCGTCTAAAAGTCTGGTGATTTTATAGTTTCTTGACTTCAGTTTGCTGCCTTGTGTGAGGTAACTTTGTGAGTTGGGTTTTGAGAAGTGCTGTATTGATATTTATTATAGATTCACTAATAATGTTCATATTCTGTACAGATTTATTCCCTTTAACTTTTGACATTCCATAATGCCATGAGATCTGATTTTCAATGTTTTACACACATACTAAAAGCCAGATTTTCATGAAATCTGCTGGGGATGTTAATGTCCCCAGAAGATAAATCCTGATGCTATTGTTGACCCAGAAAAGCTTTTCTCCAGCACCACCATCAGTCCAGAGTTGCAACTTTTGATACAAGCTCTGCAACTGTGTCATTCTTTGGAGTCATTTTTTGTTTTTTCTCTAAAGGAAAACAAAGACTTTCTTCTGTATGGAAAAATCTGTCCTGTCCAAATCTAATCTCTGCTGTAATAGAGAATGAAAGAGCATGGTGACCTTGGTAACTAATGCAGTTACAGTTGGTAAGTTTAATGTCCCCAGTATAATATGAAATTATGGCAGTCATAACTACGGCATTAGCTGCTGCAAATAGAGTTGTAAGTGTAAAATCCATTTATTGTTCGAGTGGACTGTCTCAAAGTGATGGAGTGTCATGACCTCTGCAGATGACAGCTGATATCTGAAGTGACAACGAGTCATCTTTAATGACAACAGCCAGGCGTCTTCCGGGGACGGCCTTGGACAAACACAGCAGTCTGGCAGGTCCTAGTATCAAATGGATGGACTGTAGTCCCGTCAGCCCCTCGCCTCGCTACCTGTTCCCGGGTTAATAAATCCCAGATTCGTGACTGGCGGCTCCGTGACGGTTCCGTAACCTTGACTCCATCAGAACTCAGTCATGGCTCCACTTTGCCCGCACAGATTTCCATAAGTGACACTGAAGAAGAAATATGAAAGGGATTTATCCGCAGATGCTTTACTTTTCCCTCGTCCTGGCTCACACTGATGCTGCCCTTCTCGTGAATCATAAAGGCCCTGGGGGGTTTTGCTGGGAGGTTTCACCACATACTCACAACGAACCAAGAAGCAGCTTTGTTCCCCCTCAGTGCAAACAACCAGCTCACTAAAATGCACTAAATTCGGGTGAGACGGGGGCTTTGCAACACCAGAAATAGGCTGCAGAATTTACACCATGCTCAGCATTTTCTTGACCAGATTAATCCTGGAAGATTAGGAGGGGTTCTTCATGAGTTCTGGTATTTAATCAAACATTCCCTAATATTCACCCGCAGCTCAAACAGTTTAAACAACCAGCTTTTTCTAAAGACGCAGACTAGCCTTCATTCGGGTGAATAATAACAACCCTGAATTCGGCATTCAGCCTCCAGCATCTCAATAATTTACTGTTACTCATATTAAATCCCTCCGCAGCCTGCGGCCCGCTGAATAATCAAACCGTTCCTTCGACGCAGGGCATGTGAATAACTGAACGGTGCAGATCTCACGGCCTGATCAGTGGAGACACCGGTCACCGAGTTCAAGGCGGAGAGAGTGCGTTTACCTGGCTCCCTGACCGCAAGTCGGAAACTGTAATCACACAACAACCAGGCAGAACCCCTCTGAATATGAAAGAATTTCACCTCCACTTGTTCATTGGTCACCTGAATCTGACTCAAAAGCAGCTCTTTGAATTTGGCCTCCAGGCAGGACTCCACTTCCTTCCACGAAGGCAGCGAGAAAACCGACAACAAAAGTTTTTCATTTTAATGACCGGGAACGGTGGTGACTCACTGAGTTCCTCTGACTCACCCCCGTTTAAAACACCCGGCGATGAGGTTAGCAATGCAAATCAACATATACAAACACACACACACACACACAAACACACACACACACAGTAGGAGTGCAGGGGTATTATCTGTCATTAGGCTTGGATTAAAGTCATTTAGTGTTCTTGAGATTATCTGTCATTAGGCCATGATTATAGTGCACACTCCAGTGGCTTTAAAGCAGCTCAGAGGGGAGATAAAACCCTCAAGGAAGTGAGTGGAGACTGAGAGAGAGAGGAAGTTATACTTGAAAACGAAACCTTCTAATAGGGCGATTTGAGGAAAATATCTAATTTGAATATTTCTCAACATTATTGCGATTTATATTTAAATAACAATTACTTTCTAATAATTGAACTACAGGGGTGAGTTTGTGATTTCTTAAAAAATATATATGAATGATCTAAGTATAATCGCATACTTTATATAACATATTAAATGTGTTCTAATATTTCTTCCTCAATAAGACCAGCTTTGGTCAAGCGTAACCAGGCCTAGTACTGACACCAGCATACTAAGCAGACAACAGCCAAGTTTTCGTCCTTTTTTTTGCTCTTGAAAATTCACAGGATTAACTTTAAATCAGCTGCAGTAGAGTTGAAGACATTCTCAGGTTATCATCATAGATGGTGAAAACAGGGGTCGACTGCATTAACTGTTGCTTGCCACAGCTTATTAAGACGGTGATCCTCATGATGTTTTATGACTTGAAAACTTTTACGATATCATTTCAGCCCTTCAGACCTTCTAACCTCTCTGTATAGATCATAAAATTGTCTAAACCACAAAAAATGTAATTTCATCCCCGGCTAATTTTGTTCATTAGGAGGTTTACAGCATTTAGAGTACAATATGTGCCATCTTTCATCTGGATGTGGTGGTTGTTCTCAGGCGTCCTTTTATTTATTAATTCATTTATTTTTAAGTTAAATGTCATGCCAACTCTCTAACACATGGTGAAAAACCCATTACCATTCTGTAACTGAGCCGGTCAGTCCAGAACCTGTAATGTTTTCACTGTGGCAATGAACTTTGTAAACTACAGCTATTCTCTCTTGCTTATCGCTTGAGCAAACCAAGGGTTGAAGATTACAGGTATTGCCATTAGAGCCTTTATAGTCCGGATAGACGTATCAGAAAGACTAGATACTAGAAATTAAAGTCTAGAAACAGAGCAGTGAGGAGGGGAGTCATCTCAGTCAGCGTTAGTTATGCAGTACATCATTAGCCTGGTTTCATATTTACATTCTTGGGTCTGCAAGTGCAATCTTTTCGGCAATACAGACTGTGGAAAACAATGCCGATTCAGTCTAATTATAAGACTACCATGTTATGAAGTCTGTGGTATACTGTAATTCATGTTAATGACGAGATTTTAGCAGCTTAAGTGTGCAGTCACCAGTATTCAACCACATTTCGCCACATCATTACAGTCCAGACCATAAGTATCTGGACAGACACACATTTTATTGTTTTCCAGGCCTCAAGCTACAGCAAATTCAATTTGAAATAAAACAATGGACACTTCATTAAAGTGCCAGGTCTCAGCTTTAATTAGAGTAGTTTTACATCAGAATAGAAAGAACTGTTTGGGGCGTATAGGACTTTTAACACATAGTGCCCAAAGTTTAGGGGCTCAAAAGTGGAAAAATCTGGATAATAAAGCAGTATGTTGTGTCCGCTCTTTTATTATAACTTAATTTTCTTAAGCTGTGCACACACACACACACACACACACACACACACACACACACACACACACACACACACACACACACACACACACAACCCACATAGACAGTGTGGGTCCTGAAGTATGTATGCGTGCATGTGTGTGTGTGTGATGGGGGCTGTCAGCAGCTCGTCTCTAATCTCACACCCTCTAGTCGTAATTCTGGTTTAAACACAATCTGTTGTGTGTCTGTTTATTTCAGCCGCAGAGAGTTTCCTCCGCATCTGTTTCATCACCTTTCAGTCAAAAATGCAAATCAAAGGAGAGAATCTGTTGTTGACTTCGATCGTTAAATCTTCATCGTTAAAAATCTGTGACACTGAGCTCAAACTACAATCTAAAAGTGTATTGGGACTAGCAAACACACAAACCCGAACTTGACCGTTTTGTGCATCTTGCTTGATGTCACACGTTCCTCCATGATTGTCATCTCACTGACCCATTTTAGCATCCAAGGAAAAAAATGTGTTGGCCATAAACACAAGCTACAGCAAAGAGCTGTGCTGTTGTTGATAATAATTTTGTGTAGTTTATCTTTGAGCGTTTACCACCAGTTAGCTGGCTAGTTACTAGCTACACGTCTAGCTAAACTGATTACAGTAAGACAACTTGTGGCTGGAAAACAACACCTGGTCAGTGCACTGACTCGCTGTCCAAGAGCTGTGCTGGAACCTGAGGACAGTTAGGAAGTATCTCTAGAGCTACTCTCTTCTTTTACCAGGAATAGACTAGTTCTCAAGGATAAAATACAAACACACACATATATATACACACATATACACACACACACACACACACACACACACACAACCACATGCACACACACACACACACACATATATATATATATATATATGTATATATACACATACACACAGCTGAAAGCTGAGCTTAGTGATGAGGAAAAACTCCAGGGAAAGTTATTTAAATTATTATTCAAATAATACAAAAAAGAAAAACATAGCAGAGGTTGATGATAAATAAGTGTTTCTGTATCCAAACGATAGCTAAAGAGCAGCAGGGCAACTATTGATAATCTCTGTTTCAAATGATCGACCATGTACACTCAGTTGGCAGTTTATTAGGTACAACCAGCTTAGACTAATGCAGTCTACTACAACATTCTTAACCAGCCCTCATGAAGGTTATAATGTTCAAGTTTTGTTCGAAAAGTTTTTGAGAGGTGTTGATTCAACTGCATGATCATTCTGGAGGATGAATCTTGTGGTGCTGTTGAACTGTAATGAGTCATAAAGCGAAGTGTTTGTTCGCCTGCCCCTGATTGATTGACTCTTATAAACGGGGCCCCTGTCTAATTTCCCACAGTTTGGGAGAAAGTTCATATTTCACTGTGCGGTTTAGATCTGTTTGTCTTAGAAAGTGGCGAGACCTGAACCACAGTACATATAGATGAATATAGAACAGTGTCTCTATTAAACAGGGAAGAAAAGCAGTTGCACTTGATTTAGGTCTTCGGCGCAGACACTGAACTACTGCGAGTGAAGAAACACAAATATCAAACCTCTGACGGCGTCTTTTAGCTCCTTCGCTTCATTCTGATAAACTGCTGTCACCCAACCTTGCCCGTGGCACTGGCGGAGCATTTTAATGAATGAAATGTGTGGAGAAAAGTTGATGCGCGCGATTATTAAGTGAATGATGTACTGTAGGTGGGCTCCCTGAAGAGTAAATTGCTGAAGGACAGCTTATTGGTTTCGGGGAGCTATGGTTTATTCCTAAGGTTGTTGGGGTTTTTTTTCAGTAATGGCTTTTAAATGGCATACATTCCTCTGGGTCCCGAAGCTTTTACATCAAGTTCTTTGGTTTTAATTTGGCTCCCTGCAGACAACACTGACAACGCTTCTCAATCGTCCGCCCTCTCGATCCAAGCCTCGGCTGTAATTTACTCTCTAAAATGTTGTAAAATGTCTGGCTATCATCACAAGAGTTTATTTAGACACCGTTTTTGCAGTGAGTGTTGAGTATTTTTCCATATTTGATTCAAATTTATCTGTCACTTGCTGTTTATTTATTTATTTTTTCTTTTTCCAACTGTAGCGACCCATTTCCCCCCCAAGGAACATTAAAATTTCATTTCTCCTCATCTCTCTTGCCACACAGGGAGCACACTCGTTCCCCTCTGTATCGATGTATCCTTAATCCTCCTTTGTCAAAACAGCCATAAGTTTCTCTGTACATCCACTACTATACTTAATTTTCTTATGTGTATATATATTGACCTCATTATTTAATTCACAAACTAAATTTGACAGGATTATGTAACCGCTCTTGAAAAACAGAGCATCATAACATAGATCAATGACCTGAATTGATTATTTCCTCCATGCTTTATTCTGTGCTCTTCTGGGTACAGTTTGGTGCACAAATTGTAGGGTTGAAGAGAAAAATAATTACGAGGAAGACGATTTTTTTTTTTTTCAAAGATGCACAGCAGAACTTTTATATCAACAACAGATTATCACCTGAATCTCTCTTCCTCTCAACGGAGCATTTTAACATTCTACTTGGGTTTTTTTCTTTTGTGTTTGTTTGATTTTCACATTTACAACTAGCCGCTAGCAGCTGGTTTCTGCAAAGAATCAGGGAAACCCACTCTACACCACCCAACCAGCTAACCAGCACCACACAGCAGAGAGCAGACACACATTAACCAAGTAGGTAGTTAACACAGTAGAGCATTTAGCAGCTAAAGCATCACATACTGCATTTCCCACAAGAGTTGGTGGAGACTTAAGACAGAACAGCTTCATCGTGCGCATCGTGATCCATAGGAGCGTACCGGTGGGCAGGTGTGCTGTACCTTTGATGTTATGGTAACCATAATGAACTTGTGGTTGGAGCAGTAATGGCTTGGTTTGGTTTAAGCACAAAAACTACATGGATAGGATCAGGAAAAGATCATGGTCTGGTTTCAAATAGCTGTGTCCTTAAGGCCCTTAAGTGAAAAGTCCTAATGGGGAATTTGGTGCTCTGTAAAAAAGTCCCCAGACTCCCTCCGTTGCTTCCATCATAGCTACTATGGCTGTAGGTCAATTAATAACAAAACATAACCATGGGGTATAATAAGTCGCTTGCAGAGATGTCCTATGGGCTTGTTCTGTTTTGTTTTTTTTTTTTTGGGGGGGGGGGCAGTCTCTCTTTTGCTGATATGTTCACCTCAGACTTTGTACAGTGTGTTGATATTATATTGCAGATGTGTCTGCAGATTGTTGCACTGCTACCAGGTGCCTAAGGAAATCAATTATTGCTGTGCAATAACCCTGCATACTGTAATATATGTGCACAGGTAAATGCTATTAAAAATTCTACTCATGATTTTGTGATGGTATTTCGCTTAAATTGTGATCTGTGGCACATTTTTTTGTATAATCCGTGTTATGTTGTTTTGTCTATAAATCACGAATATTGCCGTCAATCCTACCCAGGACAACGTCTGCTCAAATAAATATCGAATTAAAAAAAAACAAACTATGCTATATGCACAGATGCTTTGCAGAGTGATGGTGCCCTCCTAGATGAAGTTACCCAAATCCCGAGTTCAGCCCTGAAGACTCAAATGAGATAAGAAGTTCTAAAAACCTCCCCTCCGCTGCACTCGAGGATGATGGTTTCAGTGAGACTCTGCAGACTGTATCAGGTGTTGTCGTTATCTCATGACTGTAAAAACACAACCAACACAGAGACTACACACAGACAGAAGTCAAAACAGCAATGTGTCAGTCCAGGTAGCGAACGTTGTCGAACTGGTCTGTGCCAAGATGCTGAGGCTTATGCAAAATGTGTCTGTGTTTACCACACACACAGAGCACACATGCAAACTCACACACACAAATTGAAGGGTCCTCAGACTTACTGGTGCTACATTTTGCGCTATTTTTGTATTCAAAATGATGTGTTTCAAAGAAAGGCAACAAGTTTTCTGCTAAAAAATGTCAAATAATAAAGAAAACCTCATTATTCAGGATTGTATTGTGTGTTTTTTTTCATTGCTTTATACTTTATGACAAAGTTTCCAACTTTTAAGAAGTAAAAAAAAAAAAAAAAAACACAAAACACAAAACACTCCAACAATGCTAAACATAACAACAGCCACTTCAATAATTATGTAGTTTACTTATGTATTATTCTTATCTGTTCGTGATTCATAGAAAATGAATCAGCAACTGCAGAAATCAGTGGCAATGCAGAGTTTTTTCTGCAACATCTCAGACTTTAACAAAGCTTCTTTCAAGAGCTGTCATTTTGCACAATGTTCGACAATCACACAGAGAGGAATCATCATCGACGAGGCAGGAGACTAATTTTACACCCAAATTTTGTGTCTACCCTCTTCTAAAGCCTTATTATAATTCAAACAACTGGGAGCGGCTCGCTGTGACATTGGTGTCCCTCTCTCTACACTCTTAATTTTTCTCCACTGGAAGCTCATTACTCCATCACAATAACTCCATCTATCTGTGCATATATTGTACACCACAGAGAACAAGCTCTTCAGAGGCACTCTGGGAAATGAAGTGTATGATTTTACACTTAACAACACTTCGGACATGTTCTCCTTGTACCTCACTGGCAGATTAAATGTAACCACAAGAATAAGTTCTATATATACATATATATTCATCTTCAAGAAAGCTCTGATTCATTTAGACCTGCAGTGATGAGGGGAGCAACGTACACAAACAGGAGATCTTGCGGTTGGAGAATTGTGTGTGATGTGTAAAAGAAATAATGGTGATAGTCTGGATTCAGTTGTTTCAAACTTAAAAATACATGTACTTCTACCTTTATTATCTGAGTTTTATACCTTTTTTTAGAAAGCGAGGCCGTTTTTTACTTCTTGAAGCAGCTGGTTGAGGCTTAAGATTTGAATTTAGAGTCAGAATTACGTTCCAGGCCTGTGGGACTTGGAAATGCAACCACGTCTCCAAGAAATTAGAATTTATACTCCAGAGTAACTAACTTGTGTTTCCAATTACGTTTTTGTGACAAACATAATCTCGCTGCTTGGATCGCGTTCAGAGGGAACGTCTCTTTGATTGGATGAGGCACTTCATTTATAGACAGAGGAATCACAGAGGGGTGGTCAGGTGAACGGCGGGCGTATCACAACTCAAGTCCGGGCTTAGATTCACACCTTGGTTAAGGTTAAAAAAATTTTAAAAAGCGGGGTCCTCATAAGTACAGAATCACAAACATGTGTCATGTAACATTTTGTTCTGTTGCAGTTTATATTCTGATCAGTCCAAAGTGGAAGTTCAGCAAAAGTAAAAACCTTAAGCAGCAGCTCCATAAAGGCTCAAACCCAAAGACACTACTTTGTACTTTGTCCAAATTTTGCTGTGTAGAAATGTAACATCCATTTGGGAGTACAAAGGAAACATTTAAGGCAGAAATCTTCTTACACAACCAAACAACAAAAACCCTAAAACCTGACATATTTGGAACATACCAAAATTACATCTTCAGAAGCCGCTGAATTATCCAAAGGGTAAAAAGCAAACTCTTCAAAGAATCGGGAGGATTTCTGAAGGCATCTGAAGAAAACAACCGACCAACAATACGGCAAAGCCAATTAAATCCAGTAATTTATTCCGAAGTAAATTCAAAGTGGCGCAGTGGCACGGAAGAACGGGGAAGTAAATCAGAACAAAACAAGTCATGAGACAATAAAAAACTTTCTGAGGGCACAATTAGAGACGCTGAAGACCAAGAATAAACAGCAAAGGAAGTAGGAAACACAACAGTCTCTCAGCACGTGAAAAAAATGAAATTAAATGAAATGAAGAAAAAAGTTGTTACTGTTATTCAGGGAAGTTCTGCCAAAAAAAAAGACAAAAATGTCTTCATGTGCTCCATTAACACACACTCACAACTGCGATCTTTACAACACAAGTTCCTCCACAGCCATTGTCTTCCGCAGAGGCACATTGACAGCGGATGAGGGAAGAGGGATGAGGGAGCGTTCGCGTGTCAATCTTTCCAACAGAAGCTCGAGATCATCCCAGACGGAGGCCAAGGCGTTGGTTTACGGGGGAAAAACTGAAAGGAACAATCCACCGTGAGGTACCTCTGACACTGTGAGAGTCTGTGATGTTCACCGTATACCAGGTATTATACTGTATCAAGTTTACTTTTTTCTTGTATTGGATCCCAGCAGGAGACAGCCAGAGATATCACTACTTTATTTAGTCTTTTACCAGATTCTAAATCCTGGGAGTCTCCTAGATTTTCCCAGAATGCATTTTCCCCTACACAAAAGGATAGACACACACTTGCTCTTGCATTGCCACTCCGTTCATCGAGAACCACTTTGGTCAGGACTAAAATATCTCAGCAGCTACAGGAGAATTTAGATTAAACTTTGCACTAACATTCATGGTACCCAGAGGATGAAGCCTACTGTTCATCCTCTGACTTTTCCTTTAGCGCCACCAGCGGGTTGACATTTTTTGGGTTTTTACTGAAATATCTCAACAACTATTGAATGAATTGAGGTAAAATTTGGTGCACATTGACCATTAGGCTGAATTTTAATTGGCCCTAACTCTGGCGGATCCTCTGATTTTTTTGATCCAGTTCCAGAACCAGGTCAAAATTTTAATTTGTCTGAGACTTTAATTTTATCTGCAAAACTAATGATATACCTATCATCCTCTGCTGTGGTTCCCATTCTGTGCTCATTAGCAGATGTCAGCAGCTAATGCACTAATCTCAGATGTGTTTGCATATAAATGGAAGCATCACTTTGCCTAAGCGCAGAGCCATAGACTCCTACTTTTGAACTGAAGGTTCAGAGGCTTTGTCAAGGACACTTCAACATGTGGACAGTGGTGGCTGGGTACCGAACCACCAACCCCATGATTAATGGCCAACCCCTGCTTCACCTACGCCGCAGCCACCATTTTTTCAATAAAGTGTCACGGCGTGTATCTTAAGCCCCTTACTGTACTGAATCTACAGAAATGGGAAAACAAACCCACAATCAAAAAGAGAAACTAAACCATCGTAACAACAACATAAAATGCTAATAGCTTTTTCAAACCTTTGAGGGATCTGTGTTTTTTTTATCTTTTCCTTTGAGAAAAGAAAGTGTAAAGAACATATCATCTTTTCCCTTGAAGGTAAACTAACCTGCAGCGCAAATGAGTAACCAGCAAATCAATGCTTCTGGTGGCTTGGGGGCAGATTTTCATTTACATTTTAGTCATTCGGCTGCCAGTCTCTGAGCCGCTACCACACGGTGACTCTTTTCATGTTGTAATATTGGAGGGGCGATTAAATGCACGGTGAGTTTGTCGCCCCACGGGTAGCCGTTCCACAAGCTGACTTCCTTGAATCTCATCAAGACAACTCCGATGACTCACACGCTCGCTGCTCCGCTTAACAAGTCACCGGAGCACCATCTGTGGCTGTTAAAATATGTATCTCCACTTTGTTTGTCATTTTGTAACAGCCTCCGTAATGAACAATGAAGTGTCTCAATTGGTGTGGGGGGGCAACGAAAGCTCGATCTGAAACCTGCAGCTGGGATCCCTCCGCCTCCACAGATTTTTACTTATTACACTGCTGTGGTTTGTAGTCCGTGCATGATGACTGTTTGCTGCCGGGGTGGGGCGAGTGACAAACAGAGAGATAGAAAACAGAGAGAGAGAGAGACAGTTGCCAGGTAATGAAGTATCTAGGATTGTCCATCTCTACTACAGTCGAGATTTCTACATGAGAGCAGATTGCAAAAATCTGCAAGGAATTTTTATTTTCATTGCTCATTTTATATTTTTCCTATCAACCTGTTACCAGAAAGCCAAATTTTTGTGCACAAACCTGAATATAAGGGTCTGGTACAAAACAAAAGACTAAAGGCCAAAGTGTCAAATGGGTGAGCCAACCAGTTTTAAAATGTTAAACATGTGTTTGTAGATTAATGAATGTTTCTGTGTATGTGTGATGGGTTGACCCCTTTTAAAAAGATTGGGGGAATCACACAGTTGCATCAAGCAGTAGAGAAGTAGAGGAGAAACACTGCAAACAATCCCAGAACCTGTTAGTATCGTATGACATTCAAATTCTCTTTTAGGGAAAAAGATGTTAAATACAGGCAGCAATAAGGTGAAGAATCTTACAAAATCTTCCCAAACCAAATTGGCCAACACTAAGTTCAACTACCTTCAGACGGAAACTACGAAACTGCTGCGCAAGAGAGAAATGAGCAGCAGGGGAGAGAATACAGACAGAGAGAGAGAGAGAAGGGGAAGAGGAAGAAATGTGGATGTGAAACGGGGAGAAAGAGACTGAGAGAGTGAAGTCTGAAAGGCAGAAAGATGGAGGTAGACAGGAGGACACGGTGGGAGAAAGAGAGAATAAAAGAAAGGAAAAAGGCAATGAGAAAAAAAAACAAAGGAGAAAAAGGGAAAATTAAGTCAAATAGAGAAAGATGTCCAGAGGACAAAGGAGTAGGCAGGAAGTTGACAGGAAACAGCAGGGAGGAGAAAAGAGCAACGGGCAGAAAGCTGGGAGGCGGAGGAGAGCGGACTTGACTTAGAGGCAGATCTGAGTCGGAAACAGCAGGAAAGAGGAGCGACTGGAGGAGAGACGCAGCAGGAGGAGAAGGAAAAAGGGATTCACATATTCTGGTGAGGCTGTAGATGCTCGCTCACAAAGGATGATGGGAGGAAGGGAGGAAGGAAGGAAGGAAGGAAGGAAGGAAGGAAGGAAGGACGGCAGGATGAAAAGCAGCAATCCTCCTGTACTAAAAAGGAACCTTTCTTGATTGCACACCTCCCTCGCTCCTTCCTTCAGCCATCCGACAGTAGAAAAAGAGGAAACTGCGTTTCACATGGTCTTGACGGCCAACTGCTGTGACTTTAGGCCGCGGAACAAACATCAGAATCTGGATCCTGCACAGACACAGCTGCACTTTTTGCACAATTAGGCTGCTTCATTTATATCCAGGATAAAGTGAAATATCTTGACATCCAGATTTCCCCCTTTTTTAATCCTTCAAAGTGGCCTCAAGGTTGGAAAATCATCTTATTACTCTACCATCCTTAGACAGCATAGATATATATTTGCACCAACTCTCTTCTTTATCAGTATCATGGTTATAGGCTGCTCACACTGAGCGGAGCATTCAAACCTGACACTCTATGCTTTCACCTCTGTGTCATAATTTTATATGCATTTGTCGCAAAGCTCAGCCCGACAAATCTGACATTTTTAGAAACTCTGGTCGCTCCACTAGAAGTTAAAACGAGGCTCCGGTGTCTTTGAAGTTTAAGAGGTACCGGATAGTAACGGTGGGGCAAGAAGAGATGGGAACGGGAAAAAAGAAAGGTGGGGATTAGACGGATTAAAGGAAGCGCAGAAGAGGGCAGGTGGAGAGGAGGAAGCGAGGATGGGCTGGAGGAGGAAGGTGGAGATGTGCCACGTTATCTTTTCACAGCAAAGGCAGGAAAGTCAGGAATCCGGCAGAAGAAGAGAAAACGGGGGCAAGAACCGGGAGGACGGGAGCTGCTTGTGCCGTGGAGGAGGACGCTGGACTTTCTTTTTCTTTGTTTTGCGATCTGCGCAGATTACACACGAGCACACGTCATCCCCCATCTCTCCCCTCACTCCGTCTCTCTCCCCTCATTTCTCTCCCTCCTGCCACCTCCTCCTCCTCTTACTTTCGAGCCTGGAAGGGTAGCAGCACCGCCCTGCTCCAGATTCACACGCCGACACACACAAACACACACATGGCTTCAGGCGTGGAAAGTGCCCAGTGCAGCTGGCACGGCCCTCAATGGCATTCAGACGGGAAAAGGAAAAACAAGATCCTCCTTCATCTCTGGAATCACAAAATCAAACCAGCAACCTCTCAGTCCCAAACCCACACCTCTCCAATCTACATTTAACCTCTTCACACACACACACACACACACGCACACACACTCTGGGGTGAGGGTGTGTGTGTCGGCAAACGTGGCTCGGCTCCAAAGACGCTCACCACGCTGCCCCGGGCACCAAATTACCCAGAAAAAAACTCTAAGCAATAACGTTGTTTTACGCGCAACGGTGGATGAATCGGATTCAAATAGTCGCCATGGGATGGAGAGGTGGCGACGCACAGCTGAGACCCTCCAGCTCCGAGTATGTGAAGACCTCGTTTGTGCAGCAGCATCCGAAAAATGCAGGAGGAACTATCAACCCGCGCTCTGTTAAAATATGGTAAAATAACTGAAAGAGAAGTGGATGTTGTATAAAAGTTGGCTCCGGAAAAAACACGCGCAAAACAGGGTCTTTTTAAACGTGAACACCTTGAGAAATCGGGAGACTCGTCGTTAATAACTGATCCACTTTATATATATATATATATATATATATATATATATATATATATATATATATATATATATATATATATAAACAAATTAAATGATAAATCACATCAAACTGCCTCAACTCTCCTTTTAATTCTCATTTACAGCCGAGCGCCGACGCGCAACCGATGCGCACTAAATACCGCAGCCTCCAGAAGAACAAAGTCCCGTAAGGTTTACTTTGTACAATTTCACATCACAAGTGAATGAGACAAACAACTAGAAATCGCTGCGTCCCGACAAGAAAATCCAGGCAGGATGAGAGAAGCTCCGAGCCCCCGTTTCAAAGCCTCCTCTACCCCGGAGGGTGTTCTGCGCCCCTCGGACTCGCCCCGTCCCCTCCGGCGGTTAGAGTAGGAGGGGAGGGGGTAAAAGAAATAAAAAGAGCGCTCCAGCCTGCTCACCTTCTCCGCTTGTCCCGTACGAGCCGGAGAGAAGCAGGGCGACCCGAGCGATAATCCCAGCGACTCTTTTAGTCCCCGGATCCATGGCGAGGCGGCGGCGAGGCTGCGGAGAAGCCCGGTGGCTGCCGGAGGAGAGAGACGGAAAGACCTCTCCTCTCCAGCTCCGAGAGAGATCTCCTCGAAGCCAGCCGACCGAGGAGGAGGGAGAGGAGAGGAGGGGGAGAGGGAGGGAGGGAGGGAGGGAGGGAGGGAGAGAGAGAGAGAGAGAGAGAGGGGTGATCTTCCCACCCTGTCTCAGCGTGTCTCCTCCTCTCCTGAAAGCTCCACTGTCTCTCACTGGACATTGAAGGGGGGTTCAAAGACCTTCCTGCTGAACTGGGTCCTTCAGCATCTTCCATTCCTGGTGAATAAAGCCTCACTGATCTCCAACCTACAACAGGGAAATAGAGAAACCTCCAGGCAGACTGCTGCGCACCAGTCTTTGGTGAGTCGTTACACATGCACATGTACAAAAACACACACAAAAAACCCACATTTTATTATTCATGCATTTTATTATCCTACTGAAATACAGTCGGCTGGAAAATATTTGTTTGAACATACCTCTGGCCATGAAAGTCAAACTTACTTGTGTGTATATATGATTTTTACCAGTGGCCTTGTGATCCTTCGATGACCCTCTCTACCTCCTGAGCCACAGCCTTGAAAAAAAAAAAATCTTCAAGTAAACCTCAAAAAGCTACAAAAATAAAATGTCTAAATTCCCTGAAAAGCCGAGGAAAACAGTTGTGTTTTTGGACTCAGTGCAGGCTGCTTGTCATCCCGGCTGTGATAAGACCCTGGCTTTAGCTTCACGTCAGATCGCAGCAGAAAAATAAATTTAATCCGCTCTGTTCGCCTTCAGTATTAAAGTTCAACAAGTTTGAACTTCCCGTGAAACCCAATCAGTAGCACAGAGCCAATTATTTTCATCATTTTATCGATCTGCCTGTTCATTTCTGTTTTCTTGATTAATGGATCAACCTTTTTGTCCGTAAAATGTCATAAAATGGTGGAAAATGCCTTTTTTTCCCACCAAAGAAGAAGAAATCCTCACATTTGAGAAGTTGGAACCGGATAACGTTGATGTGGCATCTTGCTGTTGAACCTACAGCCTTTTCTGGTTCTAGAACTGTTGAGGTTGCTCTGCTCTTTGAATCTAAACATAAAGGAAACACTCTCTGGACAAAATGGCTGCCATCAGTTACTTCCCCTCCATCCATGACAGCGCGATGCAAAACCAGGCGGTCTGGGCTCACTTCGACCCCGAACCTGCACGTCTCAGCTCCCCCAGCACCGCTCCCGCTGCAGGTTCTTTTAATGAGGGCTGCACTCAGGAGGCCGAGGCTCTGGCAGCCTTGACCAAACATTTGAAGGTGCCTGGTTACCGGCCTCTGGAGGCCTTTGGCACCACGGCAGAGGGCCCTGGTCTGGCTCCATGGAGCGACGAGGACGAGATCTTTGAGTTCCTGATCAGGCTGAAAGAAATAGAGTTGCTCCACATGATGGGAGAGACGTTTGCCACCCCACCGTGTAAGTGTGGAGACAGCGGCAGTCACCTGTGCAGCTGTTATACGATTTAATAGTTTATTGTTGTGCGTTTCTTAACGCGGATCATCATCAGTGCGGCTATAAACTGAATTGGATGATTTCACAGCCTCCTCAGCTCACCTGATTCGGCTTCTAAGGGAAAATAAAATGCACAGAGGATGAGAGACACTGGAGAGAAGAATCCATGTTATATAATTTGGATCACGCACCTGTCTGATGGTGTCTTGCTCTTTTTTCAGATAAGTTTCGGAGGAGCTTCAGGTACAGGTCAATGCAGATGAGGAGGAAACAGAAATAAAGAGACCAGCTAGAAAAGACAAAAATGGGTTGAATTAATTAAATACATGTAATTATCTTTTGTAGACTTAGTTATGTCTTGTTTATTTGTATCACAATCTTCTAAACTGGGATCCAACTGTCTACAAATGTTTTATTTGATTTCAGTAGGTTTTCTCTTGGCAAAGGAATGTAGAGAAGCATAACTACATGGTTTCTTTAGTTAGCTTAGACTTTTTGTGAACATCTGTTTTGGCATCTGATCAATATCTGGATCCAGATATAGTGTCTGAAGGTTATTTCAAGCTTTTCATTGATTATAAAGCTAATGCAACGCCTTTATTAACGTAATACGAAGAGGCTTTTTTTTGGCACATTTTCCTCCCCCTGCGTCGCCTGGTTTCAGGCGCCTGAATCGCTGCAGACACTTTTAATTTTTTCTTTTTTCTTTCAACGATTCAAACATTAAATGAATATGAGTAGAGCGATGAGTTAATAATGAAGTGAGACAAATATGAGTTCAGTCTGATTATGAGATTAGCCCCATGTTCTTTATTGATAACTAGCTATGACTAAACTGACAGCAGGGTTCAGGGGAAAAGTCTAAATAATTTACACAGACTAATTAATGGTGCCAGAAAAACATTGAAAATGCTGTAATATCATTTTCGCCGTCTGGAAATGAGCGACTACAGGATGTTAGCCAATGTGCGACACTTTGACTGTCAAAGCACAACTTGTCGTTTTTCTGAAAACCCCTTGCCATCTTTTATTCACACCTATAAATCATCATCAATCAAACAAGATTTTCACAGTGTAATTCGCACACTGCTCTGAGCGGCTGATTTCCAGAGTCATGTCTGCAGGATAAAGGATGGATTTTATAATAATCATCTTTCATTTAGTGGTCATAAAGATTAGATAACTTACGATTTCCCCTAATGCATCTTGACCGAGTGCTCTTCCTTTCTACTGACAGCACACGGTGTTAACCTCCGACTCGTTTCAGCAGTAAGAGGTTGCAGATTTAAACATGATCATATGTTTATTCTATATATTTGATCCCTGAGTGGCTCCGTATTCTTTAGCCCGAGAGGTGAACAATCTCTTGAAAGCCAAATAGCTTCTACAACAGAAAAAAATGAGCACCAAGTGAACATTCACAATTTAAGCATATGAAGAAAAACATGAATATTGCTGAGTGCTTCCCTATTGCTGGGTGTAAAAGGCAAAAAAAGGTAAAAAAGGTAATACTCTTCAAATTAGTCTATAAAACAGACATTAGAGGTCATGTTTCTCTCAAGTTTTTCCACATCATTTCCATCGGTTCAAGGTTTTACTGTCGCTCTTTTTATTCATTTGTGTTGTTGCACCGTCTTCTCCTGCAAAGATTTAATAGGACCCGACCACCAACTGTTCTTGATGCACCAAACTCCTAATAACCAAACGACATTAATGGATGGAAAAATGTAGTAATTTGAATTTCTTCTGTAGATTCTGTGGAGATCCCGTTATTTGGATGGAAACTTGGCCACTGGCTTCACAATGAGCGAATGTGGCTGCCGCTGTAACTGCAACAGGTGGTATCGAAGCAGCAGCGGTTCAACCCACAGCGGGAGTTTCAGGCCAATTTATGCAGCACAGAACCTGCCTGGGGGACGAGGTTACGGTGTCACGTTCGGCGGATCGGGCCCAGTGCTGAATATTAACTGAAAGCATTTATGAGAGAGAAGCCTTTGGGTTCTCTCAGCCAATTATGTACGGTCAAAAAAAGAAAAAGAGGAAAAAAAGGGGGGGCCTGAAAACAGAGAGGAGAGGAGACAGCATGCGGAGAGAGTCAGCGGGGGAATCTGATAATGAAAAACCCACTGGTTATAGACAGTGGGGGTGGTCGGACGATAAAAACCAGAGCAAACACAGCGGGGGGATCAGGTAACTCCGGGGCCAGAGTCTGGCGAGGAACGAGGGGATCGCGCTGCATGTTAACACACACACACACACACACACACACACACACACACACACACACACACACACACACACACACGTTCGACATTAGCGTCATACACCTCAAAGGCCTCGCAGACACGCAGCACACAGAGAAACAAGACAGCTGTTTTGATGTATAAACCGGACGGTTGAGGTGTTTTAAAACTGCCCGAGCCTGAGATACATAGAGCAGGAAAGACCTGAAACTTAGAGAGACATGCCAAGAGTAAAACATAGATAATGGAAAGCAAGTTCTCATAATTCAGAGGCAGGAAGTAGCGGAAAGAGTTTTTGGAAGATAACGTTTCTTGAGTTTTTATTAAGCCCTGTTTTTTCATTAATTTGAAAAATTCATGCAAAAGGAGAAACTACACCAATAGCAAGATGGTGTTTTTCTGTTTTGTAAAGCAAAGATTAGCTGTTGTTACATCTCAAAGGCTTGATAAAAAAAAAAAAAAAAATCACTTGGCAGCCCTGAGGGAAACTGGGCCTCGGTGGGAATGAGGGGGGAAGCTATTTGTTTCATTTTCAAAGAGAAAAGTTCTTCACCCCTTATCCGGCCGGGCTGTGCTCTGTGTCTAAAATGTGAGCAGATTTTTACTTCACCACTCAAGGAGATATATTGGGAGCCTCTGTCGTTGTTGGCTCCGTGTCAATGAATAGCATGAGCAGCTGAAGGCAGAGTAAGCGAGTAAACTGTGTCCATCAATGAAAGCTTAAATGCTACTCGGCCTCCGTCTTTCATGAAACACAGAGCAGTTTGCCAGTTTTGCCCAGATGCAGCTCACTTATCAGATAGCCCCCCCCACACTCACACAGATGAGGTTGCAGATTTTTGGTTGCAGTAAAAAGCAAAAATGAAACCAAAATGTGCCGCGATCTACTTTCTGTCAACTGCAGGAGATCATAGTTATAGAGCATAGGTCAATAGCTTGGTAGTGTAATATTTTATAAAACAAGATGATCGGACAGTACCAGAATAATAACACCTCCATATTCAAATGTTGTGGACTGTAAGAAAGTTGAAATCCAACGGAGACAGGAAACACGTGCTCACGTACGTCAGTCATTTGGGCTTCAGTTGAAATCAAACGCGAAATGGAGTCAATATTTGCAGTGACTTAGAGTGTGAGATAGAGATGTCAGTCAGAGCTTCAGTCAGAGCTTCAGTCAGAGCTTCAGTCAGAGCTGGAGGCACGATGTGGTAAACGTCACTTAGAGGCAGATCAAAAACCCAAAAAAGCTCTGAGGCTGACACACATCTCGTTTCTTTAATCCTTTCACAAAGAGGAAGCTACAAACAACATTTTGAGGATTTTGGATTTAGCTGTACGCTGGAACCTTTCCCTCAGATGGCAGCCAGGTGCAGCGATGGTACCTGAAGTTGTCACGGGGACGCGGGTTGCCAGGTTTCGGCCACGTTATATAGAGGCCAAAACCTAAACCTGTGCCCGTAGATGCAAATTAATCGATCAAAAACAGGATTCCCCATAAAATCACAAATGTTTCTGTCTTTCTGTTTCTTATTTTTGTATGGATTAAACAGATGAGATACACTGTGTCAGTGAGCTTTAGTGCTGGTATGCATATTTCTGAGTTTTTCAGCCTGAGCCGGACCGGCTGTTTCCAGCCTTTATGCTAAGCTAGGCCGACCGAATCCTGACTCCACCGTCGTTTGGTCTATTTTTCTGAAATGTCAAATAACAAATCTGGGCAAAGATGGCTTTATTGTTCAGATTAGTCCGCGTTTTGTTCTGTTTTGGGTTTTTTTGTTTTTTGTCGGAGGCAGGGACGAATGTTTAATATTTTTTCTAGGGTTCGCTGGTTGATTAGTGCCACCGGAGCCCAGATGGCCTCACTCTCACTGAGCTGAATGAGCCGCTGCGAGGTCGTGAAAGGGTCTGGAGATGAATAAAATCATCGATAGCGCACTTTCGTTCAACCCCGCCGCCAACTCCCGTTGGGTCCCCGTGCTATTATCCAGCAACTGCTTCCCCCTCCTCTTGGGGAAAAAAAAAGATCTGTGTTGCTGACCAACCAAGTTGGACCAGCGAGTCCAGGGGACCCCGTGAAGAAGCAGCGTGTCGCCTCTGCATCACAAAGTCATCAATGGAGTGTTGTGCTTTCTTTTTTTCTCTCCACCATGGTAACCTCCAACACAACTACACAGGCGATGAATGGAGTTTTTAAAAAAAGAAAACAGAGACGAGAGAAGTATGAGAATGAGCAGAGAGGGAAGGAGAGAGGGGCTGTAAATAAAAGTGTGAATAATTATCAGATGTAGATGATTTTTAATCGGATCTTTAATCTCTTCGAGTTCGATTTAGTTTGCTCTGTTAACTTTCACACAATTGATGCAGTTGTTAACGGCGAATTTTGGGAACATTTCTTTCGTGCGTAATGAAGCAGAGCTAAATAAACAGTGTGCAAATGTTTGAGAAAATTACTTACCCAGGATTTGTTAGTGATTCCCTGTGATCTGGAAAACTGAGGATAAGAAACATAACCTTTATAACTGAGACAGTTCACTGTAGTGTCCTGTCTGATCCAGTCTATTATCGTATGCTATCAAGATAAGTTTAAGGGTCATTTGCAGTGTCGTAACTTTACTAATATTTTACAGCAGATTATCCCTTTTTTTTCACATTCTCCTGCAGAGTCAGGTGATGCAGTTAAAACCTTGAAATTTCATGGCAAAAATCAATCCCTTTAAACTCCTGCGAACTGCCATAATCAAGATAGAGTCACTCACTTTGGCTAAGTAGAGCCGCACATTTTCTTTCAACTTTGACCCACAAATTTGTGCCAGAAAATCGAGAAAGCAATTTCAGGCTGGGCTTTTTTTTTTTTTTTTTTTTTTTTTAAAACAAACCTCTGTCTGAGTATAAATGCTCCACATAAGAAGAACAGTTTGCAGACAGTTATGAGATGGGAATTTATGGCACAGGTATGAATGATGTATCAACGAGCTAATTAAAGAGTTGATGAGAGCTCAGAGAGGTATCTGCCTTTACTGAAACTCTATATCGAATAAAAAGACATGAAAAAAAAAGGCCAGAGGGGAAACCGACCTAAGTCCAATGACAACGGAATAAGAAGAAGATAGAGAGTTGTTGTAACTGACTGGAAATGGAATGTACAGTGAGCTCTCAATGGAAAGGTTATTAGTGAGATATTGGAGTAAACTGAAGCATTAAGGGCTTCATGTTCAGAACCTTCCTCCAGTTTGGGTCCGGGAGGCAGACCCCCTCTCCCTGTCGAAGATTAGGCTTAAAACCTTCCTTTTTGATAAGCCTCATAGTTATTGCTACCTCAGGCTCAGCTTGAACCATCCCCTAGTTATGTAGCCATAGGCCTAGACTGCTTGGGGACTTCCCATGATGCACCAGGCCCCACTCTCTACTCCTCTCCATCTGTTCGCATTCATATTCCACTAATGCTTGCCACTGCCACGTCTTCTTCTTCTTCTTCTTCTTGTCACTTTCCACAGGTTTTTCTGCCTCTGAAGCTGCGGAATCTGGATCCATGACTGCAGAACCACCTACTGCCCCCATGATCCTGCTCCACACCCAGTTCTACTTATAGACTTATATTCAGTGTAATTATTAGTATAAGTTTTATTATTGTTATTGTTGGTCTCATTAGTCCTATTACTAGTCCTATTATTGTCTTATATAATTAATAAGCTCCAACTGGTCAATGCAGACGCCCATTCACCATGAGGAGGGTTCTGCTCAAGGTTTTTCCCTGTTTTCTTTCCACTGTCAAAAGGAAAAACTCCTTTGTGGCTCTGGAAATAATGATATCAAGAGTATGTTCTAGACCTGCCCTATATGAAAAGTGCCCTTAGATCTTCGAGTGGAGCGCACCGGTGATCAGTGCACTCTGAACCTCTGCTTTACATTCAGGGCGGCAGCTGCAGGCTGCAGGCTGCTGGAGGCCGGACGGGAAAAGGCACCCGGAGTATTCTTTGAGAGCGAAGCAGAGATCAGGCTGCTGGAAGCTGGAATTAGAGACAGAGTGAAATCATTGCTTTTCAGGGAGGGGGTGTGAAATCCTCTGTCCGCTGGATGCTGATGCGTTGCATTCTGGGTAGTGAGGGTTGGAATAAGAGAGTTGCTCCACAGATACAGTTCAGTTTTTTTCATCATTTCTAAGATCATTAAATAAAAGGTAACAGTACATTAACATTTGCAAAAATCCTAATTTTAATCTAATGTCTGTTTGCTGCAGCGGATCTGTTTACTTCTTTTCCTTTCAAATTATGAAGACAAGTAATGAGTAAAACACATAGTTTGTCTTCATAATTACATAGTTATTTGGCTACTAAGTAAAGAATTAAACTTTACATTCATGACAGAACAGATTTTGTTTCCTGTTCCCTGTCGACTGCTTCAGTTTAATACTGGATGATGAGCCTTGTTTTAGAGTGTGTATAAGTATTTCACGTACACCAACTACTTTTTTAATAACCGACAAAGGTCTAGGAAAAGGTCATGGCTTTGCCCTGCAGCCAGAACAGTAATGCATCAAGGTAGAGGAGTTGGGGGGGGGGGTACCAGGGTCTCAAAAGACCAATTTCACTGTGGTAATGTGTGTCTGAGAACATTTGTCCTTGATGCTGATTTGAAAAAAAAAAACCAAAACATTCCTGCAGCCACTGCAGCTGAAGACTTGCAGTACCTGACAACTGTGTAAGGCAAAACATAATTACTTATTTGAGTTGCACAGAAAATACTGTAGCAATATATGACAAAGACTGAAATCGTGCTAATATTTCCAAAATGGGACAATTTCCATCCTGCTTTGTAGAGATGACTTAAATTTGTTGTTCTTTTCCATTAACATTTGAAAGAAGACAAACTTGTACATATATTTCATATTTCCTTTTTACTGGACCTTCACACTTTCTGGGTCCAGATAAATTTAGGTTAAATTTATCTTTTTCTAATTGTTATTTTCATCACCGACCCTTTTTAAATCTAGGTGAAATTTATCTACATTTCACATTTTATTTTGGCAGAGCGACACAGGAAGTTCCCACTTAGCCTCCAAAGTAAAGTTACATTCTGTCATGTTTCTGTTTTTAATATCTCTTTTTATTTTGCCTTCATTTATTGTGGTTGTGGTTTATTGTGAGACCTCACACTTGTTCTTTCCTTTTTTTCTAAAGTGATATTGTGCATGTATAAACATCTTAAAAACACAGATGATGAAATGTCAACTCATTTTCTTTACCAGGTATAAGACTTTTAAACGAGGAAAAGAAAAAAATGCCTTCTTTTTCCTTTGTTTTAAGAAATTATTTATGTCATATACTATATCAGAAAAAAAAAGAAAATGAAAAAACATTTCAGTTTGAATTTAACATTCACTTTTCCACCTTCTATTTTTTCTTAAGCAGCTTTAGGGATGGAAAAAAAATGACCCACTTCTGATTCTGCAGAGTCCGACAGTGTCACAGATTTTCTGTTTGAGCTTGTTCCAGCTCTTGACTGAAGTCATGATTCACTGGAGTCGTGGAGAGACGGGGTTGTGTATCAGCGACATTTTCCCTTTAACGACAAGAGTCTCAGCTATAAAACACAACGACATAGAACCTTTAGTCAGAATTAATCAGTTTTTTTTTTCTCCTCTCGCTTTTGGCTTCTAGGTAGCAAAAGTCTTAATGAAAATACGCTTAATGCAATGTTTTGACTAAACAATTAAAAAAAAATAAAGATAATATCACGGGTTTATTTCACAATTATGGCAAGAGAAGCAATATTTTACTTAACCTTACCTATTTACGTTATTTCACTGATTTTATTTAACCTCGATTTTGACACGAGAATGAAGTCGACACAATGAAGTCTACACAGACACAGTGCGTTAACGACACAGTAACTCGGGCAATCACTGATTGGCAGCTGATCCCAGATTCTCTAGGTGGTGTAATTGGACTTAGTGCCCCCTGATGTGATAAAATAAAAACTCATCTGGGACAAACACTCTGCCATTATACGCTGGAAACAAATGAACGGCACTAAAAATGATCTTCACGTCCTTCTGGCATCAATTGTCTAATGATCAATGGTTAATCAAGTCCCCCATCCAAAGAGATTAAAATCTAAGAATATGCAATATTAATCAGGGATTGACAAAAACACCTACCAGACATGCACCTTAATGAATCATGTAATTACCTCTGCCGCCTGGATTTAATGAACTTTACCATTAATTAATGACTGGGGAAAAGTGCAGAAAAAGTCTGTTCACTAGATACAGACCTCTTTTTTTTTGTTTTTTTTGTTGTTTTTTTTCCCGATTCCATTTTGTGTGAAAAGGTGCTGGATTGTTAGTGAGAGCTAGACGGATGCTCAAGTGCGGTTAGTTCCGCATTGTTTAATCCTAACCTGACAGATGGTGTGAAACGCCTGCAGGCTCCCAGTCAGACGATGAAGGAGACGGCGGCAGGTTTCCTCGGAGTCAGCACTTCCCATCTCTGCTGGGCGGAACCCAGGTGAGCTGCTCTTCACCTGATCTTAGAGAGGAGAGAAATTAGGTTTTGTTCAGCTGAGGGTTCTTGTCTATTCTGCGTCTACATGTCTTTATTGCTACTGGCTATATAAGACTAGAAAATGCTCAGTTTCAGGGATGGATTCTGCAAGACAAGGAATCGAGAGACACTTCCCAGCCCATTTTTTAAAAAAAAATTACATAAAGATTATTTTCTGACATTCTAGGGCTTTATTAATGGAGACAGAATTCCACTGTAAACATGGACAGAGGGAAAGATGATGTGCAACACAGGTTCCTACGTTTGGATTGGTTTCACTTGTCAAAATCAGTGGAGGGAGAAATCAAAAACTGATTCCTGCATTAACCATGGAGCTACAGCCAGGAGGTGACTACTAGGACTGTTGGGTTGACGCAACAGTCAAGGAGACCAAGAGTGGACTTGCATTTTTTTGATTCAACTGACTTCACCACTTTTCCACTAAAAAAAACTGCAATGGAAGTAGAGACAATTGGTGGAAGTGGAGGGTGGCGCAACGCCAAATAACTGAGCTACGACCAAGATGAAAACTTTTACTTTTCTGTCTGAAAAATCTGGTGTTTTCACATCACAGTATGATGCGAGGTGGCAAAAGTGACGCCCTACATGTGCACCAAAATAAATGATATATTTCTCCTATTTATAGATGCAGTGTAATGAAGAAAAGACATCAGTGATAATGTGAAGGGTTTCTAAAAGCGAAATAAGAAAAAAAAGCATGAACCACAAGCACCTGATTAATCGATATAGGGAAGACGAGATGAGCTGTCATCAGTCTCGTGTTTAGAAAGAAACGCATCAACAACTGAGGATGAAGTGCTGCCCGAGGAACTTCTGTACGAGTAAAACCTCAGTCGGCCAGAAGGACGTCGTTCTCCTTGAGCCGCCTCGGAGCCTTTGAGCAAGCTACCGATCCCCCTCTCCGCCCAGGATCAGACGGCTGCTCAGAGACGAACGGGACCAGGAGTCACGTTGTCTGACCTTCTCTTGCTCTGCGGCGACTCCCCCCCGTCCGACGCTGTGAATATGAATTTTTCCACAGAGGATGCCCGATTCAGTAATGGTTAAAAATAACAGCCTCCAGGTGTTTTGCAGTCAAGGATACATGAAACCAGGTCGGAGAGGGAAGGCGTTAAAACAAAACAGCTACCTTCTTTTTGGTTTTAATCCTTGAAACACTGTAATTAGACAACTACAGAAAGCAGCCTCACTAATCCCATTGTTTTTTTCTTTCAGGGCATCTCTGGTTTTGCTGTTGTCTTGGCACAAAGCTGATCAGACTGGCAAGCAGCCTCCTGCAGCTTCAGACAGTCCAAAGCTCGGCACAGCTTGGTTCAGCTCGGTTCGTCTCCGCCGGGAACGAACGGACGCGGTAACGGACAGAATCCCTGCTTTGCTCGCGCCGCTCCCTCAAAACTCAATCGGGCATTGGAATAAGAAAAGCTGAGATAGGTCTCAGAGATCGTTAAATAAAAACACTAGGCGGTATTTTCCTATTTTCCTCTGTAGTGTTTTAATTAAGCCGGGGGTGGTGGTGAAAGCGGGGGGACGTTCAGCGAGGTAACTTTCCGTAGCAAATATGTGTTTTTGCTTTGCAAAGTCAAATGATATTAGCTTTAATCTGAACCTGTACATACCAGCGGTTCGTTCCCTTCATTCATTCCCCTATTCCGTTCCTCTCGGATGTGCTGCTCATGTACGGTGACCAACACCCAGCACGCTCATAGAAATTTCTAGGCTATCAGTATCAGATAACTTATTCCGAGGGCTTCCGAGGGTTGAAGCTTACAAATAAGTGAAGCATAAATAACTCAAAAGTGGTTTGCTTTTGATTTTCGGGGGGTATTATTTACAACATTTTTACTGTTACCCTGCATTTAATGCACCGAACTGTCACTTATGCACACAACATCCATTTATTACCGTAAGACAATATCTTCCCTACTTATCCATTGATCAGGACTGGGCAGTTACCGGAAGACACAAGGATTTACCTTGACTGACAACACACTATTTGCTGTTTGTACCAATTCATACATGTAGTCCGTCTTTAAGGAGGGATTACTCCAACTATGGGAGTCGAGGAATCTTCATAGTCTGAGAGGTATAGTTACAAATTTTAATATCGAGTGCCGAGAAGAAATTAATCAACTCATCAATCAGAGTTCTGCAGATACCTCGAGTGTGAATGAAATTCCGCCGTAGCTTCGCTATTTTTGTGCGTTAACGGTCTCATTAGAGGAACAGAGGATAGGGCTTTCATTAAATCTGAAAATAGCATTTCAATTCACCTCCTTCATTAAAAATGTTTTCGAGGAGGAAATTTGTCTGAGCTCAAATCATCCGTTCAATTATGCCGAGGAAATTAATCACGTAGTTCATAAATTACTTATGCACGAGAGTTTATCATGGATTTACTCGGATTGATTTGGTGTAATGTGATTTAATGTAAAATGTTCTTTTTCCCGCTCTTTTCACTGCCGCCAATGATCGTGTGCCGTACGTCCTCGCCATCGGTGAGAAGAAGAAGAGAAAAAATGTGTCCAGAATAGTTCAATTACACAAAATATTGGCCAGCTGACGTGGTGTGCAGACAGGGAGGAGGGCAGGAAAGAGGCCAGATAGACTGAGGGGTGGACGGCCTGTCATCCGGCAGATTTTGGAGAAGATGAAATTATTCATTTTTCAGTGCAGTTTTTCATTTCCTGACAAAATTGTATTATTTGACACCAACTATTCTAAGCAGCATACTTGAAATAAAGAGGATAAAAAAAACTCTGCACTGGGTGCAGAGTGACTGGTAAATGAGGAAGCAGGATTTTGTCAAAGCAGCTGGATGACTGAAGGATCCGCCCCACAGCAGAGGCTCCGGAGGATGAGCCAGCCGAGGACCTGGGGAACCACCAAGAATACCCTCAGGTTTTTAAGACAACATGAACCCAAGTCGGATGAACATCCAGAAAGCAGGCAAACGTATCCTGCTGACTTGGAACAAGGCAATAGAACCAGACTGATAAATCATCCTGGCCAATGTATTGGACGACATTAGCTCATTGCAGATAGCAGTATCACTATTAATTTCAGCCAATTAATGGCAAGAAACTGAGTAGGACTGAGGAAAACTAAGCAGCCTACATTGTAAAAAGTTTTCTGTCACAGAGGAGAGTTTCTGATGGCGATTAGTTGGTTTTACGGTCTGAACAGCTAAGGAATGATTAGGAAATGTTCAGCGAATGTACAGGACAGGAAAGCACACCTGGTGGGCAGGTGAGGAATGGCAGGATCAGAAAAAAACAGACAGGGAGTAAAAGCCAAAAGGGTGTTAGAAGAAAAGAACTGGGGAAAGAGGAGAGATCTGTGCCCCTGACATGTCTGAGTGAGAGCTGTACTTGAGCTGTACTTTCCCTGCTCCCTGCAGACACAACCGAAACCTTGTCACTTGAATGACTAACAGCACTTTTCGGAGAGCGGGGCGAATGCTGCTGCCACTTCCTGCTGCCAGGAAGGCAGCGTGGGGGTGGGGGTGGTGGTGGGGGGGTTGGCTGCTGCTCTCTCAAATGGGCACAGCTGACTCACGATTGCTCAACTGTTTCAATTTGCCGTTCGCCGGACGTCATGTAACCATGGTAACCAAAGTAATAACAGCATGGGAACAATGCAGGATCTGATTTTACAGGTATCTGGGTTGTCTGAATGACACAACTCTTCAGGCGGAAGTGAAATAATATGAGGAAGACAGCCAGCTCTGCCTGTGAGACGCCTCAGAAACACATCGTTTCCTTTAACATTCCTGTCATACTAAAACACAGCCTGTGCAGGGACAATGATATGGAAATGCGCCGCCCACCCCTGTGATGAACACTTCAATTTCAGGTGCTAGTTTTTTGATTTAGGGAACCGAAACTTTGGCTCTGAGTCCAGTGTGATCGTGGGTTACCCAGACACTTTTTCAAAAAAATGAAAAATTCACTGTAAGTAGAATAAATTTGACCGCTATCAGTGCAGGTGAAGACATCCTTACTTTCTCCCACATCATTTCAACGTCAATCTCGTATGTCACCATGTGATGAAAACTGCCCTTTCTTTTAATATTATACATGACACTGTTTGGAATTTTTAAAATATGGATATATATATATTTCTGAATTTCCCTACCAGTGGTGAAGTCAAAATAATGAGTCACAAAGATAAGCAAGAGACACATGGTCATTACTGAAATAAAAGGAAAAAAAAAGAATGAACTTTATAGCAGGATTGGAACGTTTTCTTTGCTCTCTCTTGAGTGGTTATTAAGTGTATTCATACAAATCAGACTCCTGGACAGAAAAATGACTAGAATATGTGAAAAGTCTGCAGTTTTTGAAGTGTATCTGATCAAGTCGAGCCACGTCAGAAATGCAAATGTTCTTTCTTTCTTTCTTGAAGTTGTGCCTCAGATCTCTGCTCGCTTTTCCCCGGGGTTAGATTTTCCCGCACAATGTCGGACAGGAGCAAAAAGCCTACATAAAAATAGAGTGACTCGACTTATCTGAACTTGAGAAGCCATGTTTGGTTTATCTCAACTCACACGCTAAGCCTCAGAAGTGGTAATATCTTTTTCAAGATAAGGGACAGCAGAGCTCCTTAAGCTTTTCTCAAATATACGAAGGTTATACAATTACTGTTTTATCTTGGATCAGGTGGCGAGAAGCTGTGACAGAGTGACTGGTAAATACCTTTTGGAAAGACATGAAATGCCGTGTTGATCTGAAAGCTTATCTCTCAGTGTGCATATTCCTTTCACATCTCCATGTATGAAAGGAAGCAAGGTCCTGAATTGAGTTTTGACTGAGACAAACACAACTGAAAGTCTCATTCACTGACACTGATTTAGTTTTACTAATAAAGCTCTTTTTTCTTTTAGCTAACTGACCTTGATGGATCTGAGAACACACTGACAAAATTATCCTGTTTCTGCTGATTATCTCCGTCTTTCCACGAGAACAATGGATCAAAAAACTGTTGTTTTTCTTGTATAGAGAGCCAGTGAGGCCGCATTTTTTTCTGCATCTTTTCCACCGGGACCAAGGCGCTGGCGGTAATGTCACCGAGGACGGTGAGACAGACGCAATGGGCACAGCTGACTCATGATGGTTCAACTCTCCTGTATTTGCATGGGCGGAGGCGTTTACGTCACATAAACAAGGGAAACGAGGTGACGCTGACAGAAGCAGGCTGAAAAGTACTGCGGTAAATCAGGTCCGTGTTCAGACATTCTTAGAGTGACTGGTGAAGAAGGTGGGCTACAGTGGGATTGAAAACAAAGACTGGAGCTAGTGCGGAACGAAAATACCTCCCAGTGGGAAGACTTTCTGCCGCAAGCTGCACTGTGGGAAACCTGAACCCATTTATTGGTTATTTTCTACTTACTGACCCTCTGAGCCACTGAATGAGGTGCTGACCTCCCTGACTGATCCCAAATTCCTGTATTATTTCATTTATATGACACTGACTTTTGTAAAAAGGGGGTTGTCGGTCAGGCGAACCGCTGAAGTAGGCTGAGGTGGAAGGTACAACCTTCACGCCAGAACCGTCCTGTTTCTGAGCTGTCGTGGAGACGTAGTGTGTTTTGAGGGGTGATTCTCTGTATAAACAGCAGCAGCAGTACTCTAACACTGGATCTTTCAGTGTTGGGTATCTGAAAAATTGACTCACAACAATTTCCTAAAACCCAAGATGATAAATGATTCTTTGTTTAGTTTGACCAAGAGTCAAAGCAAAAAATATTATTATCTCACCTGTGTGAAGTGCAAGTGAAACTCAAACTTGTGTGGTCCATGAAAAAAAAAAAATCCGGGTGGATTAATCTGATGCTGGGAATCTAACCTCTGTAAATGTACATGTGTTGTTGGATCAACACCTGAATCACTCAAGAGTTTTATGACTTACCACAGACTGCAGGAGCTCGGAGGAGAGCCAACGTCGGACGCAAATCTCAACACGTCGTGCGTCAGGGCCTCTCAAATATACTGATTAGTCGGAAGCAACTCTCTGACAAAAGGCGGCTTCTGAGCGCAACGCCGACAAAACTACTTGTGCTTCCTCTGATTATTGCTCCTACACTATTACTTGTTCTCCTCATAAACATTTCAGTGATGGGGATGAAAAAACACATTCTTAGCTTGAAGAGCAAGAAAACTGCGTTCAAATCTTTCTGGGGGAATTTGGAATAAAAGTTGCTGTACAAAAAGACTTTCTTGTTGCAGTTTCTTATAAGGAAGCTCCTCTGCAAAATGTGCAGACTAGTAAGTAAGCAAGCAAAATTTGTTTCGCGAATATCGAGGAAAGCAGTCACATTATTTATAAAAAAAGGTCCAAATGGGGACGATACAGATAGTGAGGTCTACATTATGTGACACACAGCTGTCAGGCATCATTACTATCTACACAGTGGAGGCTATACTATTTTTCCTATGATCCTCTGTCTTATGACTCCTCTCATTCCTCTCCCGGTGTTCTTAAAACCCCTCTCTCTGAGCACACACGCACACAGACACTCAGACACACTCATGCAGAACATCTCGGAGTAATCTCAGATTCAGCTCTAAAATGTGACAGGTAGATTAGTTCTGCAGTCAGCTCCCGCTTCTTCCACCCCAGATCCATCAGCAGGGCTAAACCGCCCCCGTCTCACAAAGGCTTGGTAGTTATCATTCACGCTTTCATCTCCGCCAGAATCTCTAATTATAATTCCCTCCATGTTTGAATAAACCGGTCATCACTTCATCGCCTTCAAAACGCGGGAGCAAGACTTTCATCTGGTACGAGGAGAGGATGATGCATTTCACACGGACTATATTAACTGCAACGGTTACCTGGAAGATCTTGGATTCTTGTATTTGTTTTTAAAGCTCATCACAATACAGCAGCTGATAAATACTTATCAGAGCTCGAACTGACACAGCTACTTGACAGGACCCTGTCCACAACCAGACCCTTGCGATCCTCTGGCAAGTTCATCCTCACTCAGGGTCTCCTGCTCTGGCCTGAAATCGTAAAGGTGATGAAGCTTTCCCTAAAATCTGCCCCCCCCCTTGTCTAAAACTCCTCTTATCACTTTTCTTTTGCTGCTGCTTCCAACAATCACAGACTTAATGGTAAGTTTTTTTCTCATTTCCATTGAGTCGATATTTTGCTTGCTTGTTACTGTTTGTTTTCTTGGCTTTTACTCTTCTCTTAAAACTGAAGGGCTGCAAAACATTTGTTTTTAAATGTGTTCTGGAAATTAACTGACTTGGTGATTCATCCCTAAACCCAGAGGTCAGTTTTTTGGGTTTTTTTTTGGAGGATTTCGCTCCTCACTCTGAAATGGATCATGACCCTGAATAACAACGCAGACCTCCGGGGGCTTTGGTGTTGATTTCAGAGCCCGTCACCAGACAAGTCGAGCGGGGGCCCCACAAGGAGGAAACGGCGAGTCAGACTCTCTGCGGAGATGAGATGGCGGATGAGTCCCCGAAGCCGACGTCTGAGCTGTTTAACGTGACAACTGCACTGCCACCGAGCTCCATCTGCAACAAACAGCTGTGGGAGTCGCTCCCCGTTCTATGTGTTTCGCCTTGAAAAAAGCTGTGAATCCTTTTAGTGAGTCCATCACGCCTGAAAGGAGCCCGTGACAATTTAAGATTCAAAGTCAGCAATAGCCCTGACAACATCTCAGCAGCCGATTTCTACAGCCGTTACCAATAAAGATTCTTTTTTTAAAAAATGCATGAGGGGAGCATTTAAAAGTTTGGTTGAAGTCTGCAGTCAATATTTGCATGTTCCAAAGTTAAAAATGTTGGAGCTTATTAAGTTATCATACATTATTTATCATTTTTAAGTGCTCCCTGGTTTTTTTATTCAAATTTCAACTACGATCAGACAGTAATTTCGCTTCTCGGTAAAAAGGGAAAAAAAAAGTTTTAATGGGCTTGCTCTCATGAGGAGAGCCGGTGCTGCTGGTGCTGATTGCTCTGTAATTTGAGGAAAAAAAAAAAAAAAAAACTCCAGTCATTTTCACCACATTGAAAAATATGAAGCAAGCACACAAAGCAAAGAAATGTGTGAAATGAGCCCCAGAAGCAGAGAGGTCAGAATTACCTGCCGTGGAGAAAGAGCTTGTCAGTGCTCAAGGAAAAGAAGCCAGTTGGGGAAAAAAAAAATAAATAAAAAAGAGTGATTGAAACATCACAGTATAGTTGGAGAGCACTGACTCATCTTGCTGTTTGGTAAAGGCAGGCAAAAACGCAAAGCCCCACAAAGCTCCGAAAAAATCTTCACTATTACTTTATAATTGAAACATTTGATATGAAATTAAACGTTTTGGTCTGAGGTGACACCTGTTGTGTTCATGAGTTTTTATACCCCCCCCAGACAATTATGTGTCCTCAAAAATCTATTTTACAAAATAAAATCAAGAAAAATGAGCCTAAAGTTAGTCCTCAGCAGCAGGTCTTTGGTCTCTCACTATGTTTTTGGTTCCTTGTTTTACAAAGTTTTCTTCTTTTAGGATTTTTGTGTTATAGTTAACTGATTCAAGAGCGATGGAGGAAGTCAGGTGACTTCGTTTACAGAGCGACGAAGTCTGCATTGTCAGGAAGGTCATGTAAATGAATGGATCCACAGATTACTTCAAACAGGCGACTGCTGTTCATGTCTTGTTGGAAACCAATACCCATTACCCATGACCCTCTCAAAACCTTAACTCAGTGTTCATTATTGTAACCGCACTTTGGTCCCTGTTACGAATGATCAGAAATACTGGATTACGCCCTTTCCCATGATGCCTCTCAATAACGTCCATTTGTCCACTAGACAGCCGCATACCTCGAGCTCCACATCCATGGTCTCTAACACTGGCAGAGCTCCTCCGCAGCCACCGACGACGTCCCACTGGCCACTACATTTTCGTCACGGGCTCAGAGTCACTCGTCACGATTAGTGAAGTCATTAGTGAATTAGTGAAGGCCACTTTAAATCTGAAGTCTGAATGGTTCTTAGGGATGTGTATCACAGGGCGGTTGGAGCCATTTTGCTGCTGTACTGGGTTCAGGTTCAGACCCATAAAGAGGGAAATTGCTCACATATACATTTGGACAGTTATTAGTTTCTAATAACCTGCTTCACACATCTTGGTAATAACATAATTTCCTGCTCTTCACCAACTCTTAATGCATTTAGCGCTGCCTCAGGCTATGTTCTCCATTTAGATTAAGATTCTGCTTCCCATTCGAAACTCCTTCCTCAGCCTCCTCCTCCTCCTCTCACCTCATCCACAACGTCCAACTTCTTCTGTTTGTCTCTCTCCTCATCTCCTCTCCTCTCTGTCGGTGATTTTCTCTGCAGGGTTTCCTCTCGTCACGGCTGACACTTGTTTCCCCCTCCACCAATCTCCTGCTGACAGTGGCAGGGTCGGTCTGAGCAAACTACTTTTTCCAACATCCATTACTGAGAACTGAGAGAGAGAGAGAGAGAGAGGAAAAGATGCCAGTAGTTGTTGTCCAGAGCTGATGTGACTCCAGGTGTCTTCAGCAAAACAAAACAAAACCCTGCGAAAGCTCTGACCTCAATTCCACTGCAGGTGAGGATGTTTCCATGAAGCAATCTGCTTCTATTACAAAAAGGGTCACACGCTGGGCAGCGCTGTCATCCCACTGCTTGTGTTTTCCTGTCTACCTGACGCACATGCATCTAACGTTCACTCTGTAGTTTTATCTTCATAAACTCCTGAGAAAAATACGTCTCTGCAGTTGGAGGGTCTTAAACCTTATTAACAAATAACAGGTAGCCGGCGGCATCTGCCACGCCAGGGTCAATGAGAAGTAAACGTGGAGGCTGAACAAACAGAACAATGAGGCTAAACGAGGCTAAACAGCATCGTAGAACAACAGAGTCGCTTATAAGTCTCTGCTGCATCACTGGGTTCAGCTATTTGGGTAATTATTCCACGACCACAGATAAAGGGGTCAATTTTTTCCACCCCAGAAGGTGCAGCAGAGCCAACAAAAGAGGGAAAAAGCAGCCAAAAATAGGCTAAATTACCTGCATGGGTAGAGGTGACATTAGGGATAAAAAATATAATTAGTGGAATCTGACACAACATCAGAAAATAACTGTCCAGTCTGAGCTGGTTTCATGCAAGTAGATAAAAACAGTCTGATCAGCATTTCCTTTTATGTTTCACTTCCATTGTAACATCAAAACCGAACAAGGTTTAACGAAGCGTCGGATGATGAAACCTCGTAAAAGCCATTTCCCTCGAAGGAGAACACGATGCTCTTGAAACGTTGACACTTGGACGTAAAACGGCTTAAACCGTTTTCTTAAAACCTCACGTCCGATTTTCCCGTTAGTGGCCGTTAAAATGTCAGACCTAATATACGGTGACACTGATGCTCAGAGTGACGCAGAATAGGTCAAACGCCTCATTTCCCCATCGGCACTTTTCCCACAAAAGGTCAAGCGATCATTAGACGATTCGGCATGTTTATGGTACAGCTCTGCACCGTTCCCCCAGAGCTCAGGACCGTCTCTGCGCTCGCCGTCGAAAATGTCACCGACCGTATGTTGATTCAGTATCTCGGTGTTTGACCTGCGCAGCTACTGTATATTTGAATTGTGACTTTCTCTCCGGGCTGAATATTTAGAAGAAGTGATACGCTCTCCGCTGTTAAGATCTTCTCCAGTAACTGCAGACACACTTGTTTCGTCCACGGGCTGTTTGAATTGCTAACGGGAGCCAAGCTGCTGGATTAATAGAGACGCTAATGACTCCACTGAATCAGAGCTGGAGCTGTTTGTGCCTCGGAGGCTGCAGGTTGCAAAGGGCCAATGGATTGTTTCTCCTCCAGGGGCAGGAAGGCAAATAAATGTGGTGATATGGTAATCTGACGAGAGGAGGTGGTTATTTCCATTCGGTCTTTATCTTTTTTATTTCCACGCGTTTCACCCTTCTCTCTTATCTCTTTCCCTCTTAAGGTGTAACCTGCGAACACATTTTAAATACCAGCAGTGATTCAGCAGGTCATTTATTCATAGTTACAGTCATTCATATTCTGTCCCCACTAATTAGCTGCTTAATATTCTCTTTTTGTCACATCACAATTAATTTTTGCCCTGACCCGAGCAAAGAAAAAAAAAATCCCACCACATCATGTGTTTTCCTGTCTCTTTTTCTATAATGAGTAAATATTGAAGTGAAAACCAACACTGTTATGTTGACATTCGGCAGTTCAGAATCTTAATTGTGTACAGTAATTAGAAACTAATTAGGCGACTTAGAAATAAACTCTGGCCTCTTGTGAACCCAGGGCCCACTTACTAATAACCACTGCGCCAAGCTGAATTAAACCGAGAGAGAATTAATGAACTATTTAGTTTGTAAAGCTGTAAATTCATTATTCTTGCATTAAACTCCAGGACTTAATTTTGCTTTTTTTTCTTTACATGAGACACAGCTGCACAGAGCATTTTCCTCCTCTTGGTCTGCAAGTTTATTTATTTCACGAAGAAAGTGAGAGAATAGAGAATTTAAAAAGGACAGAAAAGGATAAAAAGAAAAGGTGAGAGCTGTGAAGGCATTTCGGTTTTCGTTATGTTGACCCGCTTGCGACTGGCTCTGTGTTTTTAGCCAGCGGCAGGAGGCCTCTGTAACACTAATGTTACTGTTACCTCTTTCCATTCTGTCAAATGTACGTATGATGAAGCTAACTCTTGAAAGCAGCTTGGCCCTGTGGATGTTCTAGTCCTTAGCATAGCTTTTTCTTGCAACACCATAACTCTAAAAAATATTGTTGTTAGCTAATGATCGCTTTTTGCATTGTCCTTGGAAGTAATGAGAGCTAGTTGATTCATCAGTGAGTTGATCAAAAGGAGAATGTATCTATTTTAACCATAGTTTCAGTCAATTTTCAAACATAAATGCAAAACATTTTTTCTCATTTCAGCCTCTCAAATGTAAGGATTTGCAAGCTGTCTTTATTAAAAAGGACCTTAATTTGAATCTAGACGTTGGACATTGGTCAGATGAAACAGGCAAATTGAAAACACAACTGTGGACTTGGATAAATTGTAAATGACGCACCAATTATAGACTAAATAACAGAGAGAATTTGCATTTTAACCAATAAGGAAAATAATTGTCAGCTGCAGCCCTGGAATAAATGCTGGGTTATTGCTGTTGGCATGAAGCTAGTTGGCCAGATATGCTAATATTAGATCAGAAAAAGAAAATAATTTTCACTCTTATACTCTACAGGTTTAGAAAGGAAAAGATGATTCTCGAAACTGTAGTATTCAGTGAAGCACGATGAAGACTGGAATCACTGGATACTTCCCCTGAAACCGGTCAACTCTGGCCTGCTGATGTGTTACAGCAGAGCAGACGACTGTGGGCTGCCGGTGTCCAACCCTCAGGAGACCTGGACTGGGCTCGGTCACACCACGACGCCCGTAGAAGTGGGACTCTTTCAGCTCGGTGTAATTATCTACCATTTGACGCGGTCTGAGTGTCTCGTATGGAATACGAATGAGGGAGATTAAAAAGAAAAAAAAACAAAAACTGAGATCGGGGCCGTTTAGAATTATCAACACCATCGGCGTCCTCGCCAGGTCCACACTAACGCACGACAATTATCTGTAAACAGTTGGCTACAGAACCATAACATTTTAATAGAACCATACCTGATAATCATCTGAAAAAAGCCGTACTAAGAGAAATTCAGGGTATACATATGTATATCAAAGTGTTTTACCCTCCTCTATCATTAAGTGTCACAGGCTGTGTAACCAATGTCAATGTCAATGTCAGTGTCAATGCCAATGTTTTGCCTATTACAACACGGTTGGTGAGGGGGCCTCAGGAAAAATGTCCACCACAGTTCCCCAGAGACCGCGATGACCTCCTTTAAAATTCATGTTGTGTCAGAGTGAAAAGCCTAAAATCCTATAGAAAAATAAATATATTATTGTGTGATGAGAAAAAGTAGCAAATACTGAAGTTTGAGAACCATTCGTCATTTGCGCTTGAAAAAATGTTTGAAATTATTAACCTACTATTGAAATAGTTGCAGATCAGTTTTCTGCCGATCAAATGATTGATCGTCGTCGCGCCTCCACATCCCCCACAGTTTTAGGACCGACTCCCTGGTTCAGATTAGAGCTGCCATACTTGAGAGATTATTGGTGACATTTCAGCTGCGTTTACTCACAGTTAAATGTCCAAATAATGACCCAGACTTGCACAGAACAGCGCTGTCATAACCAACAGCGGCAAAGGTGACCACTAGCGTAGGGATCAAGAAAAAACACAAACTTTACAAGGCCTGAGTTTTGTTTTCAAGGATTGGAACAGAAGATTGACACTTGATGCTGTGAGACGAATGATAACCTTTTTTTTTAATTAATTAGTTCAGTGTCAATCTCTGTGTCTGTGGCGATCATCAGACAGACAATTACAGCAAAATATCACAAATAGAGACAAATAGTAGAGCGTTCTGAATAACAACAAGAATCGAGTACAACAAAATCGGACTCCACACACCCCGACACAAACATCGCATCGCACAGGTTTGTCCAAAAAAGGCAGAATCTGGTACCTCTGCCCTAAAACGAGAATGTAAACATTGTTAAGAATCGGTTGCCAACAATGAACAAATGCATCCACCAGGCCACGATAATTCATTTCATCTTCATTCAAGGCAATGATTGTCATGTCATGAGCAAGTCTAAGATATAAAAGCAAATCCCCATACATGATTGGCGGCTGTTTTTGGTATTTTAGGCGTCTGGCTGCATCTAAAAATATTTGTAGGTTATAATAGCACGACTCAGGATAAAACTGCCCTGAAAAAGAAAGCGTGGAAATTCAAACTGCTTTTGGGCGCAGTAATGGATTTCAACTGAGAGCCAGAGAGGTAGAGAGAAAATAATAAATAAATAAAAGATAAAGCACATCTCTACCATCCCTCGCTTGTGTCAAGGTCGGATCTCAAGTCATCCAGTCCGCAGAGACCCACGAGCAAGGCAGTTATTCTGTCGGCGTAAGAGGACCCGACAAAGACCCGACCCTCTCTACACCGGTCTGACGCTCAGCGATCAGGACAGTAACCTGGAAACAATCTGTTTATATCTGAGCAAGGAAGTTCATTCCTGACCTGTGGGAGCAACATAGATAAACAAAATATATATGCATAAGCTCTATGGTCCATTTAGGAGTTTTTAGGAGCTTTTCACCTACACCTCGACAAAACTGAACTTTAACTAAATTGACTTATTTCCATTGCTTCAGTTTGCAGAAGGTGGTGATGAGTAAGTGATGTCAAAGCCCTGAATGGGGAATATTGTGACACGGTCATGATACAGTCTAGTTAGCGTTATTCTTCTTTGTAAATTTTCCGTCGTGCTGCATTTTCAATGATAACTTGTAAAAATATGATAATGAAACTGAAAAAAAAAATACGGAGGTTTGAATCTGTTCCCCATTGTTTCTGAAACTTCTCCCCCAGTCTTTTCGTTGTGGAGTTTAACATTCAGTCTCAGTCTTGGGAGGCAGAGGAGGTTCTGTGTTGGTTCTGATGCACGGTCAAATCAAATTCCTCCGAATCGAGCTTTGATTACGCTTTGGAAACAGAAAACTGAATCACAGAGGAGATGTTCTGAGCGACCGCTGGAGATTCTTTTCCAAACAGTCTCTGATTGGCAAGATTTCCTCTCATCATCATCATCATCATCATCATCATCATTGTCACCACCACCTTTCCTGTAGATTAACAAACACAAACAAACACACAAACACACAGTCTCTTCAGCCAGCCTCTATCCAGTGGCTGTGAAACAGAAATTTAACGGCCTCGGACTGTGAAATGCGGCCGGTGACGCTGATTACAACAGCTCTGCTGGATGCTGATGATTCACACCTCCACCTCCACCTCCACCTCCACCTGACTGTGGCGTACACATCAGACGTTTATCGTTTTACCAAACTCCAGACCGAACTTTCAAATCATACTTTACACGATTCTCTCTCTTCCTCACATCTGCAGGTTTCTTTTCATTGCTCTCAGACACAGTCGTGTGAAATGCTTTCTGTTCTTCTCCGCTTTCCTCTCTGCATTGTTTTTGACAGAGGCTGATTTTTTTGTTTCCGTAGAACAAAAAAATCCAGAGAACTTGGTCCCTGAAACCCACTGGTTTCCTTCTGTTGCTTTGTGAACCGCAGGAGGCCGTTCTGTTTTTGAGGTTCAACCTGAGGTTTGCATTGTTGTTTCTCAGACATCGATGATTTGAAGATGATGAAGGAACTTCCGCTGACATCGGCTTGATCGCATAAAAATATGTTTATTACAAAGAAGACCGGTGTCAACCAGGCACCATGGTTTGCCTGGGAGACGACTTTGGGCCAGAATGAGTCTCTCCCCGAATCACAGCTCAAAACTCCCTTATATAGGTTTGTGTATAGACTTATCATAACATCTGGTTTCCGTCAATAATACGGCCCCGCTCCTCAAGACGAAGGGTTGTCAATTTCTTCCCTTTCAGACATAGGAACCTCTTGAACATAAACATTCCAGAACTAGGGGAAAAGTAACCTATGGCACATATCCTACAGCATCTTGCAGTGAATCCTCTGAGGTTCTGGTCCTCAAGTCTTCTCTTGACCCTTGACAAGGAAAAATGTCCAATAGTTCGTTCTTCATCTTTCAAAGATCATAACACATGGTCAGAAGGACAACAGGGTGTTGTTTGAAATGGTTTATACCAGAGGTTTGGTACCAAAACCATATTTTTGTCCACCAATACATTGAGAGAAACAAACACATTTCCCCCAGTGTCTGTTTTTAAATTAAAAACAGAAGCCAAAGTTCTGAAATAATAAATCTCGTCTTATGCAAAATTTTTCAACAGGAACTAAAAAGTCTAAAATTCAGGAAAATTTTAATTTAAATCAAGGACTTTTTGGGCAGAGTAATACAACATGCATTGCCAACTTTTGGTGACGCATTTTAATCAACACCAAACAGCTTTCTTTTGTCAGAAGTAACTAAACACTAGAGTAAAGGGACACCAAATAAAGTTCTACGATGTCACTGTCAAAAATGCAACAACAACAACAACAACATGTAAATTTAAATTAAAACCATCATATTTGATACTGTAATTAAGCCTTTCATCACTTGGACATTTCCGGGCTTAAGACTTGACCAAAAAGAAATAAGACCAGATTCAAACAACTACATCCCCGAAGTCCCTGAAAAACGTTGCTTATAGTCACAAAGAGTCATCGGTGAAGAGATACAGTTATGAAATGTCATGAAAAAATATTTGATTTGATCTAATCCCTTGCTGATGGCAGAGAATATAAGTATTGTATTTTTATTATCATGAGTTTTTGTTGTTGTTGTTGTTGCAGATGTTGGAACACTCGTGTTTACTTTAGTGTCAGCTTCCACCATTTTCCCTGCGGAGAAGTTGACACCACGGAACGACATGACAACTTCTTTATGTCCGACAAGCAGGAGGGTGGCACTGCACAGCAGACCCCTCTCTCACACACACACACACACACACACACAAACACACACGCACACGCACACGCACACGCACACGCACACGCACACACTCTGCCCTAGCTCTGCGGGAGTGGATTTGAAGCAGGCTTAATTAATGATTTGATAACTGCTGAGGCGTTACATGGAGCTGGGGGAGAGGAGAGAATCCCAGATAAGGAGCAAAAGCGGAGCTGGACCGTCTGTTAGTACCAAGAGAAGGGTTTCTCTCCACCTGCTCTAACAAAAAGCATCTCTCCATCCCTCTCCTGTTCGAACCTGCCCGTCTTCGTCTTCGTCTTCGTCTTCGTCTCAGTCTTTTCCACCTCCCTCCCACTCCGTCTTGATCTGGGTCTCAGATCGGTGCAGTGGTTGCCTGCAGCGTGCTGCCGGTGATATGGTAAATGTGGAGGAGGATAACGCTTGTCTCTGCAGACTCTGAGCTCTCTGTAGCTGCTGAATTCTTTAGAAAGCAGCTAGTGATTCTGTCCTTTTTAATTCCTTTTTACCTGGACAGAGGCAGGTTTGTTTTTTTGTTTTTTTTTTAGACTAAAGTTTGTTGGAGCTGAAACTTTTGTTTCAGGGCCTCTTTCTGCAGGTAGCCTCACCTGTTGTCGGAGGTTATTGAGGTTTAAGAGGCAGAAGGTTCATTTAAGTCGTCAGTGCTTGACACGCTGTCGATAAAAGGCAGCATCTTAAATTACTGTGGCTTTTTTATATGTGTATATTCTAAACAAATCACCGTCACACAACACATCACTGCACCCAATGGGTGTTAAAGTTAAAGAACCAAGTAAAAGTTCACGATTAATACGGGAGTCAAAGTAGCAGAAAAACTACTTTGGATCAAATGATTGTGTATGTGTGTGTGTGTGTGCGTGTGTGTGAGAGTGTGTATGAGGAAGGTCTTGTTCTTAGAGGCAAGCCCCCAGAAAATTATCACCAAACTCTGCTGTTCCTATCAACCCTAAAGGCCAATTTATGTCAGTCTCTCCGCTGACATTTAAAACCCAGGGCTGAAACCCTCTGGCTCCTTCTCCGGTGGTTTTCCGGTGTCCTTGTATCTTTTTGCCTCCGAGGAAACTTACAGTAAAGGCAGCTTGTCTCGGCAGGTACAGTAACGGCAGCTTGTCTCCCGATCACCCGATTCCGACTCCGTGTTTTTCTGCTCCACCGTCATTTACAAACCCGGCTGCGGCTCCGTTCTGCTCCCCGAGCTGCGGGCTAAGTCGCCCAATAAAGAAACGGGACAATTTCACACATAATGAACACTGCCAAGAGGAGGGATTAAAATTTTGACCGAGCCAGGTGTACTGCTGAATGACTTAGAGGCTCAAATGTGCCAGGAGGGTTCATGAAATTAGACAAAAGGAACGAGAGGGAGAGGTTGGGACTGAATAAATAATCACACTGAGGTGAGGAGAGATTCATGAATCCAGATTTCTCTCCATCAGAACCTGATTCAGTGGCAGTGGTGATACAAAGATACACTTTTCGCTTTGTACTTTCTCTCCGTGTGCATATAAAAAGCAGTTGGCTGCTTTCACGTCAAATGTCAGCTCAGTTTTGAACATTTTAGAGTTTTGAGTTTTTCCTCACGTTAAACACATCCTGCAGTGTTAAAAATCTTGACCTTCCGCAAATCTGGCTGTTTGAAGATACAACTAATTTTATTTAAGGGCAGAAAGTTGCATTGACCGGTGAGTCTCGGCCTCGCTCCCACTCTGAAGACCTTATTTTCTCGTAACTAGAGCTCAGAGGTCTCGAGTTAAGCGGCCTTTGATCCAAATGATGTTATTAATCAGCTCCCAGAGGAGAGGAATCACTAATGACCTTTATAATGAGAGGGCTGCAGTCAACACGCTGCTCCTGCTTTCCCCCCCTTCCCAGCAACTCTTCCTCCTTCAGTGTCCATCCCTTTGTCTCCTTCTCTCACCTCAAAACTAATGATGACATCAAACTCAACTTCAAACTCATACAGATTATAGGTCACATGGGCGTTGCCTCACTGCAAAATAAACTTTTAGTGTAGGAGAGAAGCCAAATTTCAGCATGTACTCCCTCTTTTGTCCCTGTCATTGCCACAAAGGTGCAAGATGTGACCATTGAATGAGTCGCTCCTCATTGTTCGTATATATTCTCACGAAAACCGAGCAGAGAGGTGACGAGAAAAAAATAACAAAAAAGCCAACCTCAGACCGAACAAAAGCCGGCAAAAAAAAAAGTGGAAAAATGTGATTCCTCCGTCCAGAGCCACAGTGTAATCATGTCAGTCCTCCTGCTGGAGACTTTGTCCTGGATGTTTGTTTCCCGTTTGTGCGTTTGCCTGGCAGAGTGTCAGAGCATCTGTCAGGAGCTGAGTGTGTCCTTTTGCTGATTCCGTCTCCATGGTCGGCTCAGAGAGAGAACCTCTGCCTCTCTTTGTAAAAATAAGTTTTTGAAACAGTGGCTCTTAAGCAGCAGAACAATCCTGGTGTAAAACCAACTAAGAACAAACACGACGTGCAGATGCAGGTCGGCCTGTTTTCACAATCAGGGTATGAATGATTCACCCTTAACCTAATTTATTCATCTATTAATGGAAACTTTACTCGTTTATGTTGATTTGTACACTTTTCTCCAGAAGATATCACGTTTTGCATATTTATAGGACCTGCTGGACGCTGACTAAAAGACTTGCCGGGTTTTACAAGCATTTAAATGTGATTATTTATCTGGAAGTGTCCCCTCTGGATACCATTTCCATTTCACCCCATTGTTGGCACCAAGCTCTTTCCAGGAAACTTCCTCTGGATCTATGGTCAAATATGAGCTCCTTTCTAGTCAATAATAATTACTGGACTTGTTAGATAATGTGTTGCGGTTAAATACATTTAGATCAACATGGCCGCTAACTAATTCAACAAATAAATAAAAAGAACAGATCTATGAATGTATCTGTCTTTTCCACACTGATCCATGAACATTTGTAATTTTTGGTCTAAAAATGAATATAAGTTAAACTGCACAATTTCAGAAATGTTATGCAATAATTAGTTAATGATGGTCTCCTGCAGTAAAGAGTGACATGCCTCGGGCCTCCTTCAGGGCAGACAGCAGGTCTGGGACATGTTACCATCCTCTGCTCTCCAGAGCCGCATGCAGAAACAGCTTCGGACTGCAGCTATAAAGTTCCAAGGAACTGCATCGAATACAAATGAAAACGATCTGCCTCTCAGAATAATTTTCCTTATTATCCAGAGTCACAGTGACGCAGGGGCTCATGGGAACTGCGAGTGGCTCCCCAGAGCCTCCAAATCCCGTCAGAGTTTCAACAGCTTCTCTTTAGTTGGAGCTCGCTGCTCGTCCTGTCTACTCAGACCCTGAAAATGGGGTTTAACTGAGGACGCCCGTCCTTCTCGACAAAGTCCGACTCCCACCGGACAGAAACAGCTCTTGTTGTTGTTGTTGTTGTTGATGTTGCTACTGCTGCTGTAGCGAAATGACCTTGGACTCACGGTACAGGAAGAATTACAAAAACAAGTCTCATGGAGAGTTTTGTTTACCACCAATGTGCAGCCGCCGCAGATAAAGACTCCTCGGAGAACCAGACATCCGCAGACACAAAACACGTCTGTTTGGAGTTTTTTTTTTTTTTTCTCTCTTCGAGTGTAAAGCTACTGTTTTATTATTTACCAGTCCGGCACACGGATGCCTCATTAGCTGAATGATGATTTTCCCTAACGTCACATATCAGATTAATAAGTAATTATGTCAGGTGTGAGCATGTGTGTGCGTGTGTGTGCTGCAGCTGTGAGTCAGAGCGCTGCTTCTCATTCATTGCCTCCCCTGGTTCCTACTACGGTGGTAGAGATTGAGCTAACAGGAAAACATGCAGCAGACTCAACTTCAGTGTTCAGCCTCAAAAACCTCAATTTGTCATTTATAAATTACAGCTAAACAAGTATAACTGGCAGTTGGCTGCACCTCCGCCTACTTATGCTGTGTCACCGCAACACTTACAATTACAGGGAAGAATAAACTTTGGTTTTACCACAAGTGCATTAAAGTATCTGCAATTGAGGCATCGGAGAGAAGTTCTGAGACTGTAAACGCAGTAAATGCCTTCGCCTCTGCACATTTTGCAGCAGTGCTGAGGAGCAATTATAATCTGTCGCTCTGAGTGGCTTAAAGTCTCTGCTCCGTCCTGTGCGAGACACGCTGGCAAAACAGAGAAGAAGCCGTTTAGCGAGTTGGATTTCCCCTTAAACCACTGATTAAAGCACGGCGGATTTAAAAAAGGGACTGGATACGTCCCTGGCTTGCTGAATTTACAGACTTTGTATTTTGTTTAACTGACTACTAGTCTGAAAAAACCCAAAAACATTCTGAATTAAGTCAGAGTTCTGTTCTAGAAACCAAAGATCATATACACAAGAGCTTTATTAATGCTGCTGTTTTGTTCCTACAGAAACTAAACTTAAGGCCAATTTATGCTTCTGCATCAAACCTACGCAAGTGGCCTATGTCGTGATGAGCATTTTATACTTCTGTGTTGATGTTGCCCTGCAATTACACCACCAGACCTCTATTGTCGGTGGTGTTCATATGCTGCTGTGTTGAATCCACCACTGTTTTCCACGAGTTTGTCGACGCGCCTCGAAACAACGCAGATCTTCCTGGAGTTGGAGCCGATAGATGTTGAAAAGCAGTTTGTTTTTCCTGAATTTACTGCAACACAGGAACGAAAGAAGATGCTGGAGGAGACAGAAGAAGGAGAAACTGGAAATGCGATGCTACCAGGCTGCCCAATTGCAGTTCTTGTGGTCTGTGTTGCCATGACGTATAGTAACGATTTTTGGGGGGTACACGTCAGGCTGCGGGACAGGCTCAACGTAGAAGCATATATTGGCCTTTAAGGTAAAGTTACATGATGCACTGGTGTAAATTATATATTCAACTATGTGTTTACTGCTTTCGCAGACCCACAGATCAAAAAAAAGATTGACGGTTCCCCCATTAATGACAATTATCATTAGTTGCAGCTCAGGTACGGCTCAGCCCCTCCACTCAAGTGGTAAAGAATGATACCTACTTATGTTACACTACATGATCAAAAATGGTATTAAATATTAATTGATATTTAACAGATTCAGGTTTCTGAATGTTCCCTCATTGCCTCCCTTCAGCTTTTAAAACTTGAGATAACCGAAGATCAAACTGTCAGAAAAGTTTTTTTGATGGAGCCCTGGATAGCAGAGAAGCAGACAAAGACAGTCCCGTGGAGCTGAACGGGCGGAGCGTCTCCTCCACGGTCGGTGGTTTCATTTCCACCGGGACCGTCTAAACTTGGAGTCCGTTCACCCTCGGTGCCGCCAGCTGCCGCAGATAAGAGAGCCCAGCGAGCGGCGTGTACGTATGATGACACCGAGATGTCGATATCTGCCTCCGTCCGCTGCTTCTGTCTTCTCTCCACATGCTGCGTCGTCTTGTTGTGGCAGAGACAAAGAGGAAAAAATACTGCTACAAAAAAAAATTAAAAAGGGACATCCTGGCCGCCCGTTGGAGCCAACGCTCTCTGTCTGACGGCCTCTTGATAGAATCCAGTGGAGACCGGACTCTTCCAAAGGTTTATCAGCAGCAGACAGCAGCACAGTTACACCAGTGGAAACGACCACTGGAAACAGCTTCTGGAGATTTACACAAGTCAGAATGACTGTCTCTTTCTCTCCCTCTCTCTCTCTCAGCATCTTTCTTTTCAGTCCTGCAGCATCCCAGTGTTTGTCTCAGCTCCACAGTTAAACCTGTTAACACTCAGCAACTTTAATTCACACCAACGTGTTTTTCCAGGGACTGTTGTGCTGCTCCCTGGAAGGATGCGGTTAAACAGTAATTAGTGATGGAGACATGGAGAAAACATTGTCCTTTTCCTCCACATAGCAGCTAAACAAACACAGATATCTCCAGGTTTTCTGCCAGCATGGCTCCTCTATCTTTACAGGCAACAGGTTTAATGCTGGATTTCTTACTTGTTTCAGGAGGAAACAAATAAATCTTCAGTCTTCTACAATGCAAGGTTTGAGAACCTGGTACAAATCACAGGAAAGAGCAAAAAAAGAAAAAAAAGGTTTCTTTTCCCCCAAAGGGTGATAATGACAAAGGGGCAGTTACTTATGCAAATGACTCCAGAAATCAAAGCACGTGATAGTTTCCACCAGAACTTGTTGACAGTAAAATGACTGGAGAGGTGGAACTTGTTGGGAGTAATCAGGCAAGAAAGCACATCTCAACGCCGGTTAGGTTCGGTGGACGAACCTAACCAAGCATGTGAAACTCACGACGTGCCCCTGTCCTCCGGCTTTTATTTCTTTTACCCCCCACCCCCACCCCAAGGAGCAGGAAGCTCACTGATCTAACTGAGCATGCTGTGTTAGCAGATGCTGCAACGATCTGCAGGATTTATTTAATGATTTCAGATGGAGCTCAACTGCTTCCAGTGTCTTTAAAAAAAAACAAAACAAAACAAAACAAGCACACACACAAACAGGAACAAAAGCAAAGCAAAACAACCAATCAGCCTCGAAGTTTAGGAGGTGTTTTTTTTTCTTTCCTTGTGTTATTATATGCAGCAAATACATTTACTGAGCTGATTCTCGACACTTTATGCTAATCTGCTCTATTATTTGCTTCCATTTGCCCTTGATGGAGACAGCTGCGCCCTCAGGCAAGTTGGAGAAACTGTTTTTGGATTAATTGCTAATCTCACACAGACACGGACACACACGGACACACACGGACACACACGGACACACACACACACACGACAGCCCTGTTTTATAATTTTCAGAGAGACCTGTCATTGACATAATGTATTCCCTAGCCAACTACCCTGACCCTAACCGTCACAACTGAATACCGAACCCCAACCCTGAGCCTAAAACAAAGTCTCGGCAAACAGCCATTTAAACTTGTCACATCTAGCTGTTCGACTCCACAAGTGTAGCAGGCCAAATAGCCAAAAAGCCAAAACACAAGCACGCAAGCACGCATGCACACAGTCTGCTGGTGTTGATCCGACACTGACTTTCACTACTGATCTGTGTCACCACTAAAGCCAGCAGATTTTTTCATCTAAAAGAACAGAAGAGTTTCTGTGGATAAAAGCATCAGTCCGAGTTAAAAAGGCAAAACGGAGTTGTCTAAAGGTGTCTACGCTCATTTCATCTGTTTGAACAACACGGCTTCACTAAAAGATAATGCCGCCGACCTCAGCCCCGAATGAGAAAAAAAACGTAGCCCGTCTCAGGAGGCCAAGCAAGAGCACCAACAACATATGGATGACGTGGAAAAAACACAACAACAACAGCAGGGCCTGGTTGGAAAAAAACAAAAACAAAACAGGCCGACACTTGGAGCCACTTTAAATAAAATACCACCGTGTAGTCGGGAGAAAAGCCCTGAGGCTACAAAATCACTGGGAGAAAATGAGGAGACTAACGCAAAGATGTTAAGCAACGTTAAATAACATTATGTTACATTTCAAATCCAAATTAAGCTAACTACGAAAGGCGGTGGACTAACATCATGCATTAGCATCTCACTGCTACATCACTTGCAGACGAGGGTTTAACCTCAGTGAATAGTCAGCCCAGCTAAGTTGCCCAACCTTTTGCTTAACACAAGCTGTTTGGTTTTTTTTTGGAATAGGAAACATGCTTCTGAGGAAGACAAAAAGAAAAAAAATGCAGAATAAATGCTGCATTCTTAATCATGCCAACTGTCATTTTGTGGCTTATTTTCCCCCTTTTAATTTTGTTTTAGCCTCAAACCAGTTGGATGAAATCTTATTTGAAAAGAGTTTTTAAAAATGCTGGTTATCTACGCGGTCTTAGCAAAAATTAGAGCAAAATGCTCACGACTTTTTTGTCAACTAATATTTTAATGGCAATAAAAAATGCCAGGTGTTCCCATGAGGTAAGATCTCTCTGTTTTTCTTTAACTATGAACTTAAGTTTCCAGAGTTTTAGTCGAATGAAAACTGACAAAAAACAAATATAACTCGAGTTTTTGATCTTAGGACTAAGACTGAATCTAAAAACGTTGAACCCAATTCCGTAAGAGGGAAAAGTTTGCTTTGGTTGGCTTCATTTAAAGTAATTTTTACTTTTGTTGTTTTTTTGTTTTTATGGCCCGGCCTGTGGGGACGGTTCGATGACTTATCAGTCTATCTATTTTTTTTTCTTTTTCCATTTTCTCAGTGCTCAATTACCTGTAGTTATAGAAAAGTGATGAACACTTATCCGTAGACATTTAATTTCAAAGCAGTTTCTTTGAATAAGACATTTTCTATTTTGGATTAATTCATCTATTTCATGTTAATGACCCAGAGTATTTTACAGCCTGTAACTGTTAATAATAATATAATTACTATTTTGTCACTTAAAGCCTTTGGTTTCTTACAGTCCTCACACAAAATGTGCTCAGTGTCCATTTGTGAGTTAAAATCTCTGGGGGAGGTGGATGATGAAATAATTTCCATGTCTTCCAATGTTCACAATTTAATCACAAAACTATCTAAAGTTGCTCCACAGGAAAAAAAAAAAAGTTCTACGATTGTTCAACAGTTTCTCTGTGGGTCTCTTATTAACATCAGGGTCGGTGGGGGGGGGGGGGGGGTAATAAACTGCATGTGTCTTTTTCTGACATAAATTATTAAATTTACTCAAACCTGCCTCTGAGTAAAAATTAAATTATTGTAAAGCCATTCTGCATGCAGTTCCTGGTGGTCTAGTGGTTAGGATTCGACGCTCTCACCGCCGCGGCCGGGGTTCGATTCCCGGTTAGGGAATGTGGCTTTCGGTAGTTAGTGCGGGTCTCACCTGGCGCTTCGATCAGCTACTCCGGTCTACACGATGAGGTGTCCCCGGGAAAGATGCATCGTCAGTGCCTGTCGATGGCCGTTGATCTCTTTCACTGGTTCAACTGTATAAATGCCCCAAAGTTTGTGGTTTGTTGGTTGGTCGGGGGCAGTCACCTGGACGATTCATGATCTGGCTCCTGGAAGATCAATGTGATCTCTGACAGATCAGAAAAATTGTGAGCTGTGCCACATTCAAATGTCCCTGCACGGCTGCCGTCAAAATGTCTTCTATAAACTGTAGAGGTTTCGTTTAATACTGTTGTAGTAGTGTTTACATGTTGTGGCTAAAACTGCTGTGATGTAAAACTGAACTTCGCTAGAGAACAGAAAGAAAATACTGTCTTCATATTCCTGCTCCACCTTAGTCTTTTCTCTTAATCTTCACTTTTGCACAAAGCGATGCTTCCTCTCTCTTTTTGTTCTAACTGATGAATTGGACATCTTGTTTGAATCAACTCTATTTTGAAATGTCACTGGGGCCTCCAGGTTTACTCCTTGTGTGAGCTCCACAATGTGGTGTAAATAGGATCAGCCAACATGCTTTTAATTATTCATTTCTAGTTCATTGTTTGTAAAACTCTCACAGAGCCTAGAAAAAGCCATTTCAAGTGTGCAGTGTCAACCGGTTGTCATAACACCTCCTCACCGAACTGGCTGAGGCTCCTCAGAGGAGCTTTCAGTGCTTCAGGAAGTGGTGGTGGTGGTGCATGTTAAAAAAAAAAAAAAAGTGGCGTGAACTACATGTGGACGCGCTTGGCCCACCTGCCTGTTTCGGCATCCAGCCTAGGTTAAGAGTGGAGAGATGGGCCGGCAATGGCAGCATGAATGTCTGCGAGGAACATAATAATAATAATAATAATAATAATAATAATTATAATAATAATCATCATCATCATCATCATCATCATCATCATCATAATGCAGAGCTTCGAGCAGGGACTGAATACGAACCTTGTAAGCTTCGAAGTGATTGTGTGTTTGTGTTTAAATTGCATGAGGAGGAGAAAGTCATTAACATGGCAGACATGGCAGAAGAGGGCTTGTCTGGATTTACATGGGTGGACTGGAACCGGGGGGGGGGTCCCCTCAGAGGTGTTCTCTCTCACACACACACACACACACAGAGCAATTTATATCTTCACTGAGCGTGTGTTTGTGTGTGTGAGTGTGTACCTGTCGGTGTCCACTCCCCACCATGTCTCTCCATCAGTCCTCAGCCCCTGTGTAACCAAACCTAAATTAATGTGGAAATACAGCATTAATTAATGTAACAGAGAGGCCACCATCTTATTAAGGAAACATTCAGCCATTAAATTAAACCAAATTGGATGTGTGGCAGGGATTGGGGTGATGGTGGCTTGGGTGGTGGTGGAGGGCTACAGCAGTCAAAGTTTATTCATTCTTTCGTTCATAATCCGCCTCACTAAACCTCCTGTCATTTCAGGCCCCGCCAACCCCTCCTGCCCTGCAATTAACCCCCCCCCCCCAATTTTCCCACCTGAATCCTCCTCGCCCACCCACTCACCTGTTCCCAGTCCCATAATGTCCTCCTAGTTTATATACACAGGCCCACAGTAGCACTGTCCTTTTACCTCTGTCCATCTCTCTGTCTGTCTGTCTCCCCCGATGCCGTGGGGGGGTCTGACATGTTCATTTGTATAACAACCAAAAACACTCAGGCAACAAAAGGAGCCTGTTTAGTTTTTCAGGAAATAAATGAGAACATCTATTTTAACTTACTTAACCTTTTATTTTTTTCATATTGCAACTTTTCTCACCTCAGTGAAAAAGAAATTGCATCATTTATTGTAACTTCACTCGGATGTTTGAGCCTCACTGTACATAGAGATGTGTTGGTTTTCATGGCCATCATATTCATGCTGAAGAATATTTTCCTTTGTCATAACAAGCTGTGTGTCAGTGTCTCTGGATCAGCACCTTGGACAGCGATCACGTCGCTGTGCGCAAAGTCAGTTTTTTTTGTTGAGCCCAAAATCTAAATTTTAACTCAAAAGGCTTCAAAACAAATTTTTATAATAACTATAGCATTATTTTAAGTTAAGCTTTCAGTTTTCCATAGCTTTTGCTGTTCAGTAACAACATATCTACGATGCACAAACAAAGCCAAACCCACACCGAGTGGAAGTTACTCAGCTTCACGTTAGTAGTCTGTCAAAGTTTTCATTTTAAAACCAAAACGAGTCATCTCACTTCATTTTCACTTTAAGTCGTTTTTAGTTTTTTTTTTTCTGTGACTATCTGTAACTAGATGGATCGATTATAGTGTGAACCAACGGTCACGATCCATAAAGAGGGCGACAAAAGCAATATAGAAAGGCATCATGTCAGATCCTATGACTCCTTATGACCCTTTACATCATATTAGTAGAATGGCTGTTTGTGAGCCATGTTCCCGCACAGATCTGTCTGCCCTCTACACGGCTGCTTCCCTGAGTGCTGTGAGCAGAGGTGAGCAGCGGAGGTGTTGAAAGGAGGTGTTGTTGGAAATCCTTAAGCCTGTTGGAGAGCCAGCGCTTATATATAAATATATATAATTTTTTTTTTTGGATATGATGCACCAGAGAGGGCTGATGTGAAATCAGAGGAAAGAGGGGGCAGCAGGTAGGAAAATGTTTAATGTTGGCAATTTCTCAGAAATAGGTGTTTTTTCCACAGCAGAATATAAGAAAAGCAAAGCTTTTTGCCTCCCCCCATTGAACGCTTCGTATTTTGCCCTCTAACCCCAGGAAATCTCTGAATGAATAATCCACTATTAAGGTTTAAACAGGCCCAGGCATAAAGAAAGTCAACATGGGCCGCAGTACTGCTGCCATTTAAAACACTTGTATTAGTATGAATCAACGTTTGTCTTTTAATAACATTCAAATGTTGGATTTTAATCAAATACTCACATCCTGCAAGGTCTGAAGATGCTGCTTCATGATGTTTCACGAGTCTTCTGGCTTCATCATCTCTTTCCTGTGTCTGAACTCTAGAAAGGTTCCCACCTAAACGACTTCATATATCACAATATCAGCTTATGAAATATTGTTAATTTTGTATTTCATAAAAGCTCATCAAATAATAAAAACAGAATCAGTTTGATATTCTAACAGGTAGAGCTGACCTCACATTCACCACGTTCTTCTGAAAGGCAATTGCAGCATCTTTAGTGCCAAGAATTCAGCCACGATTCAACCCACACTCATTGCTCCCCAGAGAAAACCATTTAAATTGAGGGACAGCAAAGGCAGTTAATATTTTGTTCTCCTCTCAGTCTTTATTCTGAAAAACCATCACCTTCACGGTTGTAGCTCATTAGCAGGAAAATCAAAACTGTATTTAATAACCTTTATGAATGCAGCGTTCCAGTTAGGATCCAGTTCCAGTACCCGATTGTTATGGCTGCATGAACCCCACAGGGGTGGGGTTGGGGGCTTTAGACCCCCATTATACATGTCAGCTTCATATTTCCCCTGGCACCCAGACACCAACCAGTACTCTAAAGATGAAATGATTAGTTGACTGATTGGAGGGTTTAGGAAAAAATTAATTGCAACAAGTTTGATCATTCACTAATCATTTCAGTATTTTTTAAAGGGAAAATTCACTTGACCGATGAAAGAGGGAATTAGATTATGTTAATTTGGCTCCAAGGAAAATTGATGCGATTTTTTCACTATTCTCTGACTCTTGATGCAATAATCAAACAAATCAATTATTAAAGAAAACAACTGTTGGATGAAGTGATAATGAAGACAAATCTTCCAGACTTACAGTTCAGATCAATTGTGGATTAATATGCATTTGCCTCAGGTTTTCTGTTAATTACTTGACCAACAGAAAAAAAAATGGAAGAAATTTGATAAACAAAAGGGCTCAATAAACTCTTTAAAAAATGAGGATATTTAAAGTAGATTTTCTACTTCATTGGGGATTTCTAATGAATTTGCCTTTAATCAATTTATATGGACCCAAACGATAAGGTTGGGCCAGTCTGCTGACTCACTGACCTTGCACCTGAACTTGGTTGAATTTTAGTAGTCAAACCTGCTCCTCAACTCAAATTGTCTGACATTTAAAAGGTCTATTAATTTTGTCCAGCCTTGTCTCACACTGTATCTCATCCAAAATGAGTTCCGCATAAAGACGACTTGTGTTAAGCTTTAAAAGGCAAACCACCCTACTACAGCCAGGCTTTTCTCAGATCAGCCATCATGGCTTAAAAAGTAACAGAAACCACATTAAAAATATTTTATGTATGCTTTCTGCTTGTTGCCTCATAAACAACCTCATTTTCACATGTCTGATATTCATAGCAGTATACAATGGTATGGTTTCAATGGCATTTATACCGTATTTCTTCTTCTGAAAATAAAAAAAAAATCCCATAGGACCGACACACATCAAAATTATGAGTCGTAAATTATGAAAAAATCTTGTCAAGTTTAGACATCGAAAGTGAAACGAGATATTGATAAGCAATGTATGCAGTGTTTGACACAAGATAAAAAGTCAACTTTATTAGATATGAAGTCAGAGAAAACCTAATAATATGGACCTACAAGTCGATTATGAGATACTAAGACAAATTGGATTATATAAATTAAAAGTTTTGACTTTCTACATAGACATGGACTCTCAAAATGAGAGATGAGTCATTTCAACATAGAAAGTCAAAGCTCTGGCTCTTAAATTTGGCTTCACATCTCAAAATTGACTTACCTCAGGTTTAATCGATGACTTTGACTTGAAGGCTCATTATTTTGAGTCAATCTAAAAACCTTTTTTTTTAAAATAAATAAATAAATAAATAAAATCTGTCCTTTCCGTTTTGTTTTCATCCAGCCTGTGGGAAATTCAACACCCAATGAGATGAACTCAGAAATTTCCATCCGTGTGATCTCTGTGGGTTTGACACCACAACATCCGGCAGTGTCAGTGTCTTAACTGCCACAGGTAAATGCTAAATGTATGAATAAATATCAAAACAACATAAAGAGCATCCCCTCATTTTAGAGGTCTTTATTCTGGTCTGATAACGCCCAACAGCATTAACATTTGCAAAGTTACATTCACAATGTTTCGTCTACCTGATTGACAGGTAACCCTCCACATCACCCAGTTTATAACTTTATTCCTCTACACGACAAATCACAAACTCGTGATTTCTCCCTCTTATCTTTCACACTCCAGGCATATGTACTTATATTTACTATTTGTACAATATATGGTCAGTTAAGTTCATTCATCCATCCACCCCCCACCCCCAACCCCATGTATCCACATGCACACACATAAACACTGTACAAATGCATCAATGGCGATGTGTTTTAAGGCTATTTGCCTTAACACTTCATATCCATTAGTCAGGGGGAATGAAACAGCTGAGTACCGTCATTTGTTTTCAAGTTAACGTTCCGACCGCCGCGAGATGATTTGTTCTGAAAAGCCATTGGAGAAGGTTGGCATGCAGACAATAATACAGAGAGTGGCGATAACCTCTTATGTGTTCAGAAGACCACGGTCCAGTGTTTCAGGAGGATAAAAAGGGAGAAAGAGGGGAGAAGCACGTTCAGAGGGCGGGGAGACGGAGAACAAAACATTTAATAGAAGAAGGAAAGCGGAATCGTGATTAGTACAGAACAAGCAAAAAAATGTTCTTTTTTTAGGAATCATAGTTCCTAAAAAAACAAAACAAAAAAAAAAGAACAATTCCAAATCCCTTCTTCTCTTTGTAGTGTCTATACATCTGCTGTGGTTCCCCCAGTGTGGTACGTACAGGAGTGATGAGATTTACGGAAAAGTACGATACATATGGGTTGGATCCAGCGTCTTAAAACCCCCCGACACCGACGCTCGCCTTTTGTTGGCGGCCACCCAGGCTCACACCTCTACAGCTCCCTTTGGTCTCGGTCAGTCTGTGCAGTATTAGAGGCTGGTTCTGGCCCCGCGTACGATCGAGTTTCAGGAATTCCAGTGTCAGGACAGGAGGATGTCGCCTTCGCAGTGAAGTAGCACAAGCGCAGCCGCAGGGAGAACGTGGGATCCGGGGAAAAAAAAGTGCAAAAGAGTTTTGAACATTTTGGTCGCTAGTTAGCTATGCCGAAGTTTTGGCTTTTCTTTTTATGGAGAAATGTTCAAGTCGGCTTTGGTCCAGAGGTTGCAAGACTGGAGAGGCCAATTGCCGCGGGCTGAGTTAGAGATGAAGAGCGGCCACAACCCCCCCCCGCCCCGAGCCGAGCTGAGCTGGCAGGGCTATTACTGTGTTAGGAAGAGCTCTGCGTTGGGAGAGAGAGATAGAGAGATAGAGAGATAGAGAGAGAGAGAGAGAGAGAGAGAGAGAGAGAGAGAGAGAGAGAGAGAGGGGGAGAAGGTGTATCCTCTGGCATCTCCATCTACCTGCCAAAAATGTTCTCGTACTCCAGCAGTATCAGCTCCACTATCTGGTTCTGGTAGACCATGTGGACCGCCATGTTCCAGGTCTCTGTCTCAGGCCGCAGCAGCGTGGGACCAAACACGATGGCCACGCTCTGGGTGGTCATGCGGTTCTCCTCCCCATGGTCGATCACCCTGGAGATTAGGGGAAGCATTAGATAGTTGGTAATAACTGTCTTTTTTTTTTTTTTTTGCAGAATTGGGTTTGTGATTTATTATAACGTGCTGCAAAATTCAAATTAAGAAAACATTCAAGGACACAGACACACACACGCACACACACACACGCGCGCGCACACACACACACACACACACACAAACAATCCATACGTGCATCCAAACACCAGTGGTTATGCTCAAAAAGTGATAAGCAGAGACAAACTTTGAAAGCAGACGAATGTTATCGTCTCAACAGACAACTGTCTGGGTTTGACCTTCAAATTATGTGTTTAATATACTTTATTTTCAGCCTGCCAATGTAGAGCATCATTATTTAAGCAGAGGTCTCAGAGAAAAAACATAGTAGTAAATTAGTCAATTAATCAACTGGTTGATTGGCAGAAAAAAAACTATTCTGATAAGCGATTCATTGTTTAAGTAATTTATTAGACCAAAAGTTTTAAATCTTCTCTGAATTCAGCCTGCAGATTTGAGGATTTGCTGTTTTTCTCTGTTTCGTAAATTAAGTATCTTTAGTTTTTGAGTATGGGCTCTAGCAAATATGTGAATGTAAAAGTGATTAATCAACTGAATGATAAAAATAATCTGCAGAACATATTTCTAAAATCTTTGTATCTTATATTGTTTTTATGTGTAAAGAGTAGTTTCTGTCCACTGTGAGTCTGCATTAAAATGCTTAAGCTTTACCTTCTGTTTTTCGTGGGAGGGGGAATCAACAAAGTACTGTGTTTTTCTTACTTTCTGAGGTGTTTGAAGAGGGCCTGCATGGTGTCATGGTTGGGCCTGGGCAGCTGTCGGACCAGCTCTTTGATGGAATGGACTCGCTGCTTATAGTCTGGTATCTCTGCGGAACAATGAAAAAAACAAAACAAAAAACCCCAAAAAACTAATTAAAGTCTGGGTGAAAAATGTGAGCCAGTGCAGAATCATGTGCACCTATATTTAACTCTTTCCAGTGTAACAACAAATCTTTTACCATTTCACTGGTACAACATTGGGTGAAGTGAACCTTGATTTTAGAAGTTTATGAGGTCACTTTTCTGGTGCTTGATCATGATGTAGGTGGTTTTTCTAAGTCAGATTCATTTTCCATGAGGTTTCCAAGCAAAGAAACAGGACAATAAAAAAGAAAATATTGAATAATCCACTATTTGATATCTCCCTGCCTTCAGTTTAAATTCAGTGACAAAAATTCTCCATAAGAAGCTACTGGGAAGAAAAGTGCTTATTGAACTGATGTACATGATAGGATGAGTTCCTGTAAAATGTTGGATTTGGGTTTTGGCAGTAGTAAATTTCCAAGCAAAGTTCTGGTCTTGAAGTAAAGAAGCTTCCACTAACATCATAGTTAGAAATATAGACATTACATTCAGGTCACACCGAGTGGATGAAGGCATAAATAAACAAAGATTTTTGCTTGCTACAGCTGCATAAGTAGCACGTACTGATGGCGCTGACGAAGTCATGGAAGAGAGCGTAGGTGAAGAGGGGCTCCGGCAGCTCTCTGAAGTACATCTTTAATGCTCCAGTGGTCACATGGATGTCCTCCCACTTCCCGTCTGCCAGGTTCACCTTCTCATCTGGAGACCACACACACACACACACACACACACACACACACACACACACACACACACACACACACACACACACACACACACACACCCACACCCTATTACAGCTTACAGAACAAAAAGCGAACCGCCAGAAATTCAAGAAAGAAAACTTTGAATAACCTCTCAGGTCTTTTACACATTGTTCTCGTTATTATTTCCTTGTGGAGAGAAGCGGTGACTCACCGTGATTGACAGCGAAGCGTAGTTTCTGTATAACAGCCAGGTTTCCGCTGACTCTGTACAGCCCATCTACACACAGGCCTGCAGGGGGTGATGGGAGGAAAATAGTGAGATCAGTGATATCTGCAAATTATATGTATGGGTTATTTATTTATTTTTTTGCTTTGAGTAACTGAGGAGTTGAATCCTCCAAAACAAGTTAGTTACACATGGTCGAGTACGTCTACAAATCTACTACTTTTCAGTGACTGACAGCTTATCCAAGCTGCAGTTAAACCCACCCCTTTCTTTTACTACAAGTACACTAAAAGAAACTGGAGTCATTTCCACCTAACCCAGCTGTGATAAACTGGCGCGTATCCAAACTCACCAATGTTCTCCACGTGGTCGATGCATGTCTTCACAAAGCCTGGCACCGTGCTGCCTTCCCTGTGACACAGACTGGACAGACTGCAGCCAAACACTTGATCTGAGAATGTACAACGACAAAGACAGTCCAAAGTCCTCAGTCAGCAGTGTGTGTTTTGTAAACACTCAGGTATTAAGCTTCCAAAACCTCTCTGGACCTTATTATTTTTAGTAAAAGTTAAGTTTTTTTTCTCATTAAGAAACTTTGATACAAAGAAGAACAATTAGTGAAATTAGAGCGACAGGATTTTATTTTTTTTTATTTTAAGAGGCTGTACTATTTTTTCCAACAGAAAGTAGTTAATGTGTGACAAGTATGTGGAAAATGACAAAAGTAAGTGATTTAACAAACCCCAACTTTTCAAAACTAACAAATTTGGACTGTTCCTGTAGTTGAGGTATCTTACTTCTGGATTTGATGGCTGTCGCTGTGCAGTTGAGAAAAATTTTTCACCAAAAAGTCATATTTTCTCAGGCCAAGGAAAAAAGCCCTGATTTCTGATGTGTGACACTGCAGCTTTCAGGTATCCACATTCTTTTGTAATGGTCGTCTTAGCTTTAGAAGCTGGAGAATTTTCTCAGTTCATAAAGGATCAACTTCAGTTTTTATCATATCATTTCTTCCAACAGCAAATCCAATAAATGTATGAAACTATAATACACTATTATAGTGTATTATAGTTTCAGTGCGTTAAAAATGTGAGAGAAGTTTGTATTTTTCCGATTGCAGCCCCCCCCCCCCTTACCTTTGATGTACCCCTTGTCCCTGACAGCCTGCAGGGTGGGACGGCGGGTCAGGAACTTCTTCAGCTTGTGCCTGGTCTTCTTGTTGTCGGAGACGTCCATGCTGCTGGAGGTCTTCATGGCAGCTGCAGAGAGATGAGACAGGACAGCGTTGTCCACCACTCTCCTCAGCACATTGATTGCCATGACAGCCGCTCAGTGTTTTGGAGGAGTGAAACTGATAAGAGGTTGGTTTTTATATGGAAGGTGAGACACATGAGGCTGTGAAGACACTGAGCCACACACAGATATTTCCTCAAGTTGTTCTTGTACTTTGTGCTTTTTCCGTCCTCTATACTGTTTATCATGCTCATTTTTCTTCTTTCTAGAGAAGCCCTGTGATCGCATTTCCTTTTTTTCCCCCGTTAAGTCAACGCTCAAAACTTTGACTTTTGATGATTTATAATCAGTTTGGCCAAACTGTTTAGTGGTACTTTACTTTTTAAATACCAACCAACCGTTATGTGCTTACACATCTGTTCAACAACATTAAACAGCACACAGACCTCTGCCTTTCTTGGAGTCTCTGTGTTCTTTCTCCTTGTCGTGTTTCTCACAACCAGGCGACTCGGGCAAGTCCTCTTCAATGGCCTCGTCAGACTCCCAGGCCTGACAGACACACATGCATTAACACGCATTAACACACACAGAAATACACGCACAAGGAAGTTAGATACTGGTTGTAAAAACCTCTACCCGCTCCCCCTTCGGACTCGCAGGGCAGGAAAACCATAAACTTAATGAGTTTACTGTAAATGAAACTGAACTGAGTCATCCCTAAAACAAACATGTTAACAGCCACGATTTTTGCTTGAAATGATCAATCATTCATATGAAATAATAATTATTTTTATGTAGTTTTGAAAAAAAAAAAAGTTATTTCCGTTTTAATTTAGTGGTAATTCTAACAGCGAGTTCAGAGGTTTTAGCTTTTTCCCAAATGATTACTTCTACCCATATTATTTAGTAAGATGGATAACACACAGAAATAACCAATGACTAAATCACAAATTCCTCCTTCATAACCCTGCAGAAATCGCGTTTGTACAGCACACTGTATTTATCACACTGCCGTTTATCTTCATTATCTGCCCCAGTGGATAAAATGAGAAGCTGGTGTTCAGTGGAGAGTAAATAGACATCTGACAGTATTTTACTAACTGTGACCACCGTTTCCTAAATCGATGCTAATTGTGAGGGAGATGTGGAGCAGGCGGGAGTGGTGGCCCTCACATGGGTACTGATGGTGTCCTGCAGTGCTCGGTACCAGTCGCTGACGAGGCCGTCGTTTTCTGACTGGATCAGCAGCTCTGTGCCCTGCCGAGTCTTCAGCTGCAGCCAGGAGGGAGACAGGAAATCAAATTCGCCCTTAATTTAGTGTTTTTTTAAATCATCTTTATTGTTTTATTTCTTCATGTTTTATTTCTTTTTGTGTTTGGGAAAGCAGAAGCAGCTTTAATTTTTAGAGTTTCGTAATAAAAAAGGAATACCTATGTAGAAAAAAACCCTCCTGAAGATTTCCGAAACTGCACGTGAAAGACTGTTTTGTTGTATTCAGGAACTTTCAGTGCTGTCAAGTTATTATTATTAAAAAAACCACAAACGAACCCAAAAAACTGATTCAAAAACAGGAAAAGATTGAAGAGCACATGAACTTGGCATGAGCTCCACCCCCACCTCTATGACGTGCTTCTTGCTGGACTTGTCCTTGGAAGCCCACTCCACCGAGCCGCCCCTCAGGTCCACAGTGAACTCGGGTTTTGACTGGCCGCCACCAAACTGGACGGGGAGAAGAGAAGAATCAAAAGAGGGCGGATTAAAGCAAAGAGGACCATTCATGTCTTTGATCAATTTGTGCAGCTGACAAAAACAAGCGCTATAGCTACAACTTCCAGTATAGCTACAGCTTTTAATGTTTTGTTAAACAAGTCTTTGCGATATGATGATTTTTGATTGTCGGTGATGTTTTGTGGAGAATGATGCTGTTTGATGTCTGTTCTTAACTTAATGCCTTGTTGTTTTATTACTCAAACAACCGTAACAGCGACAAAAGGAATTTCTCAGAGGATAATTAACAAAACTAACTAAAAGACATGTATATCTTCCACATGTATATGCATATATTTAAGATAATCCCAATGAATAATTGGAAATCTTTGTCTTTTAACTTGTATGCATGGTGTATTTAAGTCCTCAGTGTCAGGGAAAATGATCCAGTTACACAGTCAGACTTCATTACCATTTCTTTTAAGCTTGAGAACTCATTTCCTTGCATAGAAAGCTTGAGAAGTAACTAAAGGCTAAGGAGTCTGCCAAGTTTTTTTCTCAACCCAACCCACACACATGTAGCTGAAACCCCACGGTAATCCTGTGTGTCATGCTCTGTCCGTGTAGTCAGAAAGCATGACAGCAGTCCTCCAACCGTTGATCTCCATTTAAACTTTGCAACTTCTCCATATCCACGAAGACAACTCTCTGATTATGTCTGGTGTTTTATGAAATCCATTCTGCCTGGGGGGGAAAACCATTAGCCAAAATCCCAATAATTAAAAATAAATACACCTGTTTTTAGTCAAGTTAAGCTACAGATTAAAATGATTCTGCAGCAATATTGTCCGTAAATCTCCACCTCATGCCCCCTGACTCAAAACACAGAGGGGTGTTGGGGTCAGAGCATGACAGACGGGATGTGGAGTCATGCACAGGAGGAGACGACAGAGGGCAAAGCACACAAGAGGAAGGAGGAAGCACATACACGGGAGGCTCGGTCTAGTCCCGAGTGGCCATAGGAGACGGCAGGACGTTTCTTAGCAGGCGGCCTCCAGTTACTCAACAGTGACAGGAGAAATTCAGGGAAGGAGCCACTGTGGTAGTATGGCTGCATGGAGGGGTGGAGGGGGATTGAGGTAAAGGAAGGGGGGGGCGGCAAAGGTGAAGAGATGGAGGCATGGAAAGATAAAGAAAAGGAAACATCCAGGAAGGAGAAAGTACAACCCCTCTACTTTCCTCTAACGACCTGACGACTCAGCTCAAAAACACTAAAGCACAAACTTTTAGGCGCTGAATCGACAAAGACATTAGAAAAAACAAAAAAACAAAAAAACTCGATCCTGCAGAATGAAAAAGGCATCAGTCCCTTCTAGACTATGACTGGATGAGATCATCAGACTTTCCTATTTTAACTCAAAGGAGGAGGGCTTTTAACATAAAAAAGCAGCAACAGCTACACAGAGATGAAAGACTCGTCCCTCACCTTCTACTCAATGGATGAATTCTCTATTGTATTTACCTTTGTCTAGACAGCAACACCACATTATTACCCACTTGATGAGAAACAGAAAAAGGCTTTTACGTCACCCACCCAGCTTGTTCCACCTCCCTGCCCTTTGGTGAACAGCAATGTGGATCCTTGGAGAACTGTCCAGGAGGAAGTCCAGTTCTTCCTGCAAGAACAAGGTCATTGACGCGCTTGAGTGAGGTAAGTAAATATGGATAGTACTGCCTGTGTGTTTATTCAGCAATAGAGGTGGGTATCAAACCAGAGGAAAGTCTATTTACTTTCATAGAGAATAACCTTATTGATTATAGCTGGAACCACAATGGGAAATTGTTTGAAACAATTAAACAATTTAAATTTGCTTAAAGCAAAACTAATGTCTACATGAAACAAGATTATGATAAAAACTGGGCTAGATTTAGATGAAGAATCATTATTACTCACCGTACTTTCTTCCCATTCTCCGTGATCTTTGTCACATTCAGAAGGCCACACTTTTCAGACGGCTGGAGAGAAAAACAAGAGCATTTGGTAAAAGAATCACGGCATAGACACTTCAAACAGAAAAACTATAATTGACATACACAGCAGGATCATGGAGGAGAAAGCTGCTGTCAAAAACTAAATATTGGTAAACAATAAGCAAGTGTCTATCCACTGTAAAAAAAAATCCCACCACATAATATCCTGCCACCAGAACAATCACAGCTTTAAGTCTGGAGGAAAACCAGGCTTCTTTCATTATTCCCATTCAAGAGAGAGAGTGCACAAAGACATCAGAGTAAAATAAATCAGAAAAGCTCAAGGTAAAGCCAAGGAATCTTGGCAAAGCCGCTGCAGCATTTAGCCAGCGATCTTTTGCCTTTTCAGATTAAAGCCACAAATCGTGGAGAAACCATGGATGATGAACCCAACCAGGCACAAACCCAGAAAAAAAAATTATATGAATTACTCTCGACAACAAAAAAAGCCCCTGTGTGATTCAAACAAAACCCGAGCAATATGCAATTTGACCAATTAACACAACAGTGTCCTTTCAACAGTGTTTCTACACAGGCCCAGGATCAAATTTCCAATATTTCTGTAGCTTAATTTCTGCTGTAACACTTGACAATTTAATATTTACAGGTTTTCTAGACCTGTGTAGGAACCCTGCAGAAAACCTGCAACATGTGTCACTGCCCGCAATCAGGGGCCTATTTAGACCCCCCTGAAGGACTGAGTGTCCTGGCGGGTGAAGCAAGGAGGTGAGGTCGAGGGGGGAGTACTAACAGAGGCAGGGGGCTTGGGAGATGAAGGGCAGGAGTCAGAGTCAGGAGAGGGGGGCTTGGGGCCCAGAGGAGAGTCCTAGCGAGGAGACAGGGATGGGAAAAACAAACAAACAAACAAACAAACCAATGTCACATGGGCTGACAACAGAAGGTTAATGAGAATATGATGTGAGGTGAAGAAGACACAGAAATTTGTGGTGACAATTAGCAGTGAAATTATGATGAAGCAACTTATGTCGAGCACCTGTGTAAAGTCCAGGACGCAACAATGGATTATTAACTAGATGGAGATGAAGGTACAGTATTCCCCAGAAAGATCATGCAACTACAAACAACTTCATTTTTTTCGGGGGGGGGGGGGGTAATCAGTATCAACTGAGGATAATTCATTAGTGTCGTCACTGTGTTCAATATCTGGAATGATAAAGTTCCTGGGGTTTTTATGATTGAATGTCAAATTTCTTGGTGAGATGATTAAAATAAACAGGATGAATCAACTCGGGGAATCATGCAAGAAAAAAAAAAAAAAGTGAATCTGACATTAAGACGGGAATACGATTATCATTCCTGACATGATTATTTTTCATGCAAGCCGATAGTCTGATGGGATTGAGGGATAAAAAAACTGATTGGTCGGTATGACAGACTACTGACTTTGTGTTTGTACGGGTGTGGACGGGCAGATCCTGTGCGGAAACGCCTCGTTTTTAACAGCCACTGCAAAGCAACAGGTCTACAACTGAAACTCGGGACTTGTCAAACATCTGACTAGTGAAAACAACAGTCAAGAGCTGCAGACAATCTAACTCTGTACAGTGTGGAAAGGAATCAAATGGCGGATGCTATTGATATGGGTTACAAAATTTACTTTTCAGTGGAAATGCACATTGGAGATTTATATTTGGTCAGTCTTTAGTCTGTGCTTCAGTCAGACCTTGTCGTTGGGCTCTTGGACATAGGTGCTGTGTCTCCACTTGGTTAGGACGATGGGCTCCATGTGCTTCCTGTCCAGACTGCGGCTTTTTGGAGCATCTCCGGACGGCTGGGGAGGGGAGAGGTTGTACTGGGGGGGGGGCATTCAATTCACAGTACTTTAGATTTTACCAAATGAAAAATATAAACACATATAACTTGTCATCTAAATATGGCGAGAATTTATTCTCAGTTTTTGTGGCTAAAGTTTACATGTTTTCACAACTAAACATTCGTCTCGTGAGCCATAGTCACAAAGTGGGGAACAAAGATGAGCACAGCAATTATTAAGAATTATGTGGACTATTGTCACATATTTACAAATTTCTCCTCAAAAAGTCAATTCACACTAAAGAACAGTCAAGGAATTGAGCTATTGAACTTCAGAACATTTCATTTCAGTGCTAAAACTAACTAGGTTGATTTTTGACAAAAAGCTGTCAACAACTGTGATAGTCATTTTTTTTAGTAGGTTATTAAAACAAAAATTCTAAATTTTCACAGGTTTCACTTTCCACAGTGTGAGGGTTCTTCTTACTGCTCTCATCTTTTATCAATGGCAATTGTCTCGTGGTGTTTTCAGACTGACTGTTGGACCAGATGAGTAATTTGAAGAGGGGGCTGTGGGAACCCAAGGTGGGCACTGTTTTACAAAACATCTTAATGATTAATTGAGAGAGTAATAGACAGATTAATTAATAATGAAAAAAATCAGCTGCAGCCTTTCTGATCTCACTGAGTGGTTAACTGAGGATGAGTATCCTAATCTCACACTCTATTATTTTTGGGTGTAGAAGTTTACATTTCGGTATTCTAGCAATTCCTTCTATCAGGTTGATAAACTGTGGGGATCTCTACAGAGCCTTACCTTCGGCAGTTCCCATTCTGACCTGGAGCCATCTGCACTGTAGTAATAAGGTCTGCCCTGGTCATCGACATGTTTTAACCACTGGCGGTGCAAGCGAGGACAGACAGGACAAACAAAGGACTCATTATTGAGTCAAAAGACAAACTTAAACTTAAAAGTTCTTCTTCACATGAATTATGTTTGTAGTGTTTTTAGGCTTTGTTCCTGTGCTCATGTCTTTTCCAACTCTTAGGCATCAATTTAAACCATATAACTTTAATTTGAATTCATACAATAAATCTATTATGTGGATTATTTTGGTTAGAATATTTTCCAGACAATGAGGAAATTGCTTTATGAGAGAAGCTGCAGAAACTTCAATATTTTCATCCTTTTCCTCATAGCAGTTATCACTGTCATTATGTGTTGTTACAACACGACCTTATCGGTGTGGAGGAAACATTCGACTATTCCGAGACAGGTAGTAAAATCACCTAAATTGCCCCCCATGCATCCCCGGAAACCACCAAAGTAAAGAGTCGGCGGATCAGCCCCATGCAGCTGGTACCTTCTCGTTAGTATAGTCGCTGACGTACAGCGTGTGGCCGTGCTCGTCCATCTCCTCCGACCAGCCACGCGGCGGCGAGCCATACTGACTGTCTGACTGACTAGAGTAGGTACTGAAGCAGGTGTCCTCCGATGACAGGGGCTGCAGGCGACCAATGGAGAGCGAGAGGAAGGGGAGGAAAGACGGCGAGAGCGAGAGAGGCGTGGTCTACCATTAATGTAAAGAGAAAGAGAGAGAGAGAGAGAGAGAGAGAGAGAGAAAAAGAGAAGGCATCTTTGACCATGGAGTTACAGGAAGAGAAAAGAAAGTCACAGACCCAGAACCAGAAACCAGGAAAGCTGCCCAGCACCAGATTACTATACTAAAGACAAAGGAAGCCCCATTTAAAAAAAAAAAATCAAATAAAAAAAAGAAATCACCCATGCTCGTGCTTCATTGTGGACAGTGTGGTGCAAATCTAGAGGTGGCTGCTGCAGCATGACACACAAGAAACCCAGCGACAGTGGCTGCTCTTCGCATGTAGGGGGCAGTGTGGTACAGCCCTTTAGTGAGACAGCGTCCACTCAAAATCAAAGGTGATTCCCAGATGATATAGGCTGATTCTGGCATGTCACAGTGTGTGTATGCTTGTGTGAGAGTTGATCAGTCATAAAAGTCACAGTCGTAAAAAGCATCCACTTTTTATCAAATAAATCAAAACCATAATTCTGTCTTGTGCCATTTCCAAATGACAAAAGACTGCATGTAATTTTTTTAAATTAGTTTTTCGAGAACAAATTATTTTGGTGTTGATATATATTAAAGCTGGATGTTGGACAGAAAAAAAACACTTTCATTTACTCAGAGATGTATTTTCTCTGACAAGTCAAAACTCCCATAACAATCAGTCATTGCCAGAAGAACACTTCTGCAAATGTCTCAATCCATCCTCATGCTGAGTGTCTTTAATCACAAGCAAGATACAATATAAAATGAATCCTGGCTTTTTATGCTGCGTTGTTATCTAACTCTGACTCATGGTGCCTTGACAATGACTGAGTATATGTAAGGTAGTATGTGCATGTGTGTGTGTGTGTGTGTGTTACGTTCTTGTAATTCTATACTTGTGGAAACCAATTTGAGCTCAGAGTGACAGCGTTTTTGCGATGCCAGGTCATATTAGCCGACCCTCATTTTGTTCCCTGTTTTTTTAACATGTTAATACCTTCAGTTTTTCGGTTGAAAAAAGTGCATAATAGTATATAATTTTTTTAAATAACATTTTCTCAGGTGTCGCTGATTTGACTTTTTGTTGTTGCCTATGGCACTATTATCAGAGTCATGCCTGAAGTGATGCACAGTATCTTTAATTAACTCAATTCAACCATATCTTCTGGTTAATTAAAGTACTAAAATAAAATAAAAAAAACAAAAACAAAAAACAAACAAATCATGATTCTGAATTAAGGGTTAATTTTATGATACAGGTTTATGACTAAATTAGCAATTCAAACAGTCTTAAAGCAGCTAAGAACCTTTCAGTGATTGACAAACAGTGTCTCTGTTTGTAGTCATGGATAGGAGTTGGGCTTTGGCTGAGGCAACAGACATCAGGGTTAAAATCTGAGGGGGATTCTTACTTACTTGCCTACTTTTAAAGAGCCTGCTTTTTAAATCTAACAGACGACACATCACCTGAACTTGCTCAGAGAGAGTGTAGTATATACCATGTCTTAAGAGGAAAAATTTGGTTTAATGCATGTTTTACTTGCTTATACTGTGTGTTCAAATGTAAATATATGTTGTTGTTTTTTTTTTAAATATAATAAGCTTGCCGACAATCCTGTTTTGTCAAACCCTCTGTACCGTGAACAATCTGTACCTCAGAGCTCTCCCCCGTGCTGTGACTTTCCCCTCTGGAGTTCCCAGTGCTGTTGTCCCTGGTCCGCGGTGGCTTCCAGGTCCTCTCCTGGGTGGAGCGGTTGTAGTAGAAGTGCCTGCCGTTCTGGTCCTTGTAGGTCTCCCAGTCACCCAGCGCGTGGAGTGGGGAGCCGGAGGGCAGGGGGGGCAGGTTAGTCTGGGTTATCTTCAGTTCCTGGAGGTTGGTATAGACGGGCGACTCTGAGCGGCCGTGGCCCAAGGAAGACACCGTCTGGTGGAGGGAGAGAGTGAAAGAAATGAGTAAGAGAGAGGGGTAGAACTTTGAGTCATCTGTGAGCAGATTTAAGTCTGTTATATAATCAGGGAAAAGTTCCTGGAAAGCATGATGTAAGAAATGCACGACTCTCGACAGCTGTACATACTCCAAATGCAGTCAATCGCAGAATCTCTGCAGTATATTGTTGGCCAATGAGGGGCATCGGAACATAAAGGAAGTGGCTGAGAGGTCGAGTGAAGTATCTTTTTTTTCCTGCTGAGACAGCTACTGCTGACCACGGAGGAGCAGGGCACTGGGTGAACTCGGAGGAGAAGGACGGGGGAAATAAGGGCTGTGGTTATATAACCGAGAGTAGCATGGACCAATGTCAGGTGGAAATAAGGAACTAAAACTGACAAGATGGACATTTGGAGGACTGACATATATGAGAGCATATGAGTAAATATGTGTCCTGTAAGTTAAATTGTAAAAATTACATGTTTTCCCTTTCTTTTGACAACTGACTGTATTATTAAAAAATCAGGGAATAAAAATGGCAACTATGCAGATGCCCAATGGTTTTCATGAACATTACACTGAAAAAAAAAACTTACCCCAAAATAAAATTCCAAAAGATGAACATATTAAATTTATTATAAAGACAGGTATGCCTAAAAGTAATGGTTATTATCATTATCATTCAAAATCAGAAAATAGTTAAAACAACCATCACCATTATCTGACCCAAAGACATTCAGTTTAATACAACTTTAGACAAGAAAGAGTAAAATCTAACTAAATTTGAGAACTGGAACCATCAGAGGTTTGGAATTTTTTTCTTGGGGAAAGAAAAAAAAAATCAATTCCATATTAACTAATTATCAAAATAGATGCCCATCAAAATGACTAATAACATAATCCCTAATGATTGGCATGGCCATTTTATTAAACAAAATATTTTCAAAATTAAAGCCTTTATTATAGATTTATAGCAATCTAAGTTGTTGTTTTTTTTTAAAATGATATATATTTAAGTTTGGAATGAGAATCTAATGTTGCTCCATGAATCCTGGACTTTTCAGATTGGATTTTTTTTTTTTTTTTTTTTTTTTTTTTTTAAATCAAAAGAAGACGTTTCTGGAAACAGTACAGACTGATAATGACTGACCTGTCAGATCATGACATAACTTGAGGCAAATCAGGTCTCTCAGCAGAACAAAACCTTGGATAATACACAGCAGAAATTTTCTTCTAAACAGGATGGGAAACCTGACAAACCACAAACCCATTGTTTTTATGCTATCTCCAGCAAGATGGGAGAGTCTACTGTGACAGTCATTTTGTCAGGTGGCTGAATAAGATTTAAAACATTATGAGTCACTAAAGAAGGAAATAAGCCCCGGGGAATGCACTTTAATGAACTACAACACTATTGACAAGTTAAACAAAAAGTCAGTCCAACAACATTCCCACAGCCGCAGAGCAGCCAGCCTGCTGCCTCTAATGACAGAGCATCGTTCTTCCAAACCCCGATGCATGGCTGATCCGGTCAATGGACCTGCTCTCGTCATGATTATTTCATGCTGGCATTACAAAGAGGCTGCCTGTCTGCGGAGCGACAGGGCAGAGAGAGTCATAAATAATGCCGGCGCCCCGAGGCCTCCCGACACTGGCTCGGTGATGTTTTTATTGCGTGGGGATCAATAGGGATGAAATATGCAGGAACCCGAGCAAACAGCTGGAGGTACCCAGGGGAATGGAATATTCAGTAGACTGGAAGAGGCCTGAGAAAAGAGTGCTGTTCGGTGCAGCAACGCAGCATGACATAAATGACAATATTAGGGTGGCCAGTGCATATATTATACATTACGTAATTCATGGTTGTTTCTTCTATCTGTTTTTCAAATGACTGGAGAGGCAGTGGTTGGAAAACCGAGACGAAAACAGAGAAACCTGCCATTTAGGAAAGCCAGGAAAGATTGCTTTTACCAGAAATGCTCTGTGATGCTAACGTGCAAAACTTAATGCCGTGCAGCAAGATGCAGGTCAAAAGTTAACTCGTACTCAATAATTAAAATATATATCAAATATTACCTCTGGCGGTGAGCAACTAGTAAACATATCATCCTCCTCGTGCTCCGAGACTGCTGGGAGAAAACTTCTCCCCAAACGGATCATTGCCATTGTCAGTCTCCTGTACTACATGCAGCGTGCAGCCCTGTTGACACTGCTCTGTGGTCTTCCAGTATAACACTGAGCCAACATGTGATTTAGTGCATGAATCTGTCAAAAGGGGAAGTCCTGGTAGTCAATTGACCGTTAAAAAAAAAGCCAGCTAGGTGGTATCTACCAAAACCACATTTTCCTCCCGAGTCTGCGGCTTCACTCAAGTGGTGGGAGGCTCGATAAACTGAAAGTTGTATGATGAGCCTTTTTTTTGCTGGCAGAAAGTTATCTGCTATTCTCAAATGGCAAATTAACATTGATTTAGAGGAGAGAGCCTTATTGTTTGGCTGAGACCTTTTTTATTTATTAGTTTTGGTTTGGTCACGCTGTTTTAAAATATCAGGATCATGTAAAACTCAGACTAAAAGACTAAAGCTGCTGATGGATCTCCCACAGGTAGAGGCAATATGGGCTATCTTAAGTAACAGCTCTCATTATGTAACCGAAGGCTGCACAGTCAGATTGTCTCATTAAAAATGCACGGGAAGTCTCCTAACTCCATTAGAGCAGCAGTATATTCCTGAGCAGCTGGCGCCGGACATCTGGTGTGAGCAGACCCACCAACCAATCAATACTGAGCTCCGACACCACTGAACCACAGTGGGACATTAAGAGGTTCACCTCTTATAGTGAGGAGGCTGCTCTCTTTGATACTACATTGTGCTCTAAGAAAAGGCTGCCAGGTGGACAAGTGTCACTATGTACTATGGTGCAGGAGGGGGGACTGGCTCATGAGCAGGTTATAGCTAATATTAGACAGGAAAAGCATGCGGGTGCTTTGGCATTACACTGTTTATATATTAGACTGGGATAATCTGAGATTCAAAATAATAAGTTTGTTTTATGCAGAGCTGCTTCCCTGAATATCTAGCCAGGGTCACTCTGAAATGGCTGGGTAGCTTTTTGAAAGGGAATGCAAAGTTAGGTTCGTTTCAGTGATGGTTTCAGTGGTTTGTTTCGGTGTCTACGGGAAATTTGGTTCAAATTCCTGTCTTCAAGTGGCTTATTCTGTCTCACCAGCAGTTTAAAACACCAAACCTACTCAGTTTACACTGTTTTTAGACAGAGAAAAGCTGCAGCTCTCCCTCCTTTAGAGGAACAAATTGTTCAAAGTCTTGCCATAAAATAAATGAGTTATACAATGAATCAACTACCATATTTGTATATTACTTTTACTCATTTCAGAACTACCCTGAAAAGAGTTACTTAAATTCATTATGTGTTCTCATTATTAACTGATTAGTCTTTAACTGAGCTAAACTCTTCAAGGGATGCAGATGCCACTGATAGTGTGGTGCACAGGATGTTCATACAATAAACATTACTATTAAGAACAGTTTAATTTGAAGGAACCATGACCACAACATGCATTTTAAATGGTGTTTTGTGCTGAAATGATAAGTAAATCATCGCCAACAATTCTGACAACTGATTTATCACTTAGGTTATTTAAGAAAGGAAAAACATCAACATGTTGCAAGGAGAGCATTGGTGGTTTTTCTGTTTATTATCAATATAAATTGAATAGGGCTGCGATGATTAGTCAAGCAATAGAAAATTAATCAGCCATTGTTTTGACAACTGTATAATTGTTTTAGTCATTTTTAAAGTAAATATGCCAAACTTTTGCCAGTTCGGGCCTCTTAATTGTGAAGATGCCCTGTTTTTCTTTGTCATACGTCATAGTTAAGTGAATATCTTTGGGTTTGAAACTGTTTGTTGTACAAAACAAGACATTAGAAGACATGATGTGGGAAGTAACTTATAAATAGCATTTTTTCCATTTTTTCCTCTTTTTTTGATATTATATAGCCAAAATTGTCAATCAAATGATCGAGAAAATAAATGCAGATTAATCAATAATGAAAATAATCATTGGTTGAAGCCCTAAATTTTGTATGTCACCCTGGGCTTTAGGAAGCTGTGATCAGCAATCTCATCGATGTTACCCCTGGCATTTTATTAACGACATGATTAAATTAAAAAAAAAGAAAACAATTGCCAGATTCGTTGTAGCCTTTTGTGTGTTTTTTTCACAGTCTGGGTCAATATGATTAAGAAGTCTGTGAAGATTCTCAGACGTTTAGGTCATTGTGATCCAAGAGGAGTTGAGTTGAGGACAACTGGATTTGGCTGTGGACACTTGAAGACGTCACTTCGCATCCAAGAGGCTTCAGTTCTGAGAAGAAGCCTCTTGGATGAGAAGTGAAACATCTTCAAGTATCCACAGCCCAGTCCAGCTGCGCTCTAACTCTTCACGGATGATGTGAGCAAGCTGCCAAGCCCTCCTCAGATGGAAACCAATCAGTGGAATCAATAAATATTCCAAATCAATCAGGATGTAGGATATGGGTGTTAAGTAGCGGCAGAGCTCTACAAGGGCAGACCCAAACCTTTTCTCTGTTTTCACAAGGGCAGAAACAGCAAAGATGTGGGCAGCAGCATCCTTTAGGTGGCAGCAATGTTTGTGAAGTCTTAGAGGAACAGGCTATTGACGAAACAGGAGGAGGAGGAGGAGGAGGAAGAGGAGGAGGAGAAGGACGTGCTCAACATGTTCACCTTCTTTCTCCTCCCCTTCTCTGTGCTTCGCACAGATGAACCTGCTCTGCCACATACCAAAGGCAGCTGGGCTGTGCAAACACAAAACATACACACTCGTAAACACACATGTACTTGGGTACACTGATGCCAACCTTTAAGTACATGGAGCTGGACTAACACACACACACACACACACACACACACACACACACACACACACACACACACACACACACACACACACACACACACACACACACACACACACACACGTGTAAATTCGCACATGTATAGACATGCCAACAAAAACAAACACACGCACAGAGAGAGCAGAGACTTCTCTTCTACTTCCTTGTCCATTCAGTGTTTGCTTTCACTGGGACAAAGTGCCACTTCATGGCTGTATGTGTTCAAAGCTACGCATAACAAGTGTGTAAGTGAGGGGCCTACACCTGTCATGGCTGTGGTCAGCTACAACATTGCACAACACGAGGAAGAAATGGTTCTTAATATTTCCCTCTTTGGCTAAAAACTCAGTGTCACTGACAGAGGCAGAATATCAGTAATGTTTTCCCTTAACAAGGCTTGGACTTGTTTTTACGAGTCAGCCAAAAGCCACACTGAGCCACTCTTTTAATGAACTTTGGGTCTGGTTAACATTGTTGTGAAGTACTGAATTCGATCCTGGGGAAGCGATTCTAATGGGCATCCACTTTAAACATCACTATTTGTAAGCCAAAGACAGCTATCATAACTTTGGCAGCTTTGCTGAGCCACCTCTAGCATCATTGACAGCAAGAAATAATTAACTAGAGAGCCAGAGTTCCTTCTGTCTGAGCTAATTTAAAGTTGGATAAATGTAGCTAAACAAACAGATTTGGTGCCTTGTTTAAATTAATTTCATTTCTTTAAAAAAATGCAGTAAATTCATTTCTCCATCCAATATGGTGGTGTGGGATGGAAGTAGTTACTATATACAGTTGGGTTCATAAAAGTTTGGGCAGTAAGCAACCACAACGGATGTGAAACAAACAAATCAAGATGTGACGGAAGTGAACACTTTCAGCTTTGATTCAAGGGGACTGACAAAAATATAACATTAAACGCTTATGAATTACAACCATTTTCACACATAGTCCCTCAGATTGATATGGGACAAATGAGCAGTGAAACCAGCCATGAAGTGCGACAGTGCCTGGTTGAAACAGGAAGAAAGGAGGCTATATCAGAGGGGAGTTGTGAAAATGGGAAATGGCCAGGCTTTCTTTCCTCATAAGAATACATCACAGAGGAAATGGGGTGAACTAAACAAAAAAGTAATTTTGTTGCCGATTTCTATATTTAAGTGTGCTGGTTTCAGATGTGCAAGTTTCTTATATATGCCTTTAGTTTTTCTGTTTATTTTGTTCATTTCCTCCCAAAATATCCTGTATCGATGTCTTATAGGACTCGAGGGGGAGAACTGAGTTCATAAGAGTGTGGTAAAAAGAAACTTGCAACTGAAAATGAATATTTGGTGCATAGAGAATTATTCAGGAACAGAAAAAGGCAAAACATAAACACCACTGAGGTCCAAAAAATCCACAAGAGACCCTGAAAAGCCTCAAACTTGTTAAACACACGTCCATTACAGCCCGGTGGGTCTCTCAGTCTGGTCTGAGGTAATCTCGGTCAATCTGACTGAAATGAATAATGGGGGAGAAAAGGCAAACCACGTACGAAAAAAACGCTGCAAGTCAACACAAAAAAGCTCTTTAAACTGGCACCACCCAAGGCAATTATGCAACTCCTGTGCAATTACATTCAACAGGAGAAAAGAGCAGACAATATAATGCAAGGGGAAAAACACAGTGAATAGCCTAAGCTGACTTTGTGCCCTGAGTGACCTGAAGCCGAAGTCAGGTTTTTCAGGCTGCATTGAACCAACACAACAGACATGACACTTATGAGGCAAGTGCTCCCATATTTAAATAAGGAAACCAAATAAGCTCCATGTGTCTGTTGTGGAAAAAAAAAAACAATCATTTGCTCACACATTCCTTCACAGCACAGTTATAGGCATTACAGAATGAGAAAATGCTTTTGAATTATGCAGTCAAGGGGAAAAGAAAACAACAACAGAAAAAAAAAAAATAAGGAAGAGAAGCCAAACTGAGGAGGTGAGTTTAGTTTATCCACTGTGCTGACTTAAAAAATTATTTTAAATCACACAAAGCAGAGCTTATGATACACAGGTTATTACCCTAGATTACGGAGTTTAAAATGAGAAAAGATATCAAACGTGATTTGCTTGTTGTTTTTTTATTCTTCAGTAAGTGATAAAATTCCCATCAGTGTTGGATATAATGGGGTCAGGGTGATTTGAATATGAATATAGATATCAATAAATTACTTCTGAGAAAGTCTAAATGGATTTTCTTTTTTCATTTTTTTGAACCTCTTTGTATTTTCCAATTACGACAAATTAACCATAGTCTCAAGATGACAGTTAGCACAAACATGTACGTATTCAAGGAGTAAAGGTAGGGATGCTAAGACTGATCTTGAAATTTGTAAGAATTTTTTACTAACTTATTTATCATTTAGCCCATAAAGTTTTCTCAAAAATGCGACTCTCATGAAAGTAGCCCAGGATAACGTCTTTAAATTTCTTCTTAAATCGGACCGGTAGTTAGTTTAGAATAATATAAAACAAAGACTTCTCTGTCAATCCAGAAAATTGATACATCAAATCATTGTTTCAGCAGTGAGTTGATTAGTGATTACTGGTGTGTTTGCTGCTTAAAGGGACTGAAGCCCAGATTATCAGTCACACCAACCTGCCTGTGGTTGACAATGAAGACATTTTGGGTGTTGACTCTTAAAAGACTGTCGGGCGTTTGGTACAGGAGTGTAATAGTGTGATTTACATATGTAATCAAATTTGTCTATAGTTTATTTTTCGGAAAAGAAATAACAGGTTATTTGTTCTTTGTGGGACAAGAGGCTCTACTTAGTTAAAGATCAGAGTAAAGTGATGCACAATGCCCTCTTTTATATAGTCCTGCCAGAGGGCATTATCACTGAGGTCCATCAGAGAGGGTGGTCCACAGAGGAGTCCTGGTTTTGTCCTGAATCTAACTCTGGTCTACTCATGTCTCTACACAAGCTACAAATGGGTCAGATGTAGGAAGCAGCTGCAGGGAGAGAAAGCAATGGCGAAAGTGGAGGAGGAAGATGGCAGAGAGGCTGTATAAGGAATGTTCATAGAGGAAATCACCTTCTGTTCTACACAAAGTGTATCAACAGACTCCAAATATCACACTGTGAATTTTACTTCATATAATGTTTAGTTATGTGTCAAGCATTTTTTGTACTTTATGACAATCAATGATTTTCTGATGCTACTTGTAACTAGAAAAACCCTCCACAAGAGGAAAAATACATCATTGATCTAAACTGCAGCTGGCTGCTAGTCCCTAATGTTTAATTGTCTATAAGTGCAAGGTTTTTAGAGACAAGACCAATAAACTGAGCAGCCCGCAGCACCTCATCAATATACTGTCATAATTTACCACGCCGGAGCTCTATGTCTGTGTTTTATCGGATGGTGGGACCAAAAACAGCCCTGAATTAAAGAAAAGATGGACTATGTGGTGGTGGAGAGTTTGCTAAAGGTACCCTCTAGACTGGGGATGTCATGAGAACCGATACTTTGGTACAAAATCAATGCCAAAATATGACGCCACTTATTTTTTTAGTGTCTATCATAAGTGTCACAGGTCGACTGGACTCTATGACAAAATATACTAAAGTACACAAGCAAGGGTGATACAGAAAGTAAAAAAGCGATTTGTGTTGGCCCTGCCCAAAGGTAGGGGGAAACTTTTCCAGATGTATGTGTGTGTGTTTTTAGACAGCAGAGTGCATGACCATATGCTCTTAAGTCTGGAATGACAGCTGCCTGGATGCTGCACTGCCCTCAGCACAGGGGAGGGGAGGTATCCCCTGAAGGCCAGGACATGACGCCTGAAACCAGTCATCCCTTTTTTTTTTTTTCTAAATGCAGGAAAAGTATAATTTTGACACATTACTGACATTCATAACCAGAGACAAACAAGCGAGGAGAAAGGGACTCAGTTTAGCTCAGTGACGTATATATTTGCTCTTTGGGCTCGATGATTTACCTAAAGTGACACACACTTTTTTTTCTTTTAAAATAATAAAATAGCTGAAAATAGTCTGTGTAATATTCTCAGAGATGACTCAGCCCTAAATATAATATCAGCGCTTGGGTGACATTATTTGAGGCCACAGCACGGAAGCACCCGAGGAAAGACGGAGCAGTGGGGCGGCCTCCACTGAATGATTAATCCTCTAATCCTCTCTACCTGATTGCTCGCAGCTAGTGACGCTAATTCTCCAGCGTGGTGGTTGGCTGGGGGCAGGGGGGTGGTCCACTAAGCTAGTATATATATATATATATATATACACATATATATATGAGTGTGTGTTTGTGTGTCTGTTGGTGATGATGTAAGAGGGTAGCAAGGGTCAGGTTTGGTCACTGCTCAGGACACAATAATTCAAAGAGATGTGAACCAGGAAGATGTCATGTGTAGCTTTTCCACTCCGACTTGGGCCCTGTGGAGGTTTTAACGTTGCTATTTAGCGCACAAACATCAAGCTATAAAAACCCTGTTGTTGGGTAGAGAATGCATCTTTAAAAGGGCTGTGTCAGAGAGAGAAAAAAGTTTCCAAAAGCCAAAAATGAAACAGGTTAAAACAACAGAATCACCTAAATTTGAGAGATAAGTATTTCACTTTCACAATAGAAAAGCCCAGAACTGAGTTTAGACTAGCCTATCCACTGCCCTGTGGCCATATCTCTAAAGAAATAAACAGACTGCTGCATCACAACAGATTTAGGCACCATTTAAATCACCACTGCTGGAATGTTTACATCTTGACGCCTGTTATCTTAATCCAGCTCTGTTGAGCCAACACGGCTAAAGAGGATGAAGATATGGAGCAAAGATACGGAGGCTCGTCATATCTGTCCTGACCCATGAAGTCGTTGATGCCAACGTCTTCCCACCAGCTTAGACATCAGTTTACTGTGCCATGCCATTTGTATTAAACAGAGAACGTTGTTTTAAGAAGAGAAACATCAAATTTACTTTACTTTGTGTCTTTATTCAAACTGTTTATCTAGGGATGGCGTGACTAAGCACAGAAGCTCTTTTTCAGCAGGGCCTTGTTTTATATTCATGAAGCTGGAAAGTGTCAGACCTGCAGGAGTTTCAGTTTTCCTGTTGTTTTCTGCTGAGGAACTTCATTAAAGCAGTTAGCTGTTGCTCAATCTCAGGAAAAGGTTATATACATACATTATATATATTTATATTTTATTCATGTTAAACCCAGATTTATTCGAGCTAGTCCAGGGATTTTTACCAGTGACTCTCTGGCCACAAGCTCATTACTGTACAGCTGCTCTCCAGCGTCTAAGTTCAAGCCAAAAGACGACCGAAAAAATCCAAAAGAAAGAAAAAAGGAACACTCAGAGCAAAGAAGCTAAAAAGATAAAAAAGAAAAAAAAAGAAGAAAAGGAAAAGACAGTTATCTCCTGGTCTGACAAAAGAGTTGTTGGTGCAATAGAAAGCAATTATGGGATGAACTTTTGAAACAGGTTGGATCCTTCAAGGAGTCACGAGATAAATCTGAGGGGTTATAAGATCCTTAATTAGAGGAGAGGAGAGGAGAAGAAAGAAAATTGAATTCTGAACAGAATATCTGTCTGTCTTTCCTATAATATTTTCTTTTTATGTGAAATACTGGAAAACATTTTAAAATAATTAAACAATCTGTTGAGAGAATACCACTTGAGGTTAATTCTCTGGTTGAGCTGCTTAAAAGCTGTTCAACATACACAACCTGTTCAGGGGGGGTTCGAGTAGGTGTTGCTAAGTCATAATGGGTAATAAGATGAAAAGAAAAAGAAATTGCTTAAGCGGATTATATGTTAGTGCATGCATAACTTTTACTAGTGGTACGCCACCCCTCTAACATTAATGGCCAACTTCTGGCCTACTTTTTCCCCCGCCAAGATAGAGTTTCATGGTCAAAGCAACAAACATGAAAAAATGTCATGGACAAAGCGAGTAGGTGAGAGAGGGACAGAGACAGTGACACAACACAGGATTAAAGAAAGAGGAAACTTTTTTCCCCCCTGGCCAGAAACTTTATTGTTTGCATAAGTGTATGTAAATAATATCCAACGTTATTTTATTTTATTTATTTATTTTTTAATTAAGAAAACACAGGTGTCACGCAAGCATCTTTAAAACTACCATGTGGTCACTTCCCATTGGTTTTCACGTTAAAAAGTGTTTGAATGCAAAAGCAGTGATCATTGTCTCCTTAGTGAAGATAAACTGCTTTTGAAAGCAAGAAGTATTTAACTCACTGTTAGATACCATTTAACCTCTGTTTGCATGATTTTAAAACACCAGACCTCTGATTTGTTTTGAAAGCGACAAGACAGATGACTGCATGTGTGTGTGTGTGTGTGTGTGTGTGTGTGTGTGTGTACACATGTGTGAGTGTGTTGTAATCCCTCTGTGGCAGACAGGGCACATTCAGTTCCTTTCCCATTCAGCGGCCCATTAAGTGAACACAAGCGGGGGACAGAGCCTGGTTTCCATTGGGATCTACTAACGGCAGCACTGATTTGCCAGCCAGACAGAGACTTCTTATACAAGTACAACTGCAGTTTTCAAACCCTCCCCATTCCATAAAGCAACTCTTGATCTCAAAAAATTAACCCCAGCTAGATTTTCTGGAAGTTCTTTAAAAATTTGCACAAAGTTTTTGGATGGAAACTTCACTAGTGTTTCTAGATCAGAGGAAATTGTGTCACAGTGTCTTTTCAATACAACTTGGGGAAATCAAAGTCATTTATTTTATTTTTTCTACATATGAAGGCTTTCAAGATTATGACTGGTGAATGGTAAATTTGGAAATTTGGTCACAACTGTTGTCTGTTTACATGAGCAAGGTTTAACAGATCCCTTTATCCAAATATAAGTCAATTTAAGTTCCCCAATTTGCAAGCTGACCGCAGACACTGAAAACTCGATGATTCAACCAGCTCAACTGAGAGTAGTAACCAAGACAAAATCTATTCAATCTGCTTTTATTCTCAAAATCTTGATTGGCTACTGAAAGAAAATGGGGGGGGGGGGGCAAAAAAAAAACAAAACAACAAAACAAAACTGGCCCCAGAGGAGTCGAACACGTTGGCTTCCTCCCCTGCTCATCTTGTCAGATCACATTACAACAGACACAGCGTTTCTGTTGGACGGCCTGACCCAGCTGGGTCCGCTGAATGAGTTAAGACCAGACCCGGAGGGGAGGAACAGGACTCAGTATTATTCCTTCAAACGCAGACACGGGACCTTTGAGGCAGTCGTCCAAAGTGTGCTCGCTGTTCGTTTGTGGACATGAATGGGGCCACAGTATGTGCCCATTAACCCTGAGAACGAGGACGCAGCAGAGTCATGGTGCCCTGAGCTCAGCCCAGTGTTGCTTATGGAGATAAGTGGGAGACTCGGTGCGGAGAAGTAATTATCTAAGTAGATTTTATTATCAAAAAGTAACAGACTGCCTTGAATGACGCTATCAGTTGAAACAAAGTCTGTCAAGAAACACCTCAAGATACGTTTTGTGAAGCTCCAAATCACATACTTATTCTTGGTAAACTACCCAGGACATTACTAGGGTATTATGCATAATACCCTAGTAATGTCCTGGGTAGTTTACCAAGAATAAGTATGTGATTTGGAGCTGATTATAAGGATAATAATTCTGTTTCTTAAAGCTTAATTTATACCCAAGTATATATTCACTGTTTATTTATTATTGGAAACTCTTATGTGAAACATATGTGAAATCTGTCTTCACCTGTTTGCAAGACTCTCGGGGCTAAAATTGCACCTAAAGAGAAATGACTAATTGAAAGTGTACCAACTGAATAGTATTTCTGTTTTCTCCTATACTTTAATTAGTCCCAAATCACATATGTCTTTCCAAGACATTTCTGGGAAATTACAGACCTGTAAATTAAAGGATTGTGTAAAATTTCAAAAATAGAGGAAATGGTCCACAGGTAGATGGTTATTAGAAATAAATCCTAGAATCTCCAGAGCTTCTACAAACACAACACTGATAAACAAACAGTTGACATTTTATCTACAAACTCTCCAAAACATTACTAACCTTTTTTGGTTTGCAAAATCATGTGGTGTCTCCATTATTTCACAAGTCTGTTACTGCACCTCTTACCTCCTTGTACTTTTAGCCTTTTGGCCCACAGCCTGAACAGAGTGGTGTAAATTGAAAACAAAACAGTTTTGTTTTTTTTTTTAAACAGTTTGCCAGAGCAAGCCAGAGCTTGGTCCACTACATGTGACCAACAACAAAAATGTGTGACCTTTAACCACAGTATTTTGATTTACTCAATGTTTCTATCAATTTCTGCCCACTACCCATATGGGAAGACTAAGACAAAGTATGAAAAAAAAAAGGGGGGGGGCTAATAAGCACACGAGCAGATAATGCTCTGGTATATCTCATTTTATATCCCATTTGTCAAGCTTTTTCAGAGACCGCTGTTGAGCTGAAAAGATGACCTGACAGAGGATTAATCTGCAACTGTTTTTTTAAATAATCAATGAATAATTTAAGTATTTTTTTAAAGCAAGAAATGTGAACATGTGACAGCTACTCAGATGTCAGAATTTGGTGTTCTCCTTCATCTAACATCAAAATAAGTGGAATATATATGGATCCTGACCCATGGTTCACCGTTTTCTGACCTTTTATAGACCAAATGATTATGCTTTTAACGAAATAACTGGCAGAATAATTCATAATGAAAATAATAGTTAGCTGCAGCCCTGGGCCCCTGAGAGTTTATTGCAGAAGGGCTGAGCATAAAGAAATAATACAGAGGAAATGAGAAGTTATAAGAAGAACAGCCATTCTCAGTTATCAAACCATTGAGATGAGGGTCTGTTCTTCTTCCTGGAATGATATCAAGGGCCCCTGAGCAATAAACATGAACACCATCCCAACGTCAGCCTCATAGCTTTAGGTCACTGTCCTCAACAGTTTTTGCCAACGTCTGGATCCATGAAAGGCCACATTCTCTTTCCGCGGTGCATTAATGATGGCGTTGAGGTCAAATGTGTGGGTGGGGATTCAAATGCCTGCAGGGTTGATGACAGAAGAGGTCCGGGGGACTGTAGGTATATTAGAGACAGCCTATGTACGATGAAATGACTGGATAAACATTTCAGAGCCGGAACAAAAGATTTGAGGACTGAAAAGTTAAAGAGATATAACCCGAAAGACACATAAAGAAACACGAAAGAAACAAGCGGAGAACATTGTTCTCTTAATGGGAACTAACTTAGGTTTTTATATTCAAAGCCCTGACATCATGAAAGAGAATCTGAAAAAAAAAAAAAAAAAAAAAAAAAAAAGCCTCATAGAACAAATGATGGAAAATCTAGACGTCATGCACTCAAGGCATGGACGTAACAGCGGACCTCATAACTGAGTGGGCTCTGGAAAGAGAGTGAGTCACGCCCGAGACATGACACAAGTGGCCTCTTTACTGGCACCGCAAATGAAGGCATTACCCAGAAATTAAGGGATTACTGTAAGTGAGAAGAATACATTACATAAGAGGGAGAATTGTGTTACAATAGCACTAACACTGATGGCATACTGGGTTAACGTTTCTTGCTTCTCCCTCAAAGACTTGGTTTGGGTAATGAACATACACAACTCAAATTTCCATTGCAAGAGGTAACAAAAAGTAATTTTTCATCTTTAGGCCACAGTATCTGTCAATATAAAGAAATTCAGCACCAACTAAAAAACAGTTTACTAGACAGTAAACTGTGTAGTAAACACTGGCTAAAATAGCTTCAGAAGTAGATTAAAATCAACACGGTCTTCATTTTCCCTATTCAGTAGCCTAAAGAAGTTTTTTTGTTTTTTTTTCTGAGTAAACCCAATATTAGATAGAGGAGGTATTTTAAGATTTCTTTGTGAAACAAGAGTTACAGAGCTGCTTTGTGATAAAAAAAAACAAAACAAAAAAACCAAAAAAACCAAAAAAACCAAAAAAACCCAAAAAACATTTGTTGCTAGATATAAAACAGACAGGATAGTAACAAGAGTTGTAGCAACGGTGATTAAAAGCCAAACAATATCAGCTCAGTGTTAACATTAATGTCAATTTCTATGCTGTTGCACCACAGTGGAATAACGATAAACTTCCCCTTTCTGGGAGTTCAGTGCAGCGATTGCCTGGTTGTGTTAACTATGTTACTTGCCTGATGTTTTTATAGGATGTTTATTACTGATGGACCCAGTTGTATTCTGTGCTGACTGTGATTTAACTTAAAAAGCCAACCGGCAGATATGGGATGAGACCAGGCTTTTATTTTTTTAACCTCCATTGCACATAAAGAGGCAATGCTGACTCTAGCTGTGATGTTAATGTTGATAAACTGATGGCCTTCACCGGCTTGAGATAGAGTTGAAGGGTAGCGTTGGTATTACACTTTGTTATGAATTCACTTTTTCCTTAGTATCACTATTTTTTCTACCTTTGAAAACTCTACAATACCCTGAAATGAGCAGTTGATTTTCATAATCAGCATTAACTTCATAGCAAAAATAACTAAAATGTGAGAGTTCCAGCTTTTGTAATAAGGAGATTTGCTGCTTTTCTTAATTGTATGTATATCAAAATGAATATACATTAGAAGAAGTCATCCTACGTTCTAGGAAATGGGGGGGGGGCATTTTTTTCCCAGTTTTTTTAAATATTTTTTTTTAAACTTGGAGAATAGTCAGCAAATTAACCAAACAAGAAAATAATTTTTATTTGCAGCCCTTAGTACACACTGTAAATCAACAGCACACCATGGGTTATATTTAATAGCCTAGAACAGATTGGAAAGCACCGGCAGAGCACTACATGCCTTTAGGACCATAAAGCCAAGTTCAACGCACTACGATAAAGTGAGCTAGGAGGCCAATAACGGCAATGCGGGACAGCTAACAGCATGCGACGACAAAATGACAGAGCAATTAGAAAAGCTTGGAGTGTAATTAAGCCTGACAACGTGCCCAAATATTCCCTCCAAAATAATTTCACAAGGTCGACAGCGGTGCAGAGTAACTGCCAGTGAGTGGCGAGAAAATAGGGTACAACTACAGCTAATCAGTGAAAACGTCCCAACATCTCTTCAAATATGATGAGGAGACTGAAACAGTCCCTATAGCTACACGTGATGAAAACTCCCCTTATATTGTGTATGGATATGGTTCCCGGTATAGTTGTATTTCATTTCAAAGTGGTTTCCTTGACTAATCAAGTGGTGAGATTGACCACCATGGTTTACAAAAAGCTGGTGTGAAAACCAAAGTAATTAAAGGTTGTGAATACCAGCAAAAATATCTGCTATTAAAATATCAGAACCTGACTCAACTCTTCTAAAATGTCATCTTTCTTGTCTTTTGGTGCATCATTTCTGCCTTTTTTATCTTCCATAGCTCATTTTGGTTGGGGGGGGGCATCATGTCTTAACCTGTACCTGCACATCTTCAAGAATGTGGTGTAGTGTGAGAGAGAAAAAATAAAACTACACAAATACTTTACAGCTCCTCCAGCTACACAGAAGGGGCCACGTGTCCGAGTTTCCTTGCAGCCACATGCCTGAACAGCGTACCTCTTCATGGAGGAGGAGGAGGAGGAGCAGGAGAGAAGGGAAGGTATGAGGAAAACGGAGGCAGGAGGAGAGATCCCCCTGGCGAAGGATGATCCTACAGTCAGCATGTGGCATGTCAGGACTTCTCTTTTTAAAAATTACTCAAGGTGAGAGTGCAAATAAAATAAAAAGCACTGACAAGGAAGGCACTAGTTTATGCAAACATCATGGGAACCGTAAGATAAGGATTTAAGTACCAAGTGTGATATTTAAAGGACAAATCCACACAAAATACTACTAAACTCTACATGAGCTATCTTATGTCCATCTTTTATAACCAAATTCAGTGAAGACGATGATGTCTCACACTGTAATTAGTAGAATAGAAAAATACACATCGGCTAAAGATGATGAGATACTTCTGTATATAGAAAATCATTAAGAAGTTGTAATTATTAAGAAAATCACTTAATCCAAATGTTAACTCTGGTCTCTGAACGTTCTACTCTATGGGGCAAATATTTGGTTTATGAACTGTTTGCAAAACTTAGTTGTTGTCTTCACAATAACGCCTTCACAAACACTGTATAATAAGTTATTTGCTTCTTTACAAATGATAAAAAAAGAGTAAAATAACAACAGATGAGAGGTTTCAAAAACTCTCGACATTGACTGATTGACTCCTCTCTGAATGGGTTGAAAGCTCTGATCAGTCTCATAATCTAACCTCATCCAAGATGTTACAGTCGGCTCAGCAACCGACAAAGGACACTGGTTGTGCTGAGAAGCTTTTGCGGCTAACTGCATGTAAAATTTAAAAAAAAAAAAGGAAAGGCATGCATAAAGTCCCGGGATAGATAAAGGTACAAGTATGGGGAATAAAAGGAAAGTTCTGCAAAACTGTATTGCGTATGCGCCGTCAGCTGCTGCAGTCTGTTTTCAAAATGACTCCTGGCAGCTTTCCATCAACTGGCTTCCACTCCGGGTGCCAAGCGATGTGAGAGAGAGCAGCCTGAGATGCGAAACTGCTGGCTGTGATTACTTCAATGACCATGCAAATCCTGCAAGGTCATTCTGATAGGCATGCGGGGAGGGAGAGAGGTAAAAGGGAAACACAAAAGCCTCCAACAGTTGTGTGGTGATGAGAACAATTTGACAGGGAGATCTGAGAAAGCACTGTAACTGGCTGATATTTCCCCTCAGAAATGTTCAAGCCTGAACCGAAAAGTGAGAATTTGCCAAAGGGGGGCACAAAGGTCAGAGTAGTATGAAGTTTGAGTGAATGGTGTGTAAAATGGGGAACAACCATGATTTTGTTGTTTGGCTGAGTGGCAAGGTTTCTTTAGTACCTGGAGGCTGGACAGTGCAGGTTAAAGGAAAAATCGGGCTCATTGCAACTTTACTTATGTAGTTTGACCATCATTTCTGTCAGTTATGATAACATTGTACTTACAAAATTACCAAGTACTGAGAACACATTGGCATCACTATAACAAAGTGGGAGGAGAACTATGATTGGTCAAACAAACTGTTAACAATTATCCAGATCATCTAATCCACTTTTTTTTTTAGATCTAAAACTGAAGTGAACCCCCTCAAATGTCAGGAATAACCCCTTATTACACAGGAAACCTCTCAATTGTAAACATCCATTTTACAGCCCTTACCACTGCAAGTATGTTTTTCCCAAAGTTCAGCTTTTGAGTGATAATTTTGACATTCAACTTTGTTTTTGCTTTCAAAAACACTGGCCAACCTGGAGGTTTGTTTAGAACCCAAACGATCACCTGGCTGCTCTTTTTCACCCCTTGTGATGTTGGATTTGTTACAAGATCCCAGAAATTCTGATAGAAATGTTGGGCCAAAATACTGAGAATATGATCCAAGATGTAATAGATCAAAAATATTGTTTAACCCTTATGTTGACAAATACTGGCAAATATCACATGGATGTGAATAAAACACTAGATCCCCATCAGATCCAGCATTGTACTTCAATAGTTATCCCTGTTCTCTGACCTCAATGAAAACCTTTTTTATGCCAGCAGCTTTTAAAACACTTTTTTAAAATTTCATTTCATTTATTACAGGGAAAAAAAGAAATGCTGGAAGCTCTGTTGTGACTGTGTCCCTCAGCTACAGCACTGGGTAAGGATGGACGATGCCTGGATGCGTTTTATCTCAACTGTAGCCGATAAGAGACAAAGCAAGAGTCGCAGATGTTTGCATATTGGTTAGTTTCAGTGTCTCGACAGTTAAGTGACACCTTTGCTCCAATACAGCATGAGGCAGAGCGGCAAGGACATGGATCATATTCAGCTCCCACTTCAATAATTATAAATTACCAGAATATAGTGAGCAGAGCACAAAGAAGGTTATGGGAAACTGAAGGTTAACAACAAGAACTGTGTGATCCTGCTTTGAATTCACCAAGGAATACTAAAATCCACCTGTCCTTGGGAGAGAAAGATGCTTGTTCTTCCCCATTTAGAATACCAGCCAATCACTGGGACCTGTATTTCTGGTCTCGAATGCAAATGAACAAAAGTGTGCATCATGTCTCTGGCTCCTCAGACAGCCGAACCTGAGCAAGGCACAAAAACTTGCTCCCGGACCAGTTCCACGGGACAAAAAAGGGGGCTCACTGAGTTATTTTCTGTGGGATTTAGAAGCAGTTTATACATAACCACAACAACGCAATATTAGGCAGAGAGTGTGAAGGAAGGGGGAAAGGAGAAGGAAGAGGCAGGCAAGACTCCTAGAATAATCTCCTAATCTAATCTGAAATGGAATTATCCCAGGGGCCCCGGTGCAAACAGGAAACTAAGGAGCTTTTATCCTGCAGAGAGAGGAGCCAACATTAGACCCGGGAGAGCCAACAGTGGGCAGCCAGTTCCCCAGCATGACTCTGCAGGTCCGTCTACCGATTATGTAATCTTTGTTCTTCTTTGTTCTCCCAGAGCATTTCAATCACTGAAATGTTCCAGACGGCATATCTGAAAGCTGATTTCTTTACGGTCCGCTATGAAATGTGGAAGCCATTCAGGATTCAGAGAGCACAGGCAGGGGGCACATTATTTGTGGCTGCACCACTGCTCGATGAGGGTCTCAACCAATAAACACAAAAGCTGTGGAGCTGGGTTTGAACTTGTAGCTATGCAGTTAATGGTTGGTCTGTGCAAATATTGCGCCACATTGCAAGCAAATACTTTCAATACTCGCCTAAACATGTCTTCGGTAATTTACGATCAAACTCCAAATAAGGAGGCCTTGAGCTATGAAGAAACATTAGGGCCTGCTTCATCTCAAGTGTATAAAAGCCTAGAAAAGGCTCAGACAAAACCATTCAGTTTTTTTAGATGTTCAAACCAGTAGAGCAAGGTTTTGATGAATTTGAGAAACAAAAAAACAGCTGTGTCCTTCAGCTGTAGTTACATCAATTAGCTGACACTATTACTCAGCATGGCTGTCTTAAACTCTTTCCTCTTGTGACGGATGCCACCACCTTACTCCAGCCCTAATATGCTGATACCAAAACAATGCATTTAAAGGATCGGCTCCTGGGTGAACGTTTCACCAGAATGTCTAAAAAATGTGGCAATGATAAAGAAGTACATGCACAAGTGTAGATTCTTTGCGGATGCTGAGGAGCAATAATATGCACGAAAAGATGAAAAGCAGCCATGAACTGCTGTCTCCAAGTCCCATTTTTAGCAGCAAGATTTCAATCAGAAAAGGATCTTTTTCAGGACCTTGGAAAGACAATGCATGATTGATGGATAGTTATAAAGTAAAATAAGACTTGGGAACAAGGTAACAGGATGTAGGTACTTTTTCATCTAAAACACTTTAAAAAATTGTTTTAAAAAGTTACTCTTTACTGTGGGGAATGTATGAATTATTTTGGCGGATATTTTTGTAGATTTCTCAACCTGTACTCAGTGTCCACTCCATTAGTTAGAGGTAATGCAATCTAACTATTCTGCCTAATTTTATGATGCCTGTAATGTTCTTTCTTTTTGACATGGTCACACAAGTGTTAACTAAATTATATGTTTTAGCACAGAGGCCATGATTAGTGGTGGTGTTGTACTGCATTTTATTGACAACTAGAACCCCCCACTCCACCCCTCAATAAAGTATAGTCCAGTTCAAGTCTACTTTCACCTGACATCAATAATGAACATATCCTTTAATTTACACATTAAAACAACGTCAGCAAAAACTGGACACTGTAAACTTCATAAAAATGGATGTTATCTCAGGTGGCTGTACTGTATTGTATTGCATCAGATTGTAAAGGTGAACCTAAATGAAGATCGTACACCAGGTGAGTCTCGTCTCTGACCCTAACAGTGTCTGAGCCCCGATCAGCCCAGGGAGCACGACTGTGTCCATGAGATCTGATGACAAGATTTATACAAAGATAAAAAGGTTTATATGTGACTAGAGGTTCATTTATTGCACAATGACAAAGGAGAAACAGAAACAGAAGCTTCCATTAGCCGTGGGCCGTGCACAGCACTACGGCAGAGCTTAAGTGTGGCTCATCCTGTCACCGATCGCCGACTAGTTCATATTGCTGCCATTTACACGCTGTTTTCTTTATCCAGTTGTGACCTCTGCCCTGTGTAATTGCAACATCCTCTGTAACAACCAGCCTAGAGCCATACTGTAGAGCCACATGTGAAGGGTTTAAAAAAAAGAGGGTTGGATCTCATTTACTTAAGATGCAGTGACCCACTGACATCAAATCTATGTGTATACGAAACCCACTATAAGCTCTGGGGAGAAAGTAGGTCTTTGTAATTAAAGACCACACCAGCCTAGCAGCATTGTCCTCTCTTAAGCATTTAGCTGCAGAAACCCACACAATGTATGAGTAACTCCTTTGCATGTTTACATTCCTTACAATCCCCAGGCCTTGGATATTAAGGTAGCTACTATCCTTATGTTATTAAGAGTATGGCTAAATGATAATGACACCTTGTGAGAAATAATCTTCATGTCACAGATTAAAAGGGTAAATAATGTAAATAACTTCAATACAAATCTTACAACCTACAAATTGCAACAGGTTTGCATGAACACAGTGCAAGGGCTTTTGCTTTGCCTTCTTGGAAGAGGCACATCACAATAATTGGATCAAACCCAGACCATATGCGAGACCAGAAATCTTGTTCCCATGTTGCCAAGTTAATCATCTCCGTTGCTTCACCGGGGGGGCAAAGTGCACACAGAGACGGTCCTTTCTACTGGAAAGTGAGAAATTATAGTGCACGCTGTCATCAGCCAGACAAGCATGAGTACACATGGGCAGGACCCGGAGCAAAACTTTATTTATATTGGACCTGGAGATTATATGGTGCAAACGGGCCACTGTCATTTAGTGGCTGCTCAGATGTATAGATTGGTTTGGCGAGGGTTGATCTCACTTCACAAAGAGCAGTCTTTAAACAGCTGCAATAACAAAGAACCTTAAGAACTGTCATGTTAACCAAAACCTTTAATGGTTTTCCTCTTTTAAGAGGTGTATTGTTTCTTTAGATACTCATGTGGAGATTTAATTTTTTTTTTTGGTTAGCAGGTAAGAAGAGATAAATGGGGGGATGAGAGAGAGTGTTTACCAAACTTTGCTATCAGTGGAAGACAAGTACTGTAAGATGGTACGCAAGGGCAACTGGAAAAAATAATATTAAGAAAGATACTGCTTATAAAAAGGAACTTTAAATGAACAGAGTAAGTGGCTGTATTGTTGCCAGTAAAGTGATATATCAAGACACTGGAGGCAACGATGACTATGAAAAATAAAACACTGTTCAGTAAAACCTGTTCTGTTTAGGTCACTGTTCAACATGTCAGCAGCCTTGCTGCCTGTGTAAAAAAAAAAGCGACAGTATATTTGATATCCAAATAAATATCACAGACTATTCTGTCTGCAACTCCTGCCCTGCCCTGCCCTGTCCTTCTGCCTCTCCTCCTCCTCCCTTCTCTCTCCAATCATCTCCGCTGCCCCGAGCTCATCTCACAATCCAGCTGTCCCAACAAATGTTACGTAGCAAGCGCTTATGTAATGAAGCATGGTAGCGCATCCTCTTAGCCATCTTGTCGCATGCCCTCATCAGTTCAAACCTCTCGGGACACAACTGAACCTCTTGTCTGTCCCGTCCGGCCACTGATTTTATTGATTTAGTTAAAAAAAAATAATAATTAAATGAAGTAATGGGCGGGGGGGGGGGTGTCAATGTTATGGATCACCATGGGCACTCACGCTGAACGAATGGATAATAAACACACGCCTACCCAGAGCTTGTGAAACAAAAAGCTGCAAGATCAGCTGCTGTGTGTAGAGAAAAGAGAGAGGGAGGGAAAGGGACACAGACAATGAATGGGGCAGAGGCAGGAAATACAGAGCTGAGAAAGAATAGTCACATAAGCTGTGTGTGAGTGTGTGAACGAAAGCCTCTACAGCTTTGACTTAAGTGCTCAACACTTTCTCTGCTTCAATGACTGGGATCAAGATATCACTGTAATATATGGTAGCATGCTTGATAAAAATTTGAAACAGACAGGACTTAAAGATAATTCTCTTAGAGGGCATCTAACACCGAAAGCAACAGTGCCAGCTGATATGTGTGCATCTGCGTGGTAAAGAGCTTCCTGCGACCTGAAAAGCTCCGTTATGAGCTGCATCTTGTTAGATATGTTTATAGGCATTGGTCCCCGTGCTGTATATTATGCTGTACATTACTTGCTTCAATAGAGTACAATACGCTGAGGTTCAGCTGACTTGACAAAAAAAAAAAAAAAAGCTAATGTATGCTCAGTATGAACAGATCGACTCCTGAGGCATGTGAAGTTGGTGGTTTCTGTGAGTGTGTTTTGTTTTTTTAAAAGTTGTTCCTGCTGCCGGCAGACATGCACAGATAAAGAAGCGGTCTTACCGTCTCGTTCTCATCTGGGTACATACTGTCCTGTGGCTCAGCTGCCGCTGCAGAGGAATGAGTCTCGTAGCCGGCGGTGCTGACGAGGTCACCCAGCGACGATGCAGGGAAACACGAGCAGCCTCTGCTTACTCACAAACTCTCTGCCTGACTGACATGTCACCGTGGCGAGGCAGATAATGTCACTCCGAGGCCGTGCACAAGCACACACACGTGCACACACCCACACACACTCACATGCGCCTTGACTCTTATGCACTAACACGTTCTTACATAAACAGAGAGAGACAGAGACAGAGAGAGAGCGCAAGAGAGAGAGGGAGAGAGAAAGAGAGAGAGACAGAGAGAGCCCAGTGATGCTCTCTCCCCCCCGAGCTGCCACAACACACACCGCTTGACCTGCCCTCCCATAATGCCATAATGCTGCTCTGCACGACAACACAACCCAGGACACCCCAGCCAACATAATAACCAACAAGCATGTGTGCGGACACAGGCACTCTTACACACACTCTTTTACACAAACACAAACACACACACACACACACACACACACACACACACACACAAAACACCCACACATCCAATTGAAGCTCCCAGAGGGATTAAGAAAAGCTCCATAAAGTGAGGAACAATGCCCCCCCTCACCCCAACCCCACCTCCACACACACATACACACACACACACACACACACACACAAACACACACTCACACTCACTCACACTCACACTCACACTCACACTCACACACACACACACACACACACACACACACACACACACACTTCTCTTCTTTGTCTCTAATCAAAGAAGTCATGCAGGGCATAGTAACGATTTACACCGGATTATCCCACATAATCAGTATCAAGGATATTTATTATACAACTGACTGTTGTGGGTTTGTTTTTTTTTCTAAACCTTCCTGCTCCATCAGGAGTCTGACTTCTATCATCACTCCTGCACCTCTGGGAGGTATCAGTCAACATTATGATGGAGCAAAAAAACCCTCTCCACAAGTAAAGCCTTCTGTTCCTGATAGTGTGAAAGCTGCAAATCTTCACATCTTGGCTGCAGTTTGAAAAAACTCCAACTTTCTTGTTCAAAGGAAAAATTAAGTTTGGAGCATCATAAATGACTGGTTAACACCACCTCTGGTGCTCACTGATATGTGATAGTATAAGGGACATACTAATCCGATTCGCTGGATCCATATCGAACAAATACTGACCTTAGTAAGTGGATCAGGAATCAGCCCTGATGTGACCAATTCACATTAAATACAGCTTCTTTGTCAGTGAATTGATAAAACAAATTTTTTACTCTATCAATTCAGTCACAGTGGACTTCTGACTCAGTTTTAAGCACCACAGTGATCCCCAGCCTCATGTTAAAAATGACTGATGACTCCAGGCAGTGACCCTGAACTGCGGTATCAGAATAGGTACTGGAACAGAAAAAAATGGGATCTTTGGATCCATAGATGGTATAAGCTAAAAAAAAAAAAATCTTCATGAACAGACAACAAGTGTATGTTACAATGCATCATGTCTCTTAATATTAGTTTTTTTATCCAAGGAAAAGCAGATGAAGGCACCTATAAACCAAGGAGTAAGACATAAGTTTTGAAAAATGCAAAGTAAGCATTTGTTGATTATAAAAATAATTAGAATGATAAAAAGTAAGCAAAAAGGTGACCACCTCTGGAAAAAAAATACTAGCACACTATAGGGCTGGGCTCTGTGGTACATGCCATAAAATTGCCTGAGAGATGTCTTTTGTCCATTGTCAAGACATTTTTTCATTCTACTTACAGCTATAAGCAGCTCTGCCTTTAACATCTGTGGTTGCCATTGCAAGTAGTGTTTGCAAAAGGTAGGACAGCTTTGGGCAATAATGGCTTTACAGTATTTTCGCAGCCGTGTGATGAGGTAGGCTTCATGATTACATGGTTAATTGATTCAGTAATTTAACCAAAAAGGAAAATTTGCATCTACAGATTCCATCTACAAAATGTTTCTGGCCAGAGTCATAAGAATATGTGCTGTGTCATGGCATCTATCGATATTGCATTATAAAATTACGTATTACATATCAAAGTATTTATCTATATTGCCTGGCTGTAGCTTAAAATAACCCTAGTATTGTTGTATTTCTGTTTTAGGAAACTTGTCTTTTTTTTTTAAACAAAGGCCTAAGTGCACATAGCGCTCCTTTTCAAAAAAAGTTTTAAAATTGCAGTGCTAAAGCACAAACAGTTTAAGTAAACAGCAACTGGAGGACTGTGAATCTTAAACAAAGGCAGGAGAAAAAAAGGGAAAGGAGAGAGTGCTAAAGAAAGACAGGGACGCAAACGGAGGGTGTCAAACCTGGCCTTAGCCCTGCTCTGTTACACAACAGCCAAACACACTGCAGAGGGCTGGGTCAGCTGCCAGACTGCCAGAAGCTGTGTGTGTGTGTGTGTGTGTGTGTGTGTGTGTGTGTGTGTGTTAGAGTGTTAGAGTGATTGTGTCCCAGGTTGAGAACAGTACAGAACAGTACTATAAACCCCTCAGGGCTGCCTCATAACGGTGGTGATGAACACACAAACTGACACTACTGCAGTCCGCAGTTCTCAACGGAGACTTTCCTGCCCCCCCCACACACACACACACACAAAAACGCTGTTTGCTGACAGTGGTTTTCCTGAAAGGAGACATCTGGGAAGTCGTTTTGAGGAGGCTCAAATCTCAAAAATACCTCTGAATCCAAAACAGGAATCCACACAAATATGTTCTCCTCATCAAGCGATGCTAATGCATTTCAAGACAGGACTAAGACAAGTTACATAGCTGAAAGGATTAGTGGATTTAAACAAAATTATTGGGAAGTATTTTGATAAATAACTAACCAATTAAATTATTTTTCGAGCAAAAATTCAACAAAATTTGTAGGTTCTAGCTTCTGAAAAGCAAATATTTACATCTATTCATCTTACATGATAGAACATTGACTTTTGTTGGTTTTTGGACAGATTTTTTGGCATTTGGAAAGATACGCATTTGGAAACATTACCATGGGCTTTTGTAAATGTGACGTTTTCTGATATTTCATGAATCAAACAACTTGATTGGATAATGAAGAAAACACTCTCCAGGATAATATTAAGAAAAATTATTGTTAGTTACAACCCTTATAAACACAGGATGTTCATTGTGCTGACAGTCACGGTCATCTGGTTGGCTGAACAGTGACCCAGATGTGAGGAGAGTGGGCTTGTGGCAGAAGGGCACCATTTGTAATCCACAAACAATCTGGCAGGAAACATTGACGGAGTGAGATAAGATGAAAAAGAAAGAACATATATATAGAACCGAGGTTAGAAAATACGTAATGAAAATAATTTCTGCAAATGTTGGGAGGGTGGACGAGTGCAGTAGAACTGGGAAAGCGTATTGATTGTATCTCAACGATACACCCCCCCCCCCTCTTCTGTCAACAGTTAACGACTGAGTGCCCCTAAGTAAGGCATTAAATAGCTGCAGTGATGCTGTTCAGCTGCCAAAAGCTGAAGCCAAAAAAAGAAAAAAAAAAAAAAAAGAGGCTAAGGTGTAAAGACTATCGATGGAAAATCAAGACAGAAATTTAAAAAAAAAACTGTATTCACAGCAATTCAATCATGCTTTATTAAAATTCTTTACAAATTGGAGCCCACAGTTTATTATATTTTGCTCTGGGGGTTCTCGGCATGAAAACAGTTGGGCCCCTCTGAGAGAGAAAAAGGTTTAGTGTCGATACAACCCTGCAGTGGGGTCAGATTCTCCAAACTGCCACTGCCAACATGTGATATAATAAGCCCTTTTTAATAAGGCAGAGATAGAGAATTATCAGCAGTGCAGATGGCCTAGCTCCTATTAACAGATCTCTCAGACTGAGTGTGGGCGTGTGTGCGTGTGCAAGTGCGAGTGCGAGCAAATTCTCATGGATGTGTCTGCTCATGCGTCAGTCTTTGAACAACTGAACAGGAATGGTCGAGTTTCTTGACCGGATTAATAAATGGCTTATTTTATGTGCTACAGACGTACATTAACATGCATGGGCGCATTCAACCACTTACTGTACAACAAGGTGTGACAATGCAGGGTAACACACGATCCAACCCAACTTCCTGTCACACAAAGTAATCGAATAAATGAGGAAGTGTTTACTCGAATCGATCATCCTGCTGAGAGTCATTAGAGGTTTTCAGTTGATTACTGCCGTCGTAAAGAATGATGGGAGACTGCAGGAGTGAGCTGGCATTACTGACTGACAATCAGAGTTGCGGGATACTGGGGGGGGGGTAACTCTTGAGTGCCAGTTATTTTCGAAAGTGACACACTAAAAAGAAGCTAAAAAGAAAGAACATTTAAGTTATGGAATTAAAATCTCTCAGATTTTCTTTTTTTTTTTTTTTAGTTACAAATTTTTGAGGCCTTTAAAACCGGTTTCTAAAAGGACACACTGGAAACTTTCTTGAAATTTGCAAACATAAAGGAAAAGATGACAGAAGTTCAAGTTAACTCGTTTTTTTTCATAATTACACATCTCAAGTTAATGTTGAGGACAAAATAAGTATGAGGGAAGTTGTGGGCAGACCTAGGCTAAACTATAGAATTAATATGGATGGTCAAGGTACCAAAACGTAACGCTTAAGGTCAAACAATATGAGCTGCCATGTTTTAATGTAGTTACAAAGAAAAAAAAAGTGTCACATTCATGTTAATTGACGTAATCAGTCTATGCCTGTGTATGTGCTACTATTACAGAAAGTAATGAAACTATTTTCAACCACTGATTACAATTTCATCTTTTGACATTGCACACAGCTTGTTGAACCATCAACCAGTGCTTTGAAAGTTTAGTACATGTGCTAACTTTTTCCCTTTATTTCCCCTTATGTTAGCCTGCCACTCTAGTCATCAATTCAATCATAAAATGCCACAGACTATCAACCAACCGAATTGATGGAGTAAGTGGATTTAACTAACAGGCAAGCAAGTTTTTCTAATGTGTCTTTTAAGCTGGAATTGTTCAAGCATGCATGTTTTAAAGTGCTAAACATTTTACCAGAGGCCTGGTTTGCAGGTAACACCACACATACCATAAATAAACTTCAAAAATGATTGCCTTGATTATTAAGCATATGCTATATCAACTAATTTTAGGTAGTGTCTTGTATTCTGTAGAGTTTAGTGAGTTATTCCCCACATTCAGAGCCAATTTCTCCTGCTGTACCTTTGTAACACTCGGGATGCATTGTAGAGGTTCAAATATTTTCATACTTCCCCTTTAAATTTCTTATCAATTCCAACAGCTACAAGACCAAAGATTAATGCATGCTATCACATGGAAAGAGAAAAAGTCAAGGTTCAAGAGCCAGGACTTGACATTTGAGGGTGAAAGTAAAATAAAAGAAAGAAAGAAAGAAAAAATAGAAAGCAAGACTAAGACAAAATATAGTCTATGGCTTGGCACCCTAAATCAGTTCCCTTCTCTCCTACTGACTGTGTTCAAATATACAGTAATTTAATCCAGCCGAGTTCCAAATAAAGCTGTTCTCGTTTACGTTTTATCTGTTTCTATAATCAGACAATGGGAAAAGTTTGAAAATAGGGACTGAATCTAGCCCCATTAAGATGACTTATGAACTACCAGCTTTGATTTTTGCTGTATTTACACGTAAAACAATCACAGAGAACGTTAGGACCTCATTCACGTCAATTTCAGCTGTCATGAAGTCGACTGAATGAGACACGTTGAGAGGTGTATCTGCAGAGGGAAATACTTGTGATTTTTTTTTTATGGAACGTATTCAGGGTTGTCCAGATAGTCGCTAGATTAGTTGCCATGTGATTTTGTGAAGAGAAGTCACTAAAGGGTGTGAAAAGAGTAACTCTAGCAACAAAAGCGCTAAGTTGGCAACACTGCTGACTCTGCTGTTGCAGCTCAGCAAAAAAAAAAAGAAAGAAAAGAAAAAAGAAAAAATCCCAAACTAATTATATTAGGTTCCTAAATATAGAGCGGACAGAATACAGCATACTCAGTGTTTATCACAAATAATGATCCTAAAGGAAGAGAGACGATGATGAAAAGCAGAATGGATGAGGCAGTGCAGTGAAGCAGCAAATTAAAACACACTGGGACCTTGACAACCATTATATTCAGTGGCTGGAGGGAAACATCTGCTTCAGTGGATTCAATGTCCAATCCACCGTGGCCAGGGGGCTTTGAGATGTACTGAAAGTATCAGGTGATACTTCAGTTGGTAGCTTCAACATTTTCCAGCTAAGGCCGATGGGCTTATAAGAAAGCTCCGTACAGTTTTTACAAACACGCCTGCATGGTTTCTTTCATTTCTTGGACAACGGCAGGACTTTGCCACTTCGATCACAGAGCAAACTCCTCCCTGGGATTTTTTTTCTCAGGTTTCTACATCCTCTCACTAACAAGAATTACTGAAGGAGGAAAAAAGAAAAATAACAAAAAAACAAAAGCTCTCTGAAACAGCTGACTTGCTAATTGCGATTTTGCAAGCTGGTTAGCTTGGTTGTAAACAGGAGCGATTTCACACAGTTTATTTGCAAGACATATTTGTACAACGACTCCCATCTGCAATGCCACGTTTGTAGGGCAGAGTATGCTCCAAAAATTAAAGTGGACTGTGCAGCAAAGCTAATAAGCTATAATATCTCACTCCATCTTGGACTCTCCAGTATTCTGTTCCCTCAGTGGTCAGCACCGTCAAGACAGCAAGCTGTTAGTCACTGGTGCAAGTTCATGTGTCAACCGCTCACCATAGTTGAACTTGACAAAGAAGTTTTTTCAGAATTCACACTCACTGCGTTTCCATTTAAATTTGTTGTTCTCAAATCTGGTGGGAAAGGGCCTTCAGATGAGAGAAAATAAATGAAGATAATGCTTCCAAATCAGTCCCTTAGATATCATCAGAATTCACCGCAAAAAGATAAGATGTAACATCCCCAAACACTCTTAGATAACGAGGAATGAATGATATAATCACAGCCAAACAGTCTAATAAGTTCCAAGGAGCGAAGCCTGTGGGGATATTGGAAAAGTGTCGGCTGTTGAAAGTGGACCAGTCACACAGGCAGTGACAAAGTAGGCCCCCGGTGCCAGGTCCAGTGCAGGAGATAAGAGCTTGGCATGGAGTGGTGCAGCTCTGCAGACACACTCGTCACAGACTGACCGAGTAGCTTATCAGAAGGAGCTGCATGAGCCGGCAGTGAGGAGCGAGGCCTGGCAGCAGGGAACACAACACACACAGCTCTACTTTCTGCATGTGCAGCAATGTTCAGTATATCTCTGGATTTAATGGGATCAATTTCCTTAAAAAAAAAAAACAACAACAAAAAAAAAAACAAAATGACACTACAAGGAAGGGAAGAGGCTGAGGTAACACGTGTGAGGAGAAAATGTGAGAACAGAGATAAAGGAGAGGCGGCGTCTGCGTGTTTTAGGAAGTCCTGACTCACACCTGTGGTCTTATCACCCAGCAGTATGCAGCAAACGACAGAGGAAAAAAAACAAACAAGCAAACCACTGAACCAAAGGAAATTTCACATCACCATCACAGGGGCTCACAGGGGCTCGGTAAGACTATGTATCCACCTGACCAAACATCAATAAATCAATAAAGCAATAGTAAAGTGTTAACAATTCTAATATTTTCATGTCTGTCATGTTATAGAAAAGTGCTGGCTGAGGCAGGGTCAAGGAATATCACTTCACATCATTTCTTTGACACCATGATGCACTATCATACCAAGGTCGCTCATAAATTAAAAATCAATCAACAGGGTTTTAAACAGGACTACTGCTGTGTCAATGGAAAATTATTAATATAAACAAAACTTTTACAACATCAATTTAGTTTTTATCCACTCTAACCTTTTGTTTTTAAGACCGGCCCAAAAAAAATTCAGTCACGGTGCAGGAGTTTATTCTTTGTTTTTGTATTTGGTGTTTAGATTGGGATTTTAACCGTTTGTGATTAAAATCAGTACTGTTTCTGTGATAATTTGCAGTCTAATGCAGATGACATTTAGATGACGAATGACTCACATGTTACTCAACCATAAGTCTGTTTGAGGTGTCATGCCACTGGAATTTAAAGCAGCTGATGAAAATTATGATTTTCTGTTGCCATGGTATAAAAGTGCCTCATTTGTTAACCAGAAAAGTATCTGAGAGAGGGAAAACCAGACGAGCCTAGGCAACAAAGAGGTTTTGAGAATTCTGTATTTGTTTTGAGAATTGCGCTAGTGTATCAAATGACTCACAGTATGAGGGAAAAAAAATAAAAATTAAAAAAAAAATAAAAAAACTCAAACAGCGTTTACTTGCAGACAGAGCTAGATTGGTTGTATACATAACCAAAACAAGCCTGACGACTTTGACCTTTCCCCTGCCATTACCATGGAACACAGAATAGCAGAGGAAGGGACACCATTGTGAACTGGAATTCTCTCAGAGAATATACCGTGCCGACTTTGTAAGAGTACATGGTCACTTTCAGATGACCTTTAACGCACACATCATACTGAATCACAGCTGTGTCATTGTGTGATGTATCTCTCTGTAATCAGTACTTCTGAAATGAAGTGTTAGTGTTGGGGAAAGTGACAAAGCAGGCTGGTTTCCCTGCTAATTCTGTTTTTGGTGAACTGAGAAAGTCTAAAAAGAAAAAAGGGTCATGGGTCACTCTTTAGATGTGAAGCAGGTCTTTTTCATTAGATCAATACCAGCGAATGACAGGAAAACCTACATTTCAGGAGCACTTTTGTACGACTGTAAGGGACTGAATGCAATATTTTATGATAATACTATATGAGTTTTGAGTGCATTTCAGGGCTTACTTCAGAACCTGAAGGTGACGTGCCTTCAACTTCCTGGAAAAAGGGCGTTTCTTAGTATATTTTATGCCAAAACTGAAGGAAAATACGCATTTTAAAGGTAATTATAACGTACATTTATAAACAGCCATAGTTTATTTAAAATGTGTGAAAAGCAATTCGACGTGAGGTGAAATATGGGGTTAGCATGTTCACAGAACAACAAAGCAACACAAAAATAACATAAAAAATGTGAAAGTACTTTGAATCTCTCCAAGTCCAGTATACCAACACAAATAACTTTGTAAAGTTGTGCAAGGTTTTGCCAGATGACTACTCGTTTCCCATAGAATTGACGTAGAATTGACATTTATGACATGTTAGTGTTTGATATGATATTGAGGTTAAAAGTCCTGTTCTATATATATGTAACTTGAACACAACTGTGTCTCCTATTCCGTCCTTCCCAAGAGTGTCAAACAAAAAGAGGTCTACACCCAGCGGCAGCACCACACGGACCTCTTTCTATTTTCTCACAGCCTTTTGTTCAGCCGAGCTAATGATTTCCAGCACCCCCACTGACCAAGCTCACGACCATATAGCTGCCTCATCTTAGTGAGGCTTTTGGACTGAAGTTGAATTGGCTAAGAGGTGCAGGGACAAATTAAAAAAAAAAAGAAAAACAACCAAAAAAAAAAAAACCTTCTTTAATAGGTCACAGAAAATGCAAAATAGATAAAAAAGTGAAGAACTGCCTAAGTGGAGCATACTGCATAAACCCTGGAGAGACAACTTCACTGTGACCCAGTAAATAATCTACCAACAGGAAATGTTTGATTTAAAATATCACTTGCACTGTTACATAATGTGGGCACCAATAGACACTGTTACAGGAAGAGGCAGGAAGGGGAACACCACGATTAGTAGAGGTTCACTGTGAGCACTTAATACAAGCACAGTAGTTAATAACAGCTGTGTACAGATGTTGACAATGGTCTTAAATCAACTGATGGCTGCAGATGGCTGCGCCGCACAACATGTGCATTAGACTACAGCCTCTCATGATGTCTGTGGGGTGATGACAGTATGTATATTTGTTCTTTTGGGAGATTTATTCTTGGTTTTTATTTAAAAACAGCCTTACACTGCTGTTTGAACTAAAGTAATACCTACTGGATGTGTTCCTGGAATAAGCAAGACCATGAAACCAGGTCTCAGAACCGAAATTAGCTCCAAGTTCCAAATGTATGAAAATATTTGACAACACCAGAAAAAAAAGAGGAAAAAAAGAAGTTTGTTTAAATTTGTGTGACTTTACCTGCAGATGTTCAGTGGAAGAGCTACTCAGCTCATCTCCAGACTCAGAGTCGTTGGTAGGTCTCTCTTCCCCTGCAGAGTCACAGTGTCTTGTGCTGTCCACGTCCAGCGGGGCCCTGGCCATCACCGGGGACCGAGCTCGAGCACGGGGCAGGGACCCTCCCCTGTGGGCAGGCTGGGGACCTCCGCCGTGAGCAGGGATCTCAGGCAAAGGGCGGTCGTGCTCCGTGGGAGTGCCGGGGGAGTGTCGGTGGTTGCTGTCCCTGCGCTGGCTGGGGGGACTAAAGTGCCCTGAGGACGCAGTTTGCGAGGAGGGCGAGCGACGATAGCTGGACTCATGCCTGTGAAGGTTCTCGGCAGGCCGATCCTGGAGTCCCAGCTCCAGGTTGGTCGGCTTTACCCAGAGTGCACCTGTGCTTTGGGGAGGCGCATTGCCGGTGGCAGCAGGAGGATGAGGGATGGGTTTAGGAGGTGGCATGAGGGCTTTGCGGACCTCGCGGACATACTGAGCGGGTACATAAAAGGCTTTAGTCCCCTCTTCTTTCCTCACCTGCCACCAGTCATCGTTTGTTTTCTTGACCAGCATGTAGCATTCCCCCTGCCGGATGGTGATGAGGCGGTCCTTGGATTTGTACTCATAGTCGTACTCCACCTCAATGTAGACCTGTCCCGGGGCAATAGGCAGATCCGCCATGACGCCTCTAACTGTCCACCAGGCAGCTCACCGCAAGAGGAGGATGTTTATGAGCATGGCTTCATGGGAAGACCTGAGAAAAACAAAACAAACAAACAGGGCTCAAAGTAAATAACCTTAAGTAAGTAAAAAAAAATTTTCAACTTCCTATTGTCATTGTATATACCATTACGGTGATCTAATACATGGGCCTTGTGTTTTAACAAATTAACTATGTAACTTAAATGTCCCCTGTTGGAATCAGGCCGAAGGCTTTTGTCAAATTAAAGCAACACCCTTATTAACACATATAAAAACTTCCAAGTAAAAAACAAGATAATAGTATCTTCTTCTGTGAAAGATGTCATATTCTCTTTTTCAAACAGAAAATATGTTTAAAATTGTAAATTCATATGACAATGAAAGTGGCCTTTTGTATAAAAGGTGTTGTATGGCGCTACATTAGCTTACTTTCCATTAAAAACATAATTTCACTCCAAAATTAACCACCCTAGTGAATACAAATACAAGGAAAAATCATTCAGTACAAAGAAAGTTGTGTGTGTTACATTTCTAGTAGCAACAACAGCACTTTTTTGGAATAAAAAGAAGAAAAACTGGGTTGCAAGCATTAGCAGCATCATTAGCAATCAACAGTAAAGGAAAATAGCGTTTCCTTAAGATACCACAACTTATTAAATTGAAAAATCCAAAGAAAAAGGCAATGCAGTAATGGAAAAAAAGTTGTTCAATTGTGATGACGCTTCAAGGAGTTCTTTTAAGAAATTGAAAATAGTTTTAAAAAAATAACAATTGTATAGTTTGTCCTCTAAGGCTCTGGTAATGTATTAAGGAATAAGGAATGATTCCTCTTCTTGTCCCGTCCCTCTTACACAACATATACCACAACAAAGACACAAACAACCTTGCATTTAAAAGCCTAATACTCCCCTAACCCAATCAGAACAATTGAATAAGAAACAACCTGAAGGGCTTTAATCCTCTTCAAAGGTCGAGTGTACAGTCTGCTCAGGACTCCGGAGCAGCGCACAAGATTATAGGAGGAAGAGGAGGAGGAGGGGGAGACATTAATGTGACTCACATGGTCTCCTCACACTACTGTATCTCTGTTCTTCTGGCTAAACCTCTGCCTTTCTCCTCCTCTGTTTCTGTCTGCTACTGACAGCAGCTGAGGCATGTCGCTGCTGAGCGGGGAGATTAGTCAAATCACACACATACTTTCCTGCTGAAGTCACAATTGTACATAAACACATACTAAAACACACACACACACACACACACACACACACACACACACACACACACACACACACACACACACACACACACACACACACACACACACACACACACACGCACTAACAATCTTTACCACATGAGGTGAGGCTGCAGCACACCTTGAGCAGCCGGAACTTTGAAGTGTCTCCTTTTTACTACTTTTTATGAGTAATCAAAAAAAAAAAAAAAAAAAAAAAAAAATTAGTTAAAAAAAAAAAAAACAAAAAAAAAAAGCTGTGATGGAGCCAGGCCTTTTTTTAAAAAAAGGCTTTTTTAGTCATATCTAAAAAAAAAAAAAAAAAAAAAAAAAAAAAAAAAAAGAAAGAAAAGAAAATGTTTTTTTCAGGGGAAAGAAGGGAGTATGACACGATGAGATCTTTTCATATCCTGCCTTAGGACAGTAGAGATAGTACCTTAAGGCTACTAATGTTGGATGGAGCCTAAAGGTAGTAGGTGGTGCTGATAGCAGTAGCAATAGCAGTATTCTTAACAGTAGTGGCAGTAGTCGTAGTAGTAGTAGTAGAGGTAGCCGTAGCAGTAGTACTAGCAGTAGCAGTAGTACCAGTAGTGGTATGAGTGTTAGTATTTGTAGCAGTGGTGGTAGAAATAGTAGTAGTAGTAGTAGTTGTAGTAGTAGTAGTAGTAGTAGTAGTAGTAGTAGCTTCTAAAATACCACGTTGAAATGCCCTCATTTTGTCATATTTAGTTCTTGTAGATATGTTTGCCATTAGCTTAGAGATTATGTGTTTCAGAGATATATGGCAGAATAAGATGCCCAGGTTCACTGCTTACCAGCTTCCATGTAAAACCTTCATAAATAAACCTGAAATTTTAGTCTCTGAATGACATGAAAGAGTAAGAACCAGGAAATGTAGGATTTTAAGATTTTTCTAATTCATATTCTAGCAAGGCCACTGTTAAACAAAAACATTTAGCTGATAACAAGCTGAATATCTTTGACCTGTTCAGACTGTTCAGACAAAACAAATGATCTGAATAGGTCGGTTTGCTCTCTGGATAATTCTGGCGGACATTTTTCTAGAATTTATTCACATTTCGTAGACTAAACAATGAAGCGGGGAAATAACTCGCAGATTAATCAACGATGGAAGCAATCTTCACTTGCAGCTACAGCCATGTCAAACATCCTAATCATCACTGGGACCTCAACAATATTTATATTCTAAAATAACAAATGCCAAAATACAGCCCTCCTCTCATGTTATAATAGACAATCCCTGGCCTTCTTTAGATTCACACAATGACCCCTGACATCCAAAACCGAACAACATGAGGTTCTGTGCACCATTACCCCACGGGGGGCACCAGTGGCGCAGCCCAAGCTTCATCTGATCGCACCAAGGGTGACAGGATATTACAGCGTTGGTAGCAGTTGGAGCAGGATATTACAGTGACGGTGGCAACGGAATACCCGCAGAGCTGTGGCTGGGTCACCTCCAGCACAGCCTTTGCCTTGAAAATAAAAAAAAAGAACAAAACCAAAAGATACAAATACAAAAAAATTGCTTTTTTTTTTTTTTTTTAACTTTTATTTATACGATGCACACAGAGCCATTCAGCCCATGATGGTTTCTTTCATTGGAGTCACATCTCTTTTTTTTTTTCAGCCCAGACCCACTGCTGCTCGCTGGGCACCAAACCAACCACGCGACAAACAACGTTCATTGCCAAGTCTGTGTGTCTGTCGCACAGACAGAGTCCTGACGGGTCTATTTAGGAGGCATATTTTCAGATAATTATTTTTCCAGCCTCTTCTCAATCAGTGTGTGTCCAAAGAGTCCGTTATTACCATAACATGAGAAGGATCCACAGCACACACACACACAAACACACACATGCACACACGCGTGCACACACACGTGCACACACATAAAGCAACAAGAGCTACATACTTTTATAACCAACTTGATTCATCCTTAAAACATTTCAAGGAGTCGTCACCATAGAAGTGTCAGTTGAGCAGTAAAACATGGGTTAGGCAGCCGCTATCCGGCCTTTCTGCGGCATCTCTGTTTACTCTCTGTAGTGCATCAGATTGACAAATATCTGTGGTAAGGCGTGATCAGGTCAAACAGCGCCCTGATTGCTCCTGACGCAGTGACCCTGGGGGATGATATCACCATAGATTACCTCGCCAGTTCAGGTGACGGGAAACAGAGGTAAATCTCAATGAAACCGCTTGCTGCTGAGACCATCCGTACGACAGATGCAACAAAACTCTACCTCATGTGCTGAATTGCTCACTTCGGGTTGCGGTAAAGACACCCAGAGCGCAGCTGGCTAATGAAGCGTCAGCCTGGGTGACAGGCGTATCATGACAGGCACTGGTAGCCTTCCTTGTGAACCTGTGACCTCCTAATTCAGCTGGCTGGCCTGACGGGAGGAAGACTGTCTCTTCTATTTCCATCTAATCCTTGTGCCGAAGACATGTGGACTCCGGGACACAACAAACAACAGAGCTGCCTGGTGATACTTAGGGCAGCAGCCAATGATCTTTCTTCGTTGTTGGTTGAACTGCTGGTTCTTGTCTAAACGAATCAAATAGTTGTGAAGTCTATGTTAGAAAACAGTGAGTAAAATTCATCCCAAGCCCGTGTAAAAGGTGACAAATGGTGACATCTTTTTTTGTCCGAACAACACCAGATATATTCAGTTCACTGTGATATAAAACTGAAAAAAATAAAAATTTTAATAGTTCAGATGCTGAAAACAGCAGGTTTTTTGGCATTTTTGGTTGAAAATTTATTTAAATAATTAAATGTTTACCAAAAAAGTTGCCGAATAATTTTCTGACAATCGATTAGTCAACTAATTGTTGGAGCTCTAGTACAATTTACTCAACACTATTTACACTATTTACTCAAGGAATTGAATCTGGTTTAAAATATTTTTCATAAAAGCTGGTATGTTTTATAATTAGAGTTAAAAGATTAAAGAAATTAATTGGTCAACAGAAGAGAAAAAAGTGAGATAGGGCAATGATTAAAAAAAAAAAAAAAAAATGTAAAAAAACCCCCCAAAACTCAAAGACATAATTGAAGCCTGTAGTTGTAACAGCAAACAAAAAACCTGCAAATAAATGTAAGTGCAAGAAAATAATTATTTCCCGTAAATTCTCAAGCTTAACAGCGTTGGAAAAATACTGTAATAGTGATCAAGTTTCAATCAAAAACAACACAGCATTTTTTAAAATATCAATTTCCATCAGGCTCCACTCACATCCTTCACAGAAGGTGTGAGATTTTATCTGTGGCCTCCACTGTGCTGAACATTCTGGTTCAAAATCCGTCGTGGTGAGGAACCTCACAGAGGAACTCTGTGGTTTGCCCAGAACAAGTCTGGTCAACTCTTCCACAGCCTTATCTTCCCTTTACTTTTCGCCCTCTCGGAATGATAACCAAAAGTTAACAGTGAGTCTGACTTTCCCTTTGAGGTATTACCTGGCTGGTAAATTAGCGAAAATGGTTTGGAAATTTTTGGTTTAGTCACTACAGCTTTTTGACAAAAGCTGTTTCCCGCCTTCTTTTCTCAATATTTCCCTTGGTTTCTCTTTTCAATCTTTTCTCTAATAACCTGCCAAAGCTTTTGGTAAAAATCACCAACATGTTTGACGGCTGTTGATTGAAATAGTCACTCAGACTGAAACCCATCATCTCACATGATGAACTGAATTTAAAAACAAGAAAAATAAGACTTTTGTACCATGTTAAAAATGTCCCATGCTTTTGTAGTTCATAATAATAATAATAATAATATTGAGACAAACTATAGAACTAAAAGCAATTCATTTATTATTTGGTTAGTCTACTGACATAAACAGGAAACTATTCCATTAACCGAATAATAGTTTGAGTCTTTTTTTTTCAAGCAAAAAGGCCAAACATTCTCTGGTTCCAGCCTCTAAAATGTGAGAATTTTCATTTTTTCTTTGTTGTAACTGTAAAAGTCAATATTTTGGGATTTTGGAGTTTCACATTTGAGGACAACACATTGGGTTTTAGGAAACTGCGATGGAAATTGGGATTTTTTTTCCTTATATATTCTGCCATTGTACAGAGCAATCAATTCATTGATGAAAAAAAAACAGCTGAATTAATTAAAACATCAATTTATCATTTTTAAACCAATGAAAAATCACTTGATTTCTTTTAAAACAATCTCATCCCTCCTTCCTCCTCAGCAGAAAAAAATCTCTTTCCAAATATCCTTGCATTAATATCGACTTAATGAAAAACTGCTCTGAAAAACACCATTATCCAAATGACTTTAGCTTGGCAAGTCTACAAATAAAACACACATTAAGACATTTTGAGAGCTCTTATCCTTCATACTGAAAAGCATGTAGAAGATTAAATACATGGGGGGCGTTGTCTCTTTCACTTATTCTTGTCTAGATTAAGCGCCAACACCGATATTTAACAGACAGCACAAAGCTTCTAAGAGTCCAATCAGCAAAATTGGAGGAAGTGCCTTAATTCCATGTGAAGGTAATACGATTTACAGGAGGGGGCCACAGGGGACGGATGTGTGGGTAGCGAGATATAACCATCCGGAGCTGCAGGACATGATGACAGGGCTTTGGTTGGTCTGCTGGGAGTGATGGCAAGGCAGAGGAGATGTGTCTGGGACTGTCTGAACTCATATGTGCTGAAAAATCCGTCGTCGTCAGCACATGTAGGAAAAACACGCCCTCCCCATTATCTCCCGCCAAAGCAAAACAGAAAACAGAACCTTGGAAAGGTTTTTTTTCCTTTCCCCCCATTGTAAATGTGTGAAATGTTGACGTGGACAACGAGGACAAGTGAGGTAGCAGCATCACTACTCCGCATCCAGTCTCACATGACTCTGGTTAACCCGACTCTATCTATATAGAGTGGGTGGCCACTGATTACACTGAATTAGTTATTTTCCCAACAGAGACCAAACTTCTTTCCCATCATGGCTTCATTTAAAGAGAGGAGGGAGAAGGAGGTTGCAGTGAGATCGTTATCAGCCTTGCTAACTTTATTTTGAGCATTCAAATTGTGTTGGTATGAAACAGCCAATGCTGTCATACCTATCAGAAACAAAGATATGACCCAAGTGCGCCGACAACCTCATGGAAAACAGCAGTGACATATAAACGCTGCTGCCAACTAGTGGTTTGCCGTGTGACTGCAGAGTGGCACCAACGGAGAATTATAAAAGCTAACAATGGCGTAGTCCACTTGCGTAGACTTGACTTAGAAGCATAAATCCATCATCAGAGACCAGCTGGTGAACTCAGTGGAGATTTTAGCAGAATTTAGCTGAATTCCCTCAGGAGGAGGTGGAGACCAAAACCAGAGCTAAAAAAGGGAGTGATATTTTGACTTAGACTTGGAAGGTGCCTAGAAACATGACTCCAAATGAATAATAAATTTGCTCTGAAATTACTGGATCTGTAAATTCCAGCTTAAAAGGTGATGAAATGGCCAATGCTGTGTTCATAATTTGTTTCTATTGACTTAAAAAAAATAAAAGGTAGCCTTTTTTTAAGTTTTGAAAATATCATTTTGAAGGACTTTCAGGAGCATAATATTTTTCACCTCACTATATTTGGGTAGCAGGAGACTCTCAGAGACCAAAAAATGAAAAATCTCAAAACCAAACCACTTGAAACAAAAACTATCCGCCTGGCACTGCCCCGACCCTTTAAAATGGTAAAACTGATGAACAATTTGGTTACATCAGGAAGAAGCAGAAGCAGTCAAGTAGAGCATTGCGACCTTCACATGCAGCCAGCACCAAATATAGGCCCACGTTGCCCCAAACCGCCTGGATTCAGCACAGTCTGTCCCACTTAGGCGTCCCTCTCGCCACAACTTTCCTCGAAACGCAGCCTCCCCGGGGTCCCCCGGCCCCGTCATAAGACACAGCCTGTCACACTTCGGCAAAAACCACAGCTGCGGCTCGCTTCAACACGGGGCGTGTGGAAAAGAGGGGCCACGAAACGAGAGGGCGCAGCGTAAATGAAAACACGGGGGGGGACGCGTCGAGAGGCAGGTAGGTCACCAGCTGTAGGAATGAGAGCAGGCGGTGGAAAATGCATTTCGGTTATGACATCAGCCTCCTGCCCTATAGTCGATCCTGGTACCGTTTCCCCTGGAAAATAAACCAGTTCACCGGCGACAAGTCGCACCACAAACCCGTGAGGAAAGAATGCATGATGTGACTTATGCTGCTCAAACAATTTGGCTGATTTCTTCAACAGAGAATTTATCCATTTGATAGTTTAGAGTCGCCACTAACTTTTAATATATTTTTATTTCTTATGAAGACTTAAATAGCCCGGGAAATGTCACACAACAGAATAAAAACAACACCCCAAAACGCCCTAGACGGTTTCCCAAAGCAGCTGACTGAGATTTCAAAACAAAAGTGCAAAACCCAAAAATACTTCATTCACAACACAAGGAATGAGCTAATCCTCGTGTTTCGTGAGTAAATGTTTTGCAAGTTTGCTTGACTATGTTCTTAAATTATTCATCCAATGTGAAAACTGTGGTCACTTCTTTTTCTATCAACTGACTTAACAATTAATCGACGATCATTCATCACTCAATCAATGCATCATTTTAGTCATGGTAGTAGAAGCGGTCAAAAGAGCTTCTTATATGAATATGCTGATCTCTTGCTTACATTATTATAAATGCCTCGAAGGTGTATTTTTTAAACACACTTATAATTTCAGACGGGAATTTTGTTTTGTTGTTGTTATGAGATAAATAAAAGCTCAACAGATCTAAATATCAGCGCACACATCAATCAACAGGATTTCTACTGTGATTTATATCTCAATTCGCAAACCACAATGTCTATAAAATGCGTCATTTAAACCTCTAACAACTACAGCAACACACTTTTTTCTTTAGATCGAACTCAATGGGTAAACTGACAAATTTCACCTGCTTTGCGGGCAGCGGGGCTGCTGCACCATGACAGTGGGTTTTCAACGGCGACAGCCAGTGAAATTAACCCCACAAACCAAACAAGACTCTCAGCTCCCGGCTTAGCGGCGACTTTACGCCAGAAAACAAAGTCTCCGCGGGGTTATCATCAGACCTCTGTCGGGCTTTAGCTAGCGCGTATATTCTATGCGTTGATAATGTTTAGTGTTCCTAAAAGTCGCTGTTATTTCCAAAGCGGTCCCCTTAAACTTTTACTAACTATGTGATTACTTTGCAGTCCACTTTCGGTGAGGCATTAAAAGTCTTACCTCTTAATTGATATTCACGGTTTTTTTTGTTTGTTTGTTTTTCCAGGATTTTAACGCGAAGTTCCCGACGGGGCGTCCGATCCCGGGGCTAATCCGTCGCTAACGTTAGCTAGCTAATTAGCTTTCCCGGCTAAAGCGTTCCTCGGTGTCCCGGACACCGGCGCACCTTCGCGTACCTTCTCTTTCGGGAGTAGGGGGGGGAGCCAGTCCGTCGCTGGGGGGGAGGAGGAGAGAGAAAAGCGCACTCCCGGGGCGAGTCTGAGGTCCCGTATATATGAATGCCGTCGACCGCCCGCCGGCTGAGACCGGGTGTCCACTCGTCAGGCGCTCCCGTCCCCCGCGTCCTTCCCGGGCCGGTGCACCAGTCCTCGGCCGCCGCTCGCTCTCGCCCGCCCTCGCAACTTCGGCGACTACCTTCGGGCAGAGACCGTCTATTGACAGGATGTATTACTCAGCTCTTTTTTTTTTCTTTTTTCTTTTTGTCAGGAGAAACTCCGACCTTCCTTCCGGTCGGAGAACAGCCTGGAGTAAACTCGGCCGTTACCATGGCGACCACGTCCTGAATTGAAATTTTGAGCGACGGAACAAATCCCGGTTTGTTTTTCTGTTCGCCGGTTTCATCGCGTAAACCAACGAACGGTTTGCGCCAACTAAACTCAGAAGTAAAGGGAGTTAACTTTCAACAAACTCTCCAAAGTGGCGCGACGTTTTCGACGAGCGGGGGGGGGAGAAACGTTCGGAGTGAGCGCTCCTTTTTTTTTCTGCTCTGTGGTTCGACCACGCAGGTGTCCGGGGTTGAAAGCCGAGAATCGGCGCCACCTGGCGGCGCGGAAGCAGAGGTACGACTATCGCTGCGAGAGGACGAACTTCCAAACCAAATATTTAGAAACTGGATCTGAAAAGAGGAATTTTTTCTCCAGCCCAGACACCAAACACTTAACAGCCAAGTTAAACTAAATAAGGCCTGACACGTTGGCTTAGCTTCTGCCGCCATGCGCTCAAGGATGCAGGTATAAACGTTAAGAAGTCATTAACAAAGGATGCCATATTTATTTCTGTCTAATGGCATCTAGTATCAGGTTTTGTCCGTAAGCCATTAATAATGGGCAATGAGCCGTCAAAAAAAAAAAAAAAATTAGTTACCCATAAATTTTAATAAAGCGTCGAGTGCTCTAAAGTTGTAAATCAAGTCTGTGGTTATAAATGTTAACAAGCTGTTTATAAATGATTTTGGGCCAGATATGCTAGAGCCGTTTTTGAGAACCATCCAATGGAGAGGTCTCTCTAGTGAACCACACGTCTGGCTAAAAAGACAAAGGGATTTTCCACAACTTGTCAACCCAAAGGTGGTTGTTAATAATGACTTTATATATAATAATGACTAACTGTAAACAATTTCATTGATTTATTATGCAGCCCTTTATAAATGGTACCAGATTTCAAGAGGCCAGACCCAAACCATGACAAATAGTCCCAGACCAGAGGTACAAGTAAATACTGGCTACATAATGAATAGTCTTCATAATAACTTATCTGTTCTACAAGATTATCATCAAAATGAGAAAAAAAATCCATTTGTGAGCACGTCAGCAGTCCAGCATTAAATTTCTTGTAATTTGTTTGCTTCGCTCTTGCAAAATACACAAAGAATTCTAACCAAACACAAATAAATGACAGAGGGATGTAAGGGTTTTCTCATAATTATTTAATCACACATACATTTACATCATGCAGTCAATCCAAAACTGTGATCTCATTAACTTCCCATCTCCGTCCGTATCAGAGCCCTGCCATTTGTGCCCCAGTTCTCCAGGAATGATCCAGTACCTTGTCCACTGACGGATCCTCAAAACTGCCCTTTAAAAATCGACCAACTATTACACAGTAATAAAAAAAAAAGTGGATACACTTTTGTTTTTTTGTTTTTTTTGTTTTTTTGAAATTTAAACACCATGTTTTGCCATGTTTGATGCAAAATTCAATCTGATTAGGAACACACCACAATTATTCTTTGCCGTTTTTATTTACTATTTCTTTCCCCCCATTTCATATCAAGTCTCGGTGGAAGGTCAAAGGATAAAACATTTTGAGGTCCATGCTGCAAAGGCTTAACTAAACTAGAATGTTACAGAGGGGATAAACCATCCTGATAGACAAACACCGTCCTGTCGTACAAGCGTGGGAGCTCCTTCGCCTGGCAGCTCATAGAAAGTAATACTTTAATTATTTGCCGCTGACAAACATTTCCGTTTACAGGACTTTGGAAACTTCCTTTTTTTCCCTCCAGTCAAAACCAGCCTCACTTAAGAGTTTTTTTTTTTTTTCTGAGTGCAGATACTGTGAACAAGTGCTATTAAACACAACTTTCCTTTTTTGAGATGACGGGTATTAGTAGGATGAAGGATGTCTTACTTGAGAGAAGCCAAATTCCCTTCCCCCTTTTTTCACATGCTAGATTTGCTCCACTTGTCTCAGTCAAAAAAGCTTTTTTTTTTCCCCCCAAGGCAGGTTTCTTTATTTTGTTGGTCTAAAAATTTAAATAATTCTGTTGAAAACGTTAATTAAATAGATAACACTGTAGTGGATTGCAAATTTTTACCATATTGATGTCTTACAGGGAGTTTCCTGCCTACTACATCAATGGATGCCCATTTATATTTGAATATAGGCAGAAAAACTGTTTTCAAGTTTCAGCTTTTCAGACAGAGCCATGAAAGAAGCCCTTGGTGAGGAAAATACACCAAGTCAGTGAAACGAAAGCCAACAGAGAAGAGGGGCTTGGACTTTTGACTTCATGCGGCAGGACCACCCACCACTGCTTGAGACACCCCCCGATCACACCGCCAGTCCACAGAAGCACAGTGTATTTTACAGTGTATTGCACTTGCACAAGTGTTCTCATGCTGGTGGGGGCATAAAATCACGAAAAGACTCTTGCCGAATGCAATGGGGCTTCACAGGGTCAAAAACAAAATTGAGAAAAACAATCAAAAAACAAAAAATGAAACAAGCTGTGGTGGGGATTCAAACAAAAAAAAAAAACCCACAAAGAACACTAAAAAATAAAATACAACAAAGACAATAAGAACACAAAATAAATCCAACACCCCTGACTAGACTTAGTTAAATAAACCTTTTCCCCCTGATGATGTCAAAAAAAATTGTTGTGCAATTTCAGACCCTGCTCTCCTGACTGGCTGATCAGCGGCAAGGGTCTATCTACCCATCGAGCTGACTACCCCCCCCCACCCGCCCCCCCTTGAATATGCATCTACACAATCTACTGAACAATGGAGGAGATACAGTACATAAAACGCAGCGAAACGCGTCGCCCTCTGCAAATTTACAACCAGGGGCACGTACACTTACAGGTCCAAAATCTATAAGATAAACAACCCAAAAAAACAAAAAAGGGGAGGGGCAAAAAATATATATATAGAAGCGAGGCACCCTTGAAAAGAAATCATGATACGGCAGGGATCAAACAGTTCCTGATAGGTCAGGTTTACAACTAAAAAATAAACAGACAAACAAAAAAAAGGTCCCGAATATCCTAGCGAAGAGAGACAGGTGAGTGATGGCGACCAAGCTAGGACAGGACAAGTGTGGTGTGTGCTACCTCAGTCTATATGCCCGCGGTCTACGTGCTCCACTGTGTGGAGATATAAATAGCGTCCGTCTACACGGCATCATTAACCAATGAGGGGAGTAAAAACAGTACATTTAGCTACTCATTATAGGCTGTGCTAAAAAAAAAAAAAAAAAAAAGTGGAAGTTTGTTAAGTTAACCGGATCATCCTCCTTTTTTCTTTACCTCCTTGTACATTCTTTACATCCGTTCCCATGAAGTCACCAATAACGAGTATAGGTTTTTTAATTTTAACTTAATGATAAAAACAATTGGCCTCCACAGGTATTTAGTTAAATACATCTACAGTACACTGTCGCACGTCTTGGCTTTTATTTTTATTTATTTTTTAAATCCTTCTTTTTAGCCGCTGCCCGATCACCATTCCTTTTCCTCTCCCCAGGGAGTCTTTGTGCAGTAGTGCCAATCTTACATCTGTACAACAAGACCGGACAGAACAGTAGTGCTCAACGCCATCTAGTCAATTCAAAAAAACCCACACAGTATTTTTTTTTTTTTTTTTTTGGTAGTTTTTTTTCCTTACAGAAGCATGTAAAATCTAGCCAGAGAAAAGTGTGGTTAACAACCAGTAATAATAATAATAATAATGATGAAATGTACAGAGGTTAGCCTATAGGGGTCAAGCTATTTCTCTTGGTAGGGTCTCCTTTTTTTTTTTCCGTTTCAGGTGTTTATTATTTTTTTTTCGGATCTTGCTACCATTACATTCAGCTTGGCACAGTGCAGTACTACTCGCACGATGACGACAGATGACAACAGACTGTGCAGGACAACAACGAAACCGAAGCTACACGCTTCAAGTCGCGTGTGGTTTCGCTCGCCGAGGCTGCGCTCAAAACTGTGTTTGGTTCCGCGGATAAGAATATTATCTCGCCTTTTGTAATTTAAATTTTGTTGCCTTTTTTTAAAAATTTATTTATTATTATATCCAGTAAGAGAAAGAGATGAGTCGTGATGAGAATTGGGGGAGGGAGGGAGGAGGTGGTGGAGTGGGGAAGTGGGTGGAGGTGGTGGGGGACTGGAGCTGTACAGGCCAGGAATATTTATATATATATATTTATAATTCAGAAACTCCTTCGTGGCTCCAAAGCGGCGACGAGGAGCCTGTTCGCTGTAATGGAATGACAGGTTGTCGGGGTGGGCGAGGGAGGGGGGCATGATATTGGCTTCTTCTGTGGTGTTGTCCTTCGCTCCCGCTGCTTCTTCAGCTGCAGATAAACAGAAACGATCAACACTGTTAACTAAAGTCCGTCTACCATCTGTTATATCCTAAACTAACAACTTGATTCCAGACTAATTAGAGCACATTAAAGTGCTTTTATCGCTGATAGCTGTCCACTTACTTCTTGTCCGGTTTGCCGCTGCCTCCGCCCCTGATAGACACCGTCTGGCTGTTCTGGTAGAAGCTTCCTCCACTGCGGTTGATGTTGGGATGGGTGGGGGACGCCACCGGCTGCTGCCCGGGCCGAATTGGTTTGGCTGGGGACGGGATGAAGATGGGGATTGAGGGTTGTTTTTTTTTTATGTAATAAACCTAATAGCTGAACTCTTGATTCCGACTTGTATCTGAATCTGAACCCACACGTCACTCAGGTGATGTTAATGCTTGATGCATCCAATGTTGCTAAATGAAACTAGGTAGAGATCACATTTCATTTCAGACAAGGGTATATAAGTTAAACTTGCCAAAATCTCATCGGTTAGTGAAAAGTTGTTTGCAGAAAAAAGGACACACCTGCTCATACAAAGCTTTTGCTTTGCTGACATCCAGATTTACAGTTGGTTTGTTCTCAGATGTTCATATTTGCTGGCACCTGGTTCTCACTACTTACCGATCTGGGCCGAGTGTCCCCTCCTGGCCATGTTCTTGGCTCTGACGGCCTCCTTGATGCGGTCCACCTCCTGCTGGTAGCGCTTGCGGTCACGGGCTGCGTTCTCCTTGGCCTCCTTCAGAGCAGACTCCAGGGCCTTGACCCGCTCAGCCGTAGCACGAAGGCGCTTTTCCAGTTTAGGAAGCTCACAGCGCAGGTCTGCATTATCACGCACCAGCTGTGAGAGTGATTTTTATCATGTTAAATCAGCAGCAGAATTATGGAAATATTTTTCAGTGTTTTTTTTTGTTAACTATGGACTTTTTCAGGTTGTTTTTTCTTTTTATCAATTACGTTTCATGGATATTTGGGCAGATAGATTGAGGAATTACGACAGGAAACCAAAAAAGTGGAGAATGAAATGAAAAAGGACTAAGAACTACAGAGGTAATGAGTCAGAGGTGAGTCCTGGAACAAGAATGATCCATGTACCTGTTTGTGAACTTTGGTGAGCTGCTCAAGATTGTTCTCAAGAAAGGAGATTTTCTGTTTCTGTGCAGCGCTGCCCCCTGTGTCGTCGGAGTCCATCTCGGCGCTCTGCAAAAAAAAAAAAAAAAATTTACAAAAATAAAATGAAGTGGGACGATTTCATAGATTAATATAGAGTCCTGTTATCTGTGCCATGATTCACATTATTGCTGTTTACTGCCCTGATAAACTTATTAAATTTAGTTTTACTGATGACAGGAGGGGCCTTGTATGTTGTGTCTTTTTTTCACCTTTTCTGCAGAACAGATTCTCCTTAATGGAACCAAAGTTCTTCTTTACTACAGGACTACTAATAGCTGATCAATGGAAACGTGGTTCACCTTTTTCACTCTGGTTGCCAGGTCCTGGACAAAGAGTTTCCTCAGGTTGTGCAGGGTCTGCAGCTCCTTGGCCTGGAGTGAGAGAGGAAAGGTCATGTACAAAATTAATTCTGGATGTGCATGATTAAATAAGTTTAACATGAATTTAAGATGTAGAAAGGAAATGTGAACCCATTGTTTCATAAGACCTAGAACAAATATTAGAGACATTGCCCTTTATAGTTGCTAAAAAAAACCCCAAAAAAACCCTATTAATAAATAAATCAGTTATTTCAGATGAACTCACCACTGTCTCTTCCAGACCCTTCAGGTCCTGTCTGGCCTGCTCCCTTCTATCCTGCATCACCCTGAATGAAGACCACAACAAAACAGAGTTAAAACTTAAAAAATAAACATACAACAATCATGAGGGTGTATGAAATTAGTGAGAATAAATAACTGTTGCACATGCGCTCAGTTACTCTTGATAATAAATCTTATGTGATGATAAATGTCAGCACTTTATTGTATGTGGCCATCAAACTGAACCATACTGGGTGATCAAAGTGAAAACGGTGACCAGTTGACAAGTTTACGTGTTAACATACGTCAGCTCGTGTAGCTTGCGGCTCTTCTCCTGGTCGGTGGATTTGAGTTTCTCGTGCTCCACTCTGAGCCTCTCTTGCTCCAGCATGATCTTCTGGTTCAGACTGGAAGAAGCAAAATACAATAATGGTTAATAGAGGTCACGCTTTCTTGATATCTCAGTCCTTTATTCATTTTAAGGTTTCTGCCATCACTCAAGTTGACGCACAGAGTATTTTCTAAGCAAATCATCAATAAACATTCTTCTCCTTGTAATTTTAAATGCCCCTTTCTCTGTCTATTTAAACATTTACCCCTGTTGCTGTGACCTCTTTACTGGGCCAGCACTGATCAACGACAACAGCGGTACATAAAGACACAGACAGAAACTGGATTCTTACTCCTGCAGTTCAGTGATGAGTTTCTCTTTGTTGTCAAGCTCGTCTCTCAGGCTGCTGATCTGTTTCTGGTGAGCTTCGCGGTGGGAGTGGATCTGCTTCTCCACCGCTTCCTGAGCACACAAAGCACAACATGTACACATTCTTTATTTTACAGGATAATTTACAAAAAACAGAATTTAAGACCAGCTCGCTGGCACTGTTGTGTTTTTAAATAGTGCTACAGCAAAGCAGGGCTCTTTGTTGAGGATACAAAAATCCATATTTTCTGTGGGTCAGTTTTCAAACGGCTGCTGATGGCGACACTAACCTGATGTAAAAGTTAAATCGAGCCATTAGCATAAATATGAATTAATTTCTTCTCCCTCGCTGCCAAAGCAGGAGAGTAATCTTGTGTCTACTGTTTAAAGGGGCAGAGGAAAATACCTTGACTTCATTGGCAGTCTGGATCTCATTCTCTTTCTCCATTGCATGGACTTTCTCTATAAAACAGACACAACGATTCATTGTCAAGAGACTCAGTTATATGACAGTTATATGACAGTTATATACAGTTATACTTAACCATAAGAAAATGAAGATCAGTTAGGATTGGATACCGTTTATACTTCAAACCGATTTAGATTTTTCTTTTTGATTTTAGTCATTGAATCCTGGATCTGACTTCTGTCACAAAGAGAAAAGGGGCCAAGATGCACTGAAAGCAATGACTAAATTTTTTTTTTTTCAAATTCAGGCTTTCCTGGACTCATTGCAACTGCAGTCCTATGCACACTTTTTAGCCCTTGCTCTGCTCTGCCATTTTGTGAATAATACAGTAGATCCATACTTCAGTATCAGGAATCAACTGGAACCAAGCGTTTCCTAACCAGTCCCCAGCTCAGGTGAGTGCTGGGGCCACTGCTGAAACTCATATACATACCCTGAGCACTGAGCTTGACAAGTTCCTCATTGAGAGAGTCAACGTTCTCCTCCAGCTGCCTCTTCTTCTGCTCCACGTTCTGCAAGTACTCAGTCAGCGACTTGATTTTAGCCTCATGCTGGAGACAGAGGACACAGCACAGATGTTTATGCGTAACTTATAAATATTCAGAAATTTCACAAAATTATTCTTTCTGGTCACACACCCACCGACCCACCCACAGAGGGATCACTCAGGTGTTAATTCTCAGTTCACAGGGTCGTCTGTAGTTGGTTCCTACATACCTGGGAGATGCGCAGCTGGCAGGCGGCCAGCTCCTTCTCGTTCTCATCCATCTTCTTGTTGCTCTCTGACTGGGTGCTCTCAAGCTGCTTGCAGCGCTTCACCATGGTCTTCACTTCTGACTTCATCTTGCTAATGTAGAGACGAGCCACCGTGAACTCCTCGTCTATCAGGCCGCTGCCGCCCTCGTGTTGCTAGAGAGACCGAAGAAGAAATTTGGACACCATGAAGAGCGAGGGGGAAGAAGAGGGAGAGCAACAAGTGAGAAGATAAAGTTGGACAGAGGGAAGTTGGAGCAGAGAGATCTAAATTTCTTCATGCATTCCTCAGAGGCTGGCCCTGGCAAGATGTTGCCGTGGCAACAGCACGGAAAACCATTTCAGTACCTTGATGTCGTTGCTGCCCACTGCGATACCGATCTCAGCCAGATCTTTTAGCAGTGACGACATCATCTCAGTCACCCGCTTCTTCTGGTGGTTGGACATCTCCTTCAGCTTCTGGAGCTCAGAGTCCAGAGACGACAGGATGGACTGAAGAAAAAGAGAAGATTCAAACATCGAATACATATAACTCTTCTACTATAACTAATAATTAATAACCTTTTCTCTTTCCACATACTAACCAAACTCATGAAGTCCCATTTTACCCCTTTACTTTTACTTCATTGGAGTAATTCTTACTAAAGATTGATTTATTATTCATTGTTTTACTGGTCTGACGTGAGGCACCTCATGAGAATGATTCTCTTTTCATTCAGGGTTAAATTTTAGACCAAGAGGAGGTTTTAAATAGTGAAAGGCAGGGAAAAGGAAGAGGGCTGGAGCAGCTCTAAATGCGTACATGACTCAGTGGGTCTTTTTATCGCTGCAGGTTGTGCGGGTGTAATTATAGCGTCACATGTTTGTGTTAACATAGCCATAATAAAAGGACATAAAATAAAAGTCACGGCTAATATTAAAGCAACACAGTGACTCTGGGGCATGCTGCTATCCGTCCCTGGCTCACCGATTTCTGGCTGAGCTCCTCGCTGATGGCCTCGAACTCCTTGGTCTTGTCCTCCACCTCCTGGCTCTTCTGGTCATAGTTGACAGCCAGCTCCTCCAGGGCCTGCAGCACCTCTTTAACCTCCTCCTTGGAGGCCTCGTTCTCTGCCTGCAGGCGGTTCAGCTCTGCCTGCAGGTTCTCGTGATCACGGCGTGAGGAGGCCAGAAGCTGCAAGCAGGGGGAGGTAATTGTCATTATCAAATTATCAAAGTAAATTCTACAAGCCACCCTTTAACACCAGTCAATAATTATAATTCTGATTGCGACACCGGGGCTGGAGTAAGTTAAATATAAATCCACCTTGACAGTTCTGACAGCTTTTTGTGTCAGGTGTTCCCAACCCTCTAAGACGACAAAGATCAAAAGTATACGCAGCACCTGCGTCCCCCTACAAGTTGGACCTCCAGTACTAACCTCCTCCTGGTCCAGCATCTGCTGCTTCAGCTTCTCTGCCAGCTGGCTCTGCTGGTTGATCTCCTCATCCTGTAAAAGTGCAGAGACAGGGAGCAAGATTAGCATTCATGCAGAGCACCACTGGTGCTCACTGTAGACAGATGAAACTACTAAAGCCTTGGATGAAATAAAGGGACAACCGTTTTGGGGATTTGTATTCGTCCAAGATCTGTCTTTGAGGGTCACAATTCAATTTATTACCAGGTCACTTGATTTCAACCTTATAAAATAATTTTTGGGAACAGACTGAATGGGCAACGGCTTGTCAAAGCTGTGACATTACACAGTGATCGTTGAATATCTGCGAAACAAACACATCTCTCTCTCACTTTGTCATCCAGCTGTTTGTAAAGCTTGGCCAGCTCAGCCTCACACTTGTCCTTCTCCACATCGGTGAGGCGAACCCCAGGCACGTTGGGCGTGGAGGCCGGCTTGTCGTTGAGGATGTTGTCCAGGGCCTGCACCTCAGCATTGGCCTTCTCCTTATCAAACTGCTCCTCCACCGGCACGCTCTCACCTGGGTGGGGGATCATGGATTATTTGCAGTATGTATCCGAGCATCATCTGTTTTAATCAAAAAAGTAAATTTTCCCTGATGCACTACAGACCAACACCTGCTCTTCATGATAAGAATGTTAGAGTACAAATCTGTGGATGCGCAGGGAAATGAACCAGGCCATGAAACAACAGGGCAAGACACAGTCCACTCCCTCACCATTCCTCCAGCGGTTGAGCTCGTTCTCCAGCCAGGTGATGGTGTTCCTCAGGGTCTTGTTCTTCTCCTTCTCCCTCTCATACTTCTGCTTCCACTGTTCTGCTGTCAGCTCAATGTTCACGGTGACGGTGTTCTTGATGGTCTTTGCTCTGGATGCAGAAAAAACAATTTTATTCCACTAAATGGAAATTTTTTTGCATCATTATTCCTAAATGTAACGGCAACCAAGCTTGAACCATCACTTGACAAACTCTGACAATGACTGAATACATTCAAGTGTTTATTGTGGCTTTTCATTAGTTTTCTAAACCTTTGTGTGGAATTCTTAAAGATAATTAACTAAAAATTGCTCTTTTACAAGAGACCTCAATTAGATTTTTTTCAAATACAAATCAAAAGTATTTACATGACAAACCAAAGAAAACACATAGAGCATTATGGCTTGCAGTATTTAAAAGCTCACTAACCTCTGTCCAAACATGAGAGTGGATTTGGTTTCGGCCTCATTGAAGGAGGAAGGCGAGCAGCAGATGACTATGGTGGTTCGACAGTTACCACCCAGAGAGTCCTGCAAGATACGGGTCATCTTGCTGTCTCGGTATGGGATGTAGGCCTGGCAATCGGACAAAAATTATACAAAGAAAATTAAATGATAGCTCTACACTATATAAATTCAACTGTGAGGGACCCTGTGATAATTCAGCAAATAGAGAATTTGATTAAAATTTTACTTAATTTAGACACTTAATTTTTCTTTTCTATTCATCAGTAAATAGTTAAATAGACAAGTTGCCCTTGAATGAGATATAAAACAGCATTTCAAGAACGAATCAGGTTTCCCAGAGTGTTTTATGGGGGGGGGCACCTCCCCTGAAACTTAAGACTACCTCTGCCAACATAATGAATGGGGTCACAAAGGAGGAGGGAGCAGAGGTGCTATTTCACAAAGCAAATATCAAATACTTTTTAAGTGGCCATTGTTAAGGGCGTCATCTTGTCACTATATTGACTGTCAGACCAGTTGGGTCAAGATCTGAGCGGCATACACTTCAATTAAACTACTTCCTGGGGGGAAAAAAACACCGCGAATAACCATATATGGTCAAACCATATATGAGTAACATGAGTTAGACAGAAGAGGCATGTATTTTTTAAGCTGGGACGATTCCCTTTTACATTCTGCACCAAGCCAACAGGATGTGATGGCTCCGGTCACGGCTTAAATGAGTTTAGCAAAGTCTGATGCCAGTTAAATGATGATATCAATATTCCAGTATTATTGGTACAAGTAGCTGAGCTGTGACAGCCTCCTCCTTAAGACATTGCTATGCTCAAGCGGGAATGAGGATGTCTCTGTACAATGGCTCATTTGTTTTCAGACCATCACAAACACACCAGCAGCTGTCACCCCCAGGTTGTTTACAGAGCAAACAGGCACTAGAACAAACCAATCATTGATCTAAATGAACAGCGTGAAATCGGTGTGAAACAGCTAAAGCAAAAACATTGCCCAGAGGAAGATTTTTATCTGCTGAAGTTACTACAGCAGAAAAAAAGGAAATATAGATGACCCAAAAAATGGTCCCTTCACTGTAGTGGTTTTCCAGATGCACACCTGGCTCTGGGCTGTGCAGCTGGTAAACAGAAGAGACTTCCCTTCTGTCTGCTACATTAGTAGTAATGTCTGTAGTTTTAGAAATGCTATAAAATGTTTTAGGGGAAAAAAAAAAAAAACAGACTGAGGATCTCACTTGTTGAGCTGAATAAGCAAAACAATAATGCCAAAAACAGATTGGGGCTCATTATGATCTGTAATGATTAAGGCTTAATAGACAATACAGTTAACCATGTCATAATGCAATTTACTTTTTCCTTACATAGTGAATTTTAAGAGCATAATCTCAGAGTAGAACACCACAACATGTTCAGCGAATGGATCTCTACGATAGCAACCGGGGGCAAATTTAAATAACAGCTGCGTTAGAGTAGAAGGGGGGTCACTAACCGTTCCCTCAGCCAGGGCAGAGATGACATTTCCGAGGGACGACAGGGACTTGTTGATGTTCTTGGCCTCATCCAACACGGCTCCCTCTGCTCCCGTTTTACTGACCTGAAAAAAAAAAAAAAAAAAAGCGAGGTCCTGTGCAACTCAGAGATTAAGACAAAGCAGAGACTGTAATCTGAGCCTGGTCCAATTGAATTACAAGTAGACAATAAAGGGGAAATGGGCCTATTGGAAACGTAGATTACAGTGGTTTGTCACAAAAACTACTCCTTGACCAGAACAAATATGTTTAATATACGTTTAACAGCGGGTTTAGCTTTCCTTTGATTCTCCATACCTTTTCACTACCAGCCAGATCCACCAGGTAGAGTTTGCCACTGAGCTTTTGCTCCGTCTGGGTGTTCTCCTGTTTGACGTTAATCAAGAAAATACTGTGACTCCTGGAGCTGTGCTCGTTCATGTCTGTGAGAGAAATAACAGCCCATGTGGTCAAAACATACGGGCCTTAAATGTAAAAACCACCAGTCTGATGGTATCTGACACAGATTACTTGATATGAATAGAACGGTATCTTACTTGTAACTGCTACATGTCTGTTAGATTTGCCTTCATCGATTGTATCCATGACCTCCTCTGGGCTGCAGACAAATCTCTCAGTGCAGCCCTTTAAAAAAAATTACATTAAGAGCATGGGGTTAGGATAATGGCCTACTCAGAAAGGATTTGCTGGGTCTCTGAAATGTGACAGGAGGCTAGGTCTGACCTTGACGTAGGGCACTCTGTTTTTGTCTTCATGCACTGACAAATTGGTCTTTGATACTTGAAATAAGAGAAGAAAAAAAAAACAACCTGTTAGAGAGACTGACACATAGCAAATGGTGGTGTACTATCGTATGCGCCTTTGGTTTTTAAATATTGCTCTAAAATTTCAAAATTTAAACTTTTAAGACACGTTGATTAAAATGTGCTTCCGGGAGCTTCAAATATTAAACGCAGCCTTTGCCTCCCTTTCTGCCACCAGTGTTGGGTTGACCCCTAGTCTATACAATATCACATGTTCTTGGACCTTGACGACTGCCATTAGGAAATTACTTCTAAAATCCCTCCACTCATTTGAACTGGAAAACTTGCGCTAAGCAGGTTCGTATCCCTTGAAATAGACCTGCTATCTAATCAGGAAAAAGCAGTGCGAAGCCCGCATCTTTGGATTCATTTAATAAAGTTCCGGTTGTGGGTCAGTGGCTTGACCCCTGGCTCCCCCAGTCCGCATACTGAACTGTCCTTGGACAAGATACTGAGCCCTAAAATTACCCTCTATGAATCATCGGTGTGTGAGTGTGTGTAGAGAATGTGCTGCATCTATAAAAAAAGGTGCTGTGTAAATTGGTGAATGTGGCATGTGGTGTAAAGCAAAATTGCTATTTAAGTGCAGTCCATTTATAATTTTAATTTAAAAACTTTAGTTCCACATTAAATGTCTTCACCCAAATCACAGTATTTATGAAAACAAAACTGTGAGAAATGGGCAATATGGAAGCTTTTAAAAACAAAATATCAGGATAACAAATATTTTCATGTCTGTGTCCAAACAGACCTATAACTAATTCACAACTGACTACTAATAATACAGAAAGTGCGTTTACAGCCAACATCCCTATCGATTGTGGTCATTAGACAAATGTGCAATCATTTTTCTCCATGGTTCACAGATTTTCAGCAGCTTGTTCTGTTACATCTGTTGCCACTCTATGGTTCAATTAGGACATATGAGAGGTGCGGCGTTCACTCTACTGCCACAGCCGCTTACCGTCCAAAAGGTCCCGGATCTTGTCTAAGTAGATTTCAAAATATGAAACCTGCAAACAGAGGACAAACCTTGTTATTTGGCAATTCAGGCTAAGAGATGAGAATAGAAAAATCAAATACACTTGGGAGTTGTTATGTATACTCCGCAGAACAGCAGCTCAGTAATATTACACAGCTTTTAAAAAAGAAAAAAATTACAAAAACCCCAAACATATAATTAAAAAAAGGGAAAACCACTGAGACTGCAGTAGCTTGCCAGCTCTCTCTTACTTTGATATGAAACTCCAAGTTTTCATCCATGGAATAGATGTAGTTGAAAATGTCTTGAACTATCCTGGGGATGATGCCCATTGCATCTGTGTCATGGAGATTCCCCTGCAAACCGAGAGGAAACAGGGGTTGTGATTTGATATCAAGTGAAAAAAAAAATTAATTCAAAAACCATTTGCACTTCACTTGGAAATAGAGTAAATTTAAAAGTAAAGAGTAAAAAAGAGTAAATAAGGACCAGTTCTTAGACGTAATCCTTACCTCCATGGTGTGTGTTTTACCAGATGAGGTCTGTCCATATGCAAAAATGGTTCCATTGTATCCCTCAAGAACATCTATAAAACACCAAACAGAACATGTTAAAGCAAAGATGAAGGCTGTATTTGAGTCAATATTGAAAAAGGGCTTGGCTAATATAATTTCATTTGTTGCATGCGTGTCTTTTCATAATAACTCTGGGGTATAAATATGCTGATAAATGCAAAAGTGAGAACCTCACCTTTTACAATCTTCTGGGCACATGCGTTGTACACTTGTTCCTGTGTTGTACTTGACTGAAACACTCTGTCAAACATGTATGGTTTACCCTGGAAGAGACAGAAGAAGGGGAAGAAGGGGAAGAAGAAGAAGAAGAAGAAGAGTGACTGAATGAGTGAATGAGTGAGTGAGTGAGTGATGGCTACAAGACAGTATTGTGTAACTTCACAAAAAAAAAATTACGTGGTGTGCTCTGTGAGCAGATCCTTGTGCACTGCTTCCTATCACAAACGAATGCAGAAGTACTTCAGCACACAGGATCGGATACATGTTCCCTGAGAAAAATCCCTTGGCAGAGAGGAACTCAAACCTACTGCAAAGGTATTGAATTCTCTTTTAATAAAAAGGCTTTAAAAATATTTATCTGTAAAAATTATAATGTGTTGATTACATTTGTTGATTTCCTATTTGCCTCTTTTTCTTTGCGTTTAAACCGTGAAATAAAGTTGTTAAAAAAAAAAAGAAGCTATGCACTCTACATGTCCACCACTAGCAACAGGAGGTTGTTTTAAAAACCCACAGCAGGAGCAGCAATGGCCGCCATGGCTGACACAGGAAACAGGAATTCACACTTTATGGGGAAAAAAAACATATGCATACAGCTCCTATGCCCACTACACACATTTTGCCCTAAACTGTACCCAGATCCTCAAAATATGTGTTTCACCTATGAGTATCTAAAAAGGTATTTTGTTAGGCATTTTGCCTTTATTGGATGGCAACAACACAGGGGTGACATGGTGTGAAGGTATATGGGAGCGATGACATGCAGCAATCCCTCGCTGTGCTCGAAAATGGGATGTTAAAAGTACATAGGTCAAACGCTCCACCACCACAACTTAACTGTCAAGCTTGATGTTCTCAGTCCAATTCATCATCTGATGGCAGGACTCCAGTTCACCTCTCAAAATTAGTATCCGTGTCCTGATGCAGCTTCTCTCATCCAATTTAAGCTTGCCCCAAATAATCCCAGAACAAAATTTATATTAAACTAAACTGGACCCTGAGCTTTAACCTCTTGCTTAAGAGCAGAGCCTGCTTCAAGTAGCATAGTGCAGCTGGTTGTGATATTCCATAAGCCAGACAAAACTTCAAAGCACAAGTCCAGTGAGATAGCAATCAATAGCAGGACTTAAGAAGCTGACCGTGAGGTAATAAAATCGACGCTACCGGCAGTTCTGTGGTTCGGCTGAGACGGCACGCCGTCATTTGGGGGTTCGAGGCCCCCGCTGACTCATGCTGTCTCCAGCCTGATTGCTGGAGTTCTCACTGTGATGCATTACGAGTTTATGAACGAGACATCCCCATATGTTGCACAACATACATGCCTGAGTGACAGCAGATGAGTTATTGTCAGGTTTGGTGTTAACACCTGAAAGAGCGAGAGAAGGCAGAGAATGCAGACAAGCACCCGGAGACACCACTGTTTGGAACCGGTGGCACACACAAACACATTCCTAACTCAAGGTGAAACCACAAATATCTCACTGTCCAACTTTTAAAAAGCTGCAGTGCCTTTAGCAGTGCGAGAATTATTCAGACTACTCTGAAACTGAGATGCCCTCAATTTGCACCCTGGCTCATAATCCCTGTCCCCGCCGCGACAGACGGTGACATCTGAAGCAGGGCTTGGTGCAACGCAGACCGGCAGCATCTTAAGACACTGATGATTCACTCCAGCTAGCCACATCCTGGCAATTAACCCCATCCAAAACAGGAGCGCCGCGCCACTATCGGGCCTGCCAGACGCTGTCAGTAAACAATAGCCCGGCCCAGGTTTAGAGTCCTCATTGTCGCTGCCACTGCTGGCCTCGTTACCTACACTTCTCTCTAATGGGATTAATTGCCGAATATATAATTACAGCGAAATGCATTGTTAGAGGATTCATGGGTGCTCTGTCATGCCCTTGCTTTTTGACAGCTCTGTTACGATACTGCTCAGGGTGAGCTGTTCAGGAAAGACTGTAACAGACAGTCCAAGGTTATTATGCAGCATCCACTTAAGTCTAGTTGTGTATGTTGCATGAAATCCAATTAGATTTGTGTTGCTACGCAAAAAATGTAAGTCTTCCACGAGTTATCAACTTTGGTTTGCTTCCTGGTACACAGCTGACTGGAGAGAAAAAAAAAGGGTGCTGATTGCTTCTATGTTATTTACTTGTTTAAATGCTTCAGCAGCACTTTTACTTATATCTCTAATCCTTTTCTTCCCTTTTATCTCTCACGCACTTCCACCACCACAGTATCTAAAAGTAGCTCAGTCCTGTTGTTGCCCAGCCGTCCCAGGATACTATATGCAAATAGGAGACGTGAGAGCAAAAGTGTGGGGGGGGGTGATCTCGTATGTGGAAAAAGTGACAGGGAGGCAGTTGAGGCATGAATAATTCACCTGCCGTACACTCATACTACGCTGGCAAAGCTAGCCTGGCAAATCCAGTTACTTATGACACCCATAAAGACTCATCTGGAAACTTCATCTCCCTCCCTTTCTGGACACAAACAAGATCAGACACATACAAAATCTCTGATGTGGGGAATCAGTGACTCTCCATGAATATATGACAGAATCAAAGCAGAATCACCAAGGCCTGCAGTGCTGAAGCTGCTTATAAGACATCTCCACCACATGCAGTGTGGTCAGATCCACCAGGGGCTGAGTGATGTAGCATCGGTGCCGAGCCGTCAGCCCTAATAGGGGGTCCACATCCTAAATTGTTTTAAAATGGATAAAAATATGAGCTAAGTGAGTCAGTCATCCCAGATAAGAGCATCTGCAGAACAAAGTGCATCACCATAATAATTACCCGCCCCCCTCCCCATCCGGAGAGATGGCCCAGCGCCTGGCCAACTGCCTGCTCTGATTGGTCAAACAGCTGGTAACCAGGAGAGAAAAAACACAAGGGGATTACCCAGGAGGCCTGAGCTGCTGCTTACGGGCGCTGCAAGTGTTGTACCTCTGAAAGCAGATGCACCAGATAGAGACTACCAGGCTCTGGCCAACAACACTTGTGGCTCTCACAATGTGCACTGGTATTTTGGCACTACGACTGACTGGCATTCTGAGCTGGGCTGGGCTGGGCCACATCGTGCCTGAGGGGCACAGCCAGCACGCTTGCTATTAGTTAGGGCCTGAAGTCAGTGTCAGCAAACCCATTCAAGATGTCACCGCAAATATAATGGTCCTCTCTGTTTTGCAGAACAGAAAATGAATAGTTCTGTTGTATTCTAAAATCACCACCTAAATAAGTGGTTTGGCTCTAAAAGGGATGTGATTCATATCTGGCCACTTCACGGGCGGAAGATCAGTTTTCTGTCGCCTTGTTGTGAGGTATTTCTACAGGTGTTCACATTCGCAAAGACACCAAAGTCCAGAAAGAGAGCGACGGTTCGCTCGTAAATGAAATTAATGTTTAACCATTATGTTTTTCGAAAAGACACGCCATTGACTTTTGCACACTTAACACGTGGAAATTTGTCTGAGTTTTTTTTCTTTTGTTTCTTAGTTTCTACAGTAATAAAGCTCATGAAAAAACAACATTTTCCCTTTTGTATATGATTTTCAATACTGCCATTGAGATATGGTTGCACACAATGGCATGGCCCCAGGTTGTGTAAACAGGGCCTCTTTAAGACATTAGTTTATAGGCCTGTGATGACAAAGCATCAGGTGCACATCATTTGACCTCAGGTTAAAATCGTTTATTCAGGGAAGTGGAGCTAACATGGAACTGCATCGGTAGAGGCGTTTTCCTTCTTTTGTCAAGGATGATATTGTGACCCATGCAGTTATATCCTGAACATGCGCTGGGTTGGTCTGTGTCACTTAGTTGGGACATTATTTAAAGGCATCACCCTTTGGTTTGATCCCAACCTAAGCGTCCTGGCTAAAAGAAAATAAAACAATTAGATAATTATTCAAAATAAAGTTGAACTTTTTCAGTAATTAACTGTAAAATGCCCAGTGACTGGAAACTAACAGACTACCTATGGCCCGTTCATTATCTGACATTTACTCTGCCACTACTAATATTTTGACGTTGCCATTGTCTTGTCTGTCATATTCCTCAGTGGAAGCATATTTTCAGTGTATGTTACACTCAACACTCAGGAGTAAATTCCACTTTGCGTACGGACGGGTTGGTAACACAGCCAGCTGGTGAGCTAGCTAATGTTAGCTTTAATTAAGCTACAGTATTAAAAACTAGCCAGCTAGCCAAGGCCGGCTAATCTGTCAACTACCAGCTGGCCTAGCCTGCTAGCCAACAGTCTGTTAGCCACTACTAAATCAAAGCTGGCTTAGGTTTTTATGCTGACGCAAACTGTTCATAATTAATAGCTTTAACGTTACAGATGCACAACTAGTTAACAATTAAAAACGCAGTGAAACAGCGTGCCAAGGTGCCAGGCTAACGCTGGCGACATTTTTAACCAGTGCCAGGCGATGTGTTTGCGGCTTTGTTGAATGACAGCTCGCTAGCCATGACAGGGCAACTGCGAAATGTGAGGGGTTTTTTTTCCTGCGGCAACGGCAACGTGACCGGCTCTTTCTCCAAACAGAACCGAACGCCGCAGCTTACCCGCGAACCGGAGAATGAAAATGCATGAAAGTTATATGTGATCGACTGTTTGGGTGGCGCCAGAAGTCGGCTGCACCCGAGGGCCGCCGGAACAACGCAACGGTGAGCAGGTCAGCCCGTGCTAACGCTAGCTAACGCGCTAAGGTGCTAGCCAGCGTAGCTACGAGACAATCAGAAATGGCGTACTGCTGACTGTGCCGGAGGGGGCTCTGTCACACGGGCGGCCGCTGCCCCCTCGGCGAAACAACTCACCCCGATAACGACGGTGTCTTCCCCTTGAAACTTGGGAATGTATCTGTCGCCCCTGGTCACCTCGGAGCTGTTCAGGGGCCTAAAACGGCACATCACTTTGATGGTGCACTCCGCCGGGTCGGCCATCTTCCACGGTCCGAGAATGGAAATTCACCGATGAAATTAAAAAAAAAAAAGCGTATCCTGGATTCCCCGGGGGGGGGGCGGCCGCGGGGGGGGGGGGCGAAAGAAAGGGAGGCCGAGCCCCTCTGTCCCAAAGCTCAGGTTCTGGAAAGGGCGGACTGGGTTCTGCCGGGCATTCAACAGAAATCCTTGTTTTCCTCTCCGTCGGTCCCCCCTCCTGTTAGGAAGCCATGACACCGGTGGATCAGCGGCTGCCACCTCACCCCTCCCGCCGCCGTGGATGTGGATCAGCATGACGTCAGCCCGGCGCTCCCCTGCTCGCTGCGTTGTCCAGAAATCCGCGATGCGTTTGGTTCATGTCAGATAAAAATAAGTTTTAAAAACAACAACAACAACAACAACGACAACAACAACACGTGTAACAGTCGGGTCGTTGTTCATCCTTCCCCTTTTGCGATTTTTGCATCCGAATATAAAAAAATAGAGAACAAAAAAAAAAAATGGTTTAATATACATTTAAAAAAATGGAAAATGTAAAATCAAATTTGGGCTTAGGATTTTTTTTTAAATAAATTTAGCTGTGAGCTTTTAGACATTAACATGTTTTAATCAATAATTAAAATGGATAAACTTATGATGGGTGGTGGTGTTGGGGGGGGGGGCTTAGATGCCTGAGCAGACCCCTTTCAGTCATCCAGGGAGCGGTAAAACTATCACTCACTAGCATATAAATAACTGTAAATCCAAAATGGACGATTAAAAAAAAAAAAAAGATAAAACATACGGACAACTACACGACAGTACATTAATTCTAACTATTAAGGGTTTTTTTTGGGACCAGAGCCAATCACCTCATCCCGGGGGGCAGAAGTACAAATATAGCCAGGGCCCAGATAAACTCGGACAAGTAAAACAGACTTGGTTAAAGAGCCACATTTGCATTACGCTTTTCACCGGAGACCAGGGAAAGGTGCTTTATGGAGCTTTTCTTTCTTTCTCTTCCTTGGACCTGGGCCTTCTCATCAGGAGGAAATAGGGAGTCTGGTGCCAAGTACCATCCGTTCAACTGATAGCCATTAATTTCACAGAGCATTGGATACTCCAGTCTATACATATTTCTTGTGTTTTATAAAATGATAAGAAATTCACACAGCTACATGACAGTACATTGATTTTACCTACTAAGCTTTTTAATGCTGTAACTGCTTGAGTTGGAGCAGTTTTAATATATATATTTCTTTATTGACAGAGCCTTAGCTATGCCAGTCAATAAATATGTATCGTGTTTTCTAAAACATAATGATTAAAACTTCACACAACTACTCTACTTTTATGTTCTATGCATAAAATCTTAATTTGAAAAGTACCCTGCAGTCACCACTATCAAATCAGTGTAATGGAGTAAAAAAAAAAAGACTCTAACCAATCTCTCCAAAGTCTGAACCCATTTTATAGCTTTTGTAAATTTATAATATAAAATTTATAATATAATTTATAATGAGCTTGTGTTATCTGATGCAATTAAATCCACATTCTACAAATAAACTACTGTTCTCAAATTCTGTGGAGAAAATGGTACAATGCACAAAATAAAAGCCTAATCAAATGAAAATAGACAGTTTTTAAAGGTTCCAGCAAAACTTCAAGAGAAATGTATTTTGTTGACCTACACCTTTGGGGTCAACTTTAGGGAGAAAATGGAGAAAAGGTGGCTGCAATTATTTGTCACCTCTAAAACCCCACAGCACACTTATGTATATCCATCATTACAAAGGCATGTGGCGTGGACAAACTCTGTTAAAACCCACAAAACTAGTTCCAACCCAAGGCCTTGGGGTTTTCAAGGATACAAACTATGCTACGCTGAATTACTGGAAAATATGTGTGAAATGAAACACATGAAATCTAGATTTTTGTTTCCGTTTGATGTGCAGCCATTAAAAAAAAGAAAAAAAAACTGTCTCCTAGATTTGAACGTTTCATTTAATATAAATGTGATAACACTGAAGTGAAGCGGTGGATCAAGCTGACACAGTTTATGATGTTACACAGCGTGGGTGGCATGTTCTATCGATTTGAAGGAAATTCAAGGCAAATATTAATACTGGTGCTATTGTTACACCCAAAAGAAGATATAACTGTAGCCTGTGACTCAGCTGTCTTCAAGACTGCGTGCAGAGGGAGCTGCAGCTGTGAGACCTCCTCCTAAATAAAAATACATAATGTCTGACCTCACTCGACAGATGCCACAATGGAGCAAAAAGCCACGGCGTATCCCCCAGTGGCTGATCGCATTTTGTGGCCACTCCCTGAGCCAGCGAGGGCTATCCCTTTTCATGTCCCAGCACTTAGCTAATCCAAATACCAGTTCTACTGGTCCACTTGTGTGTCCGCCAAGGGAGTGAAAGGGTGTGGTGCAACAAGTCCCCAAAGACCACATTGTCTACAGTTCAGCATATATGGATCTGGTAGAAGAAAACAAAGGGTTATTTGGTAATATGAGCTGTTTTCATTCCCACACTTTGCACATTTTGCTACTTTGATTTTAGAATGTAAATACAGGCTCAGATGTTAATTGATGGTAATGAGCTGTTTATTTGAGACCCCATCACCACCCACCCACCCCACCTCACCCCATCCTAACTGTGCACTAAAGGGCTCAGCATCCATCTAAGCCTATTAGCTAACAGCTGTGTCTTACTTATTATAGTCCTGTTGCGGGTAGATTTACTTTCATTGTTAATGCATTAGGCTGCAGGCCTGGATTTATTTGGAGAATAAAATTACGTTCATCTGCATTGTCTCTAATATTTGACTACTACTGACAAAATGAGAAAATAAACATTTAATTTCCATGTCATTAATTTTATTTCTGCAATGGGAAAAGGAAAAGAAAAGGCCTTCAACATGCGACATATAAAGTCTGTAAAAGCATTATCACTTCTTCAATAACATCCCTCAGGGAGGCTAGAAGAGGAGTTTAAGATTACCACCACTTGAGATTTCCGAGTTTAGTCAGTGGCGGAAGAGGTACTCAGATTTTTTGCTTAGGTAAAAGTAGCAATACAACAGTGTTGCCATACTCCTTTACAAGCAAAAGTCCGGATTTCAAAGTATTAGCGTCCCACTATACTTTAAGTACATGAAGTAAAAGTACTCAATGTGCAGGATGACTAATTTCAGAATTAAATATATTATACAGCATACCTGGATTATAATTAATGACCCATTAATGTGTAAGCATTTCATGTTGCAGCAGGTAAAGGTACGGCAGCTTAAAGTAGCCAGTAACCAGCTGTCAAATAAATGTAGGGATTAAAAAGAGCAACTTTTTCCTCTGAAATGTAGAGGAGTAGTATTAAGTAACATGAGATGGAATATTCAGGTACGGAGTATGGACGTACTAGAACATTACTTAATTACAGTACTCGAGGTTTACTGCAAATTGTATAAAATTTACTTTTTTGCCATTTTTTTAGCAGACTCAAAAAAATTGCATGAGCTGTGTAATCCATTATCAAGGTCGGGTCTGCATTCATGTTTTGCTAATTGATTTAAAGGTCAGCACTCAATTGCCTCACAAAAACAATGTAGTTTGATTGTGAATTTGAGATTGAGTGAGTGCTGGATTGCATGTAATAGTAACTCTGTCTGCTTATTGATTTTCAAAACATATGAAAACTAAATGAAAAGAAACCAGTTCATTCCCAGAATTGTAAAAAAAAAAGTTCAGTGAAATGTCTAAAAAACAGAAACATAGTTTGCAAAATGATTTGTGGGGTCTGCAAAGCACATGAGATTTATGGTAAAAAAGGGATAAAACATGCAAAACCACCGGTAGGGGACCCTATAGGTGTCCTGAAGGTGCTGCTACAGTGAAATTACTATAGAGATGCTGTCACTTCAATGGTTTTTCAACTCCTCCAAATTCCCTCCAATTCCAGCAGTCTTCAGCAGGATGACACAGAATGGATAAACGCTGAAAAGTAAAAGTTGAGTAAGTAAGAAGGCACACTACTTTCTCGTTCTCTTGAAAAGAGAACACCTGTGCTACTGTATATACTAATAACATACTTTTTAAAATTAAACAGTATTTAACTGGACAATAATTTGAAAACCAAACAGACCTGTTAAGGTCTGCAGATTCTCCAAGAAAACAAGGAATTTTTCTTTACCTCCCAACACCTCTAATACCATAAAAATGTGTAACTAGCACTTGCTTTGCACTTTGGTGTTGAATGGGTCACTTTACAATTACTTGAGGGCACTACTAGCACTACTCCTACTGTACTGAACCCTAGAGTTGTCCCTCACTTGTAAGTCAATTTGGATAAAAACATCTGCCAAATGAGTAAATGTAAATGTAACTGTAACTATAACTGTAAATGTAAATCTAAATGGACCTGTGAATAAGAATTAAAAAAGGAACAATGTGAGAGTTGAAATCTATCAAATCCTATATACCCAACTCAGCCACATTACCAAGAGTAACACTGTGTTTCTGAGCCATCGATCCAAGTACAGAAAGGACGACAAATAACAAAACATATCCTACTGTTCAACAGAAAGATCCAAAGAAGTCTCCGCAGGTCAAAGTAGCAGTGGACTTTATCAAAAAAAAAAAGGAACAATGTGAATAGTGCAAAGTTAACTTTGTACACTTTGCCATAACCTCCCACAAACATAAAAATTAAAAAAGTTTGAGTTTTTGGGCAACTATGAGCTCAACAGTGTAATTATAACCAAGCTATGATTGCATGTTTTAATTACAAAGTCAATTAACATAAGGATCAAAATGTCTCTTCAAGAGTTCCTCTGGGTTTGACAAAACAAAAACCAAATGTCAGCTATCAACAATGGAATAACTGGTTTTGTGTGTATCTATGTATCGAGTGCTTGAGTAAAGGATTTAGTCAAATATTGATTAGGCATATTATAAAAGCAGTCAAGGTCGATTTTTAGTACTTTGGAATAAAAGAAACACACAAGGAATTACGATCTTGATCTTGAGATGAACAAAAAAAGAAGAAAAACAGAAAAGCAGATACAGGTTGGAGACAGAGGACAGTGGGCCAGTAAAACTGAATATATTCTGGTTGTTGCGGGAAATGTGGTCGGTTTGGGCAATGTATGGAGATTTCCTTACCTCTGCTACAAGAATGGTGGAGGTGAATCATACAAACTTTATATTTGGTAGAGCTACAAAATATTTTGGCTATTGTGCACTGGAAAAAAAAGAATAAGGATGGCAATTAAAGGATGTCACTGATCTAATTTTTCATTTCTATGAGCATGCATTTCTCTGTACTCACTATAGGTGCTTTTCTGGTGCCGTATTGTCTATTAGCTGTTTTGTCCGGGATGCCTCTCTTCCTGCTGGAGACTTCAGTTGAACAGTACATCCAGGAAGGATTCATCACCTGCTGGAGGAAATTGTGTCCACTAGCACAAGGTGAGCTCGTGTTTGTTGAGATAAAATGCTCAATTAGGACAAACAGGAGAAAAACGCTACTGGCATTGCTTTCTGTAATGTAATGTAATGTCAAAAAAACTTCAAGTTGTTTTGAAGGGTCTCAAAGATAAATTTGAACTACCTAACAAATATGAACCTTTTAAACTATGTTTTTACTTTTTATTTTAGGAATTGGATATGGATATCTAATGATGATACTTTATAGCTTCAGCTACATATTAGTCCAAGTATGGGCTCTTTTCTACCTGGTATTCTCGTTCCGATCTCAGCTCCCATGGGCCAGCTGTGACAACCACTGGAATACAGGTAAACTAAGACTATGGATTTTACCAAAGGTTAACTTTGCAAACAAGACATTTTATCCTCAGTGTTTTGAGGGGTGTTGTGTAAGATTATCTACAAAGGACTCTGAACATAATTAAACATACCAAGATACTGATAGGGTTAAAGTGAAATATATTGTAAGTTACCATACACGAGGTAAACAAACTTTATCACAAGAAGTCAAAGGAGTCTCAATAGAAAAAAGTCTTAAATTATCCTTTATAGTGTTTAGTTCCAATTGGTTATCATTACTTCTACCCAAACAAAACATCCAATAGGATAGAGACTTATTTTATATCTATGTGCTGTCCATGCATTGGTCATAAATTGAACATGAGACAAGCATAGTTTGACTTTTTTTCCATTTATGGTAAGGAGGTAGGCATAGATTAGCCCCCCTAAAATCTGTTTAAGGCCTCTTAGAGAGACATGAAACTTCTGTAGGAGAATCACCAAAACTGAATAAATGATAAACCAACATATTTTTCACATTGGTCATTTACGCAAGTGTATTGTTTCTTTTGGAACATTCATAATGATATGTGGAATTTTTGTACCATATGTTGCATTACTTCATATGATTGATACCTATATTTGTCTGTTTTGATAACCTGATGTAGTGTTGATGACTGTCTATCAAGTCACCATCCTTGTAGTTTTACAATGCATGACAGTGATTCCTCTCACATTTACCAATTTTGAAATCTTTCTTTTTTCCCAAACCTAGCTAACTGTCTAGGTCTCCAGCCTTTCAATTCATCTAATGTGACAGCAAATCGGACCACCTCTGCTGCAGCTGAATTCTGGGAGTGAGTCTAACTCACAGTGATACAGTAAATTACTGTTCAGAATGATTCTACATCCTTACTTTTCCGCATTTTTGCGATACTATGTTAGAATTAATTTGTTTCAGCCTTGTCCTTGGTCATTATCAAATATTTGGAAATTGATTGCTGATTACTAGCCTAACAGTTCAAATAATGGTTAGCATAATATCTAAATCATGCAGAAGAGTCTTAAAACCTCAATTCCACTGTGTACTGTGCAACTTACAGTATTCCTGTATCTGCATATGTATTTGGTATATGAATCAAGTTTAAGTATTGCCTGGAGTGTAATTTGTTGTGTTTTCCCATCTTGCACATGGGTTTTAAAATTTGATTAAGATTTTTTCTTCATCTGCTTGTGATTTATCTATTTGCATGTTCTCTCTTAACCTGTAGAACAGTGAGTTCTCATGGCCACTGTACACACTGTACGTGCATGTATTTTTGCCTTTACAGGACAGTGGACAGTATAGAGACAGACAGAAAACAAGACAAATGTAGAATAGAATTTTGATTCAACTTTGAAAATTCCAATGATGTTTTCTCTTTATACTTATTGAATTGACAGAAAGATTTCAAAGTTGTTTTCCTAACCAGCTATGAAGTGACAGGGAGTGAAAAATGTCTGTAATCAGATATCATGCAGGCATAGTATCTAATATCTGTCAGAGTTGACAAATAAAAATGTATATCAGTCAAATCTGCACAACTGTGGTATTCTTTTTTTGTTTTAATCAAACCCCCCTTCTCAGACGGCGGGTGCTGGCCATGTCTGGAGGTATTGAGGAGCTCGGCAGTGTTAGATGGGAGCTGGCACTGTGTCTACTGGCCAGCTGGCTGTTCTGTTACTTTAGTATCTGGAAAGGTGTCCGATCTTCTGGAAAGGTCAGTGGAAGTATTTAAAAAATTAAAAAAAAACTGTAAGCATTATTCAAAAATTATATTCAAATTATCCTTCTATTTTTAGGTAGCATAGTTCACAGCCACGTTCCCCTATGTGATGCTCCTGATACTACTCATCAGAGGCCTGACTCTACCTGGAGCTTGGGAAGGAATCTACTTTTACCTGTATCCAGATTTGAACCAACTGGCAAACCTCGAGGTGACCAGTTTGATACTAACTTTAGAATTACTTGGGTATTACTAAAGAGAAACAAAATGTAAAGTCTGCTAAAAAAAAACGAGTTTGTTTTTATTTTATATATATATATATAGTACAGCAGTGCTTTGAGCCAAATGCTAACGTCAGCATGCTAACATGCTGATGTTTAGCAGGCATAATTCTTATCTTATACATCTATTTGTTCAGAATTTTAATATGTTAATATTTGCTAAGTACTGCTAAACACAAAGTACAGCTGAGGCTGATAGGGATGGAGCTAGATGAACAGTCAAGGAATCAAACAGATTCACATTCATCACTTCTTATACATAGAAAAAAGCAGTTGGACAAATCAAATGAATTATGAATATAAGTATTATTTTTACATTTTGGATGAAAATTCTTTGTCGTCAATGACAGTCTGAAGTCTGGAACCCATGGACATTATCAAATGCTGAGTTTCCTCCCTTGAGATGCTTGCCAGGCCTTCACTGTAGCCGCCTTCAGTCACTACTTATTTCTGGGTCTTTCTGCCCTCAGTGTTGTCTTCAGTAAGTGAAAAGCATGCTCAATTGGGTTGAGGTTGGGTGACTGACTTGGCTATTGAAGAATATTATGTTTCTTTGCTTTAAAAAGCCCTTGGGTTACTTTCACATGATGTTTTCGGTCAATATCTATCTGCACTGTAAAGTACTGTCCTATCAGTTTTGCAGCAATTGGCTGAATCTGAGGAGACTGTATCAGCCTATATACTTCACAATTCATCCTGCTGCTTCTATAAACGGTCAGAACATCACTAAACATCAGTCACCCAGTTCTGTTTACAGCCATACACATGTTTGACAGACGATGCATTGGCTCTGGGTCATGAGCCATTCCTGTCCTTCTCCATATTCTTCTCTTCCAGTGATTCTGGTTCAAGTTAATCTTTGTTTCATCTGACCAAAGAAACTTGTTCCAGAACTGCTCAGGCATTTTTAGATGTTTTCTGGCAAAGTCAAGTCTGGGCTTTCTGTTCTTGAGTGTGACCAGTGGTTTTGTACCTTGTGTTAAACCCTCTGTTTTTACATGAAGACATCGCTTGATTGTAGACTTTGACACTCATACACCTACCTCCTCGAGAGTGGTCTTGATCTAGATAGATATTTGTTTACCAAGGAAAGTATACTGCAATCATCTGATTTAGTTGTCTTCCATGGTCTTCCAGGCCTTGTTATGTTGCTGACCTTGAGTACAGTCCTCCTTTTTAAGAAAGTACCTCATTAATGATCTGACCACTGCTAAAGTTTCTGCCATATGTCTGAAAGGTTTGTTTTGTTTTATCACCTAAATGAAGGCCTCCTTTTATGCATCAACTGCTGTTTGGACCGCAAATAAAGAGTTCCTATGAACAAATACGAAATGCTAATTCAACTCTTGCTGCTGCTTAATTTGTCATGAAGGAAAAAAAAGTCAATTGTCCAATTACTTTTGAGTCTGAAAATTAGTGCCTACAAAAAATGGCTGTAATCTCTAAACAGTTCACACACTATTTTTGTTAAACCCTTGAAATAATTCGAAAAGTTTACACTTCAATCAGACCTTGATGGCTTCATTTCAAATCCATGGTGGCGGTGAACAGAAGCAAAATTGTGTCACAATCCACATACCTATTTACCCGACTGTGTTTTTGACAGTACAGGTCTGGAGGGAGGCAGGATCTCAATTATTCTTCTCTTATAGCCTGACATCAGGGATACTAAATGTTCTGGGCAGTTATTGTGACTACAATAACAACTGTTACAAGTAAGTGTAACTTGGATATCACATGATATCTAGATATAACATGAAATCACAATATTAACAGTTTCTGGTTAGAAGCAGGTTTTCCCATTATACAGTGTATCATGTTTTTCTGATCACCTAGGCTATTGAAATGTAACAATAATAACAGAATCCTCTTGTCTGTCTTACCTTGACCTCTAGGGATTGTTTCTGGCTCTGTCTGTTGAACAGTGGGACCAGTTTTCTTGCTGGATTTGTCGTCTTCTCTGTACTTGGATTCATGGCTCAGAAACAGGGTGTTACTGTCGACAATGTAGTTGAGTCAGGTAAACACCAAGATTTAAAATGACATGCAACTAATGTTCAGAATTAGGCCCAACTACAGAGTAAAAAAAAATTCTCTCTAAATGTCTCTTTCTTGTCAACATCTAATACAAAGGTGTGTTTGAAAATCCAAATAGAAAGATATACTATATATATAGCATATTAGTATTGACTTTTTTCTTCTTTAATACTGATACACAGGTCCAGGTTTGGCCTTCATTGCCTACCCTCAGGCAACAGCTATGATGCCTTTGCCTCAGTTCTGGACTGTCTGCTTTTTCCTGATGCTCATATTGTTGACTGTTGACACACATGTAAGATTGCTGTACTAACAATTAATTAATTGTAGCTGAAGGCAGACTTAAAGATAGACACAGAAATCACAACTGATTTCATTTTGCCCCCAGTTTGTGAGAGTAGAGAGTTTTATCACCTCTGTGAGCGACTTGTTCCCTAAGCTGTTGCGTGCACCAGTGAGGCATGAGATCTTTGTTCTCCCATCTGTTCCTCCTTCTTCCTCATACATCTGACCTTGGTCACTGAGGTAAAGAAAATACTGATATAAAGGCATATTTTAACTTGAAGGCACATTGGTGTTTTGCTATAAATGTTCTGTAAAAATGCCATCTTTTATTCAGTTGTCTTTGTGTGTTTTAGGGAGGCATTTACAAATTCCAGCTTATTGTTTATTATGGATGTACCAGAGTGTGCCAGGACTTTATGGCTATATGTGTATGCCTGGTCAATGGTTGGATTTTAGGTAAGTAAAAGTCCCTTACCAATTAAATTATTTTTTGCCTTTTTAATGATCTGATTTAAGTAAGGAATACCTTCATAGTCAGACAGCCAAGTTATTGAAGTTGAATCCTCTAGACATTGAAGCAGGTAGGACAGGAATAAGAGTAAACACAGAGCTGAAGTTGACAAGGAAAATAGAGGAGGGCCCAGAATGCATCTTGGAGGAACTTCATAATCAGTACAAGCATTTACTACCTTCAGTCAGGCTTCTGCAGAGTCATGGTTGAACAATATTGTTTTAATACATTGAAGACTGGGTATTGATTTGTAGTTGTGAAAGTGAGAAAATGCCCATGTCAGACGTTGTAAGTCGAGATTTCTCCATAGCTGTTTTGGGGGAAATACATAATTGCAGAAAAGCTGCTCTTGTTTCTTGGGAGAGGCACTGGAAGGCAGATTTAAACAAAAGGAAAGGGCTGAGGATGACATGATTTTGTGAATTGCAACTCTGATTTTATCTCTGGTCATCATACAGAAAGATCTCATGCTGGATGGAGATTTATGAACAAGAGCCGTTGGAGTTTCATGTTAGTAATATGAAACGATGACAGTGCTTCAATTTATTTTGTTGCAAGTTCTTGACATTTAAGAAATATATAAACAGGGAACTGGAGACAATCCAGATGACTAGATATCTCAGGAAAAGTTATCAGTGTGTTGCTTTCCAAAAATTTTCCAAAATCCAAGGGTGCAGTTGAAAAAAGCATCATAATTTGAAAGTGTTTTCATTATTAATCAAAATTACCCAATAGCTTTTGTAAGACTGACCACATAGGTTTTAATATCATAACATCGGTTTAAAAGATTGTCTTCCTGTCTTGATCACAGACTTGTCTCAATGTCCCTGGCTTCATGTGCATATGTAGTGATGGAGGGCATGCATTGTATACCTTTTTGGGGACAAATCAATCAATACACATCTATCTATCTATCTATAGCTATATGTTTTTATCTATCTACAACTTTCACAGTAAAATTGAAATTACTTCTTTACAGTATCTGTGAGAATGAACTACATGAACATTCTGAAATTCCATCAGGTACTGACAATGTTTTAAACATCATTGAGGACATGACAGGACAGAGACCGTCTATTTTCTTTAAACTGTGCTGGAAATACATCATTCCTGTGCTGGCACTGGTGAGTCAAAAATGATTAAAGCTGTGCATAGTTTCCTCACAATGGGAATTTTACTTTGGCCTCCATTGTCAAAGCAGTACAGCTACATTTGTTTGATTTGATTTCGACCTTTTTATACGTATCTTCAAGTTTCATTCCAGTTTCATTACAAGTAAATTTCATGCCTATAGTGATGAAGTGAATTGGCTTTAGTTAGTAAGTTAATCTAAATTTGAATCCACAGTTACACAAAACTAAATTGCCTCTTGAGTAGTAATGTATTTTGCTCAGTTATTGATTTGTTTTACCAGTGCCCTATATTTTTTTTTTTGTGAGTGACACATTGCGGTATTTATTAATGTGCTGTACCTCCCTGATCTATGTAATTTGCATCTTCACAGAATTCCTTTATCTTTTACCTGGTTGATTACAAACATCTAAAGATGAACGACTGGTACATTTACCCTGACTGGGCGTACACACTAGGATGGATCATGACTCTCTCCTCTGTTCTCATGGTGCCACTATGGGCAGTTGGACAGATGTGTTTGACATCAGGAACCTTCAGACAGGTCAGTGTTAAAAAAAAAAAAGACTTTAAAAGAGAAGACAAAAGAAGAGAAGAAAAATTTGGGATCAAAAAAATAGACACCAATGCAAAATAAAATTAAACCAACAGTATCCTACAAGTCTCCGTAAAGAGTGGTTGCATGTTTTGGACACAGACAGTGGGAAACTGCACCAAACCCATCTACAAATGTAAATATGCTAAGTTATATTGATCAAAATCATTTGTGAAACTGGTGAGTCATTCACAGATGTGCTCACTTTACATAGATGGGTACAACACAAATAGCATTTCATGTTCAGACTACACTGTGAATAAAAAGGATCAAAATTGATGCAGCAGAACTGAAGATTTCTGTAATTTTCAACTTTCAGACCCAGCCAAAGCTGACTAAAGTAATATATTTGACATAGCTTCCTCTGGCTTTATACAATTTTTTTAAAGTATGCAATAGTAGTACTTTGTGGAGTTCCACCTTAACATACTAGTATCCTCACAGAGAAGCTTCTTAGGTCATATGTGAGACCAAGCATACCTACAAGTAGAATTTGCAGTATCTTCTCACCCTTGAGATAATGCCAGTTTATATCTGTCACTTAACTCCCAGGTCTGAAGTGAGATCTATTGTGGACACTTAGCTGATTTTAATCAAATGGATGAACAATAGCTCAACATGTCAACCTCTCATAAACTGTGTGAAAAGCAGCAGAGTTCAGAGGACTGCTTCAGCAGTAAGTCAGGGGGGATTTGAGTCCATGAAGACAACCAAATCCTTTGAGATGTCCCATGAGTGTCCAAAGTGTCCCTTGTGAGTGTCATAGTGATATCAGTATTGTGGAAAATCACTTACCCCGTTTTCTTTCCTGCATACAGCGTTTGTCCATCCTATGTCGTCCTGCTGAAGCTCTGGCCTCGAAGAAGGGGCGACGGTTGAACTGAGGTCGTCTGCAGAGACAGCTTAATAAGACCAGGAGTGTAACATTACATTACTGCACCTTTAGCCATCATATAGGCTTTTTAGTGATTATTGATATTTCTGTGATAATAAGCTCAGATTTTTCCTTAAACGACAAAAAAAAAAAAAAACTCATCAACAACAATTTTGTCCATAGATCTTTTCAGTCTCTTCTTAAGAAAAAATGCCAAATAATCTCTGGGACATTTAACTTCTATGGTCTTTTAGCATCTAACTGTAACTCAAAGACCTTGGTGTTTAGGGCTGTTAGAAAGAAAAACATAATTTGAAGATGTGATCTTGGGATCTGGGGACTTGTAACGAAGATTTCTCAATAACTTATGGATCTAGTGATAAATCAAATTTAAAAAGTGATACATTGCTAATGAAAATAGAAATCGATAGCATCCTTAGCTCTTTCTCTCTAGGACTGGTGTATTGGTGGTATTGAGGATATCATTCCTTTCAGATCTATGCTGAAGTTTTCTTTTCTTTTATATTTACTTATATTTAGATGTAAACTAAGGGCACGAATTCAATATTATGTTGGAATATTTGACTTGGGTCACATGAGATCCATACAGTTAACATTTTAATGCGAGAGTTGAAATGGTTAAGGACTTCGTGTTACCTTCTTGGATATTCTGATTTTCAACATTTTAAGTTTTAGACATAGATTTAAGGATTTAAAGTAATCAAAAGTAAGTGATGCTGTAGTACTCATGACTGTGTAATAAAACTATCCAAACAGAAATATTGTGTGCCATCTGGGTCCTGTGAATGTGAAACAGACTCAATCTCCTTTTCAGGACTTGGTGATGATCCATCTGCAGTGGAGAATCTGAAACAACTAATATTTTTTCACCCGTCAGGTTATCTAACAATTTACTTGAAAGAGCGTTTAAATTTCCCTGTTTCATAATTCCCCCTTTTCAAGGCCTTGAATATTCTGACTCTTGAATGAACTAAACTACAGTTAGGTTCATAAATATTTGGAGACTGACAACTCTTGGAAACCATCATGGTTTTGAAACAAACATCAAAGTGTGATTCAATTGTAGATTTTAAGCTTTATTCCAAGAGCTTTGACAAAAATTTTTCATTAACTGTTTAAGAATTACAGCCATTTTTATACATAGTCACTCATTGTCAGGGGCTCAGACGTAATTGGACAAACCAATAAAATCAGAAGTGAAATGATTCCTTTTTAATACCTGGATGAAAATCCTTTGCAGTCAATGACTGCTTGAAGTCTAAAACCCATGGACATCATCAAATGCTGAGTTTCCTCCCTTGAGATGCTTGCCAGGCCTTCACTGTAGCCGCCTTCAGTCGCTGCTTGTTTGTGGGTCTTTCTCCCCTCAGTTTTGTTTTCAGTGGTTGAAAAGCATGCTCATCTGTCCAAAGATAAATAAGGAAAGAATTGTGTGAAAATCCACTTTAGCTTTCTGTGATTTTATTTTATTTTGTTGTTTTTTTTTCATTTCTTTCTTTCAATGTATTTAAAAAACAGTGTACCTCAACAAATACAGAGCTGTATAACACAGAGAACTTAAAAAGGAGTCAATATATCTTTATACAGTGACTTCACACTTCTACCTATGTAATAGCACTACACAATGAAACTATATTGGCTCATCATCAGCAAAAAACAAGTCTGTGGAAGCAGAAATCAAACAGTACAAACCAGTGAATTTAATACATGTAAAAAAATCCCCATTTTATACGAATATACTAAACTATGGAAACAAATGATCTTTTTTGGTCTTCACTTACTTTTCATCAACTCCTGAGATTAATACCTTTACCTCTGAGCTTTTGGCTCAACTACCACATGTCACCCAGTGACTTTTTTCTGCCTGCTGTTTAGCCCTGGGGAGGCAGCATACAATCAGAATATAATCAGAATATAAGAGGAAGTAAGGGCTCTGAACTATCATTTGTTTTCGAATGGAAATCAAATGTGCCAAAGGACAAATGGACTTGCCATGACTTCCCAAACAAATAGAACATAAGTTTGAGTTTTTGAGTGACTAGGGTATCAGGGTTATTGTAACCACATTATGATTGCACGTGTTCACCACAAAGCCAGACTACAAAAGGATCAAAATGGCTCTTCAACAGCTTTTTTTGGGTTTTGCCAAAGAAAAAAAACAACATTAGCCCTCAACAATGGAATAACTGGTTTTATGAGTATCTCATTACCAATTGCTGGCATGAGCACAGGATGTAGTCTAATTAGGAGAAGACACATTATAAAAGCAGCTGAGATCAGTTTTTAGTACTTTGGACGAACCAAAGTACACAAGGAATTATCTTCTTGATCTTGAGATGAACAGGGAAAGAAGGAAAACAGGGAATCAGATGCAGGTTGGAGACAGAGGACAATGGGCCAGTAAAACTGAATATATTCTGGTTATAGCAGGAAATGTGGTCGGTTTGGGCAACGTGTGGAGATTTCCTTACCTCTGCTACAAGAACGGTGGAGGTGAATCAAACAAACTTTATATTTAGTAGAGCTGGCTATAGTACACGGGAAAAAAATAACATTGAGAATTGGGAATTAAATCATATCACTGAACTAATTTGTGATGAGCATGAATATGTCTATTTACTATAGGTGCCTTTCTGGTGCCATATGGTCTCTTTGCTGTGGTGGTTGGGATGCCTCTCTTCCTGATGGAGACTTCAGTTGGTCAGTACACCCAGGAAGGATTCATCACATGCTGGAGGAAATTGTGTCCACTAGCACAAGGTGAGTTGAAGTGTGTTGGGATAAGAGTTGTATTCAGCAGAAGAGAAAAAAAGGCATCAGAGTTACCCTTTGTACATGTTAGTACAACATCAGCTTCAAAAATCAAACAGTTTTTGTCCAAAACTAAATTAGCTCTGAAAATGCAGCTCAAATACATATCGGAACTAGATGTTAAGAGTTCAGTCTTCATTGGCCCAGAAAATATCAACATTTTTTTTTTCATGTAGGAATAGGATATGGACATTTTGTGACAAAACTTTATGACTTCAGTTACATTCTAATCAAAGCCTGGGCTCTCCTCTACCTGATGTTTTCATTCACATCACAGCTCCCCTGGGCCAGCTGTGACAACACCTGGAATACAGGTAAATACAAAACTATGAGATTTTCTTTCAAATTCTAATGCACACACAAAGGCTATATAACCATGGTATGATTGTAACCAATGTGAGATTAAATAAAATCTTGTACTGTGGTAAAACAGTAATACTGAGGACACACTGTGGAGACAACAAACAGAAGGATTCCAAATTTTGGTGCACAGAATACCCTGTGATTCTTTCTAAATCTGTGAGTCCCTGATGGACTTAAATATGTAGGTCTCAATTAGTACAATTAGTAAGTAGTAATTCATTTAATTACAAAACTTGCATATTTATCATTACTTTCTTAGCTATTTTTAATAAATTCAGACATCATTAGACATCATCATCAGAATGTAACACCTTTTGCTAGTTTATATAAGAGTAATTCCTGAAATGCATCCTCATTTGTTTGTTCCCTATATCAGTCAGCTGTATAGGTCTTCGAGGTTGAGATTCTCCTTCACCGAATGTGACTGAAAATCAGATCATGTTGACCAACACCACTTCTGCTGCTACTGAATTCTGGGAGTGAGTCCAAATTCCCTTTCTTTGAATTTCTTCTTCTATTTCAAGATTACTAGATAGTGGTGAGCCATTTAAGATATTAGGTATTATAAGAACCTTAAAAATGCAGTATAATTTAAAGGGGAGTACTCCATAGCATGTGAAATTGGTTGTATTGTGTCTTCTGTGTGGGCAGGAGAAGCAGTATTTTAGGCATGTCTGGAGAGATTGAGGAGCTGGGCAGTGTAAGATGGGAGCTGGCCTTGTGTCTTCTAGCCTGCTGGGTGTTCTGCTACTTCAGTATCTGGAAAGTTGTCAGATCCTCTGGAAATGTCGGTGGAAATATCTTCTATAAAATGGTTCATTATTTAATTATCTCCATTAAGTCTACTTTAAAAAAAAAGATTGGGAGAATTCTGTTTTTTTTAAAAGGTAGCATACTTCACTGCCACATTCCCCTACGTGATTCTCCTGATACTGCTCATCAGGGGACTGACTTTACCTGGAGCAGCGGAAGGAATACACTTTTACCTGTATCCAGACTTGAGCCGTCTTTCTAGCCTAGAGGTATTTTACTGTGATACCATTACCATGTTCAGTGCACTGAGTCATTTTCATGTTACAGTAGAGAAGAGGCCATCCAGCCAGGCTGGCAATCCAGCAGCCACAAAACAACTTCCAAGTTTCCCCATTGTCGATATTTAGTGACCAGCTCAAGACTGTTTTGAACTAGTTCTTTAGATACTTTAAAATTTATCAGCTCTGTTCAGATGAGGCAGTAGCATATGTCTCAGAAGATCCTATCACAAGTGGACAGTTCTCAGTACATCAGTTCATACCTGGCATTAGAATGCATCCCCAAATGCATCTCGAACGACCACTTGTACTCAGATCTCACCTCCCTGCTGTATGTGCAAATAAACACATACATTAAGTCCATTTGCAAGGACCAAATGCATTGTTGTTTTTTAACTGTCAGGTGGAAGCAAATTAAAAGAATAGAAAGAAGAATTCAAAACAATACAGTCTGTTTTTTCCTTGGCAAGTTTCATACAAACCGAATTGGCCAAAATGTTTGACGCAACTGTAATATATCCCTATGGGTTTTTCGAAATTTTCAGACATTTTGGATGAAGCAAGCTTAAATGATTGATACGACTTTTATTTGTTTGCGAACGCAGAGGACATCAGTTGAGTAGGTGGTCATTCACTGTGGTCCAGGACACATTTGCGTACACTACTAAAAGAATGTGGCCATATGAGGCCCAGACCACTTCTGAATGTGGTTCGAGTGATCCTATCTAAATGCGCCGTGGGTGCATTCACAACTGAATTTAGGTCTGGCCACTTGTGATTAGATCAAGTGAGACGAATGTTACCCCCCGGTCTGAACAGGACCTTTTGGTGTATGAGGAGAGCCTGGCTACAGAAGCCTTCTGTGCTGCTTTTAGGTCAGAGTATCATATAAATAAACTCCTCTAAGTACTACTGCAAGTTAAGTCACTTAAAGCGTGATTATGACCATTATTCTGTAGTTTGAGTCTGAAGAGCAAAACAAAAATGCCCATCTTCATCTGCTGAGGACATGCACAGTTCTACTTTTACTGCAGTAAGTAATACTCGCTGCTTGACTCTAGTACACTACCGTATATAATATACTTTTTTGTTATACGACAGGTCTGGATAGAGGCAGGATCTCTAATATGCTTCTCCTACAGTGTGGCTATAGGAATACTAGATGTTTTGGGCAGCTATAATGAATACAAAAACAACTGTTACAAGTAAGTATAAACAGTTTGTTTGAAATGTTAAATGATAAAAAAAAATAACAACAAATAAATTTTAACAAAAACTACAAAATACAACAAATAATCACCTCACATTTTATTAATGTAATATACTAATGTAAGGGCGGTTTGTTTCCGTGGCCTCCGGAGACTGCTTTTGGATCTGTCTGCTGAACAGTTGGACCAGTTTTCTTGCTAGTTTTGTTGTCTTCTCTGTTCTTGGATTCATGGCTCATGAACGAGGTGTTGGTGTTGACAAATTAGCTGAGTCAGGTAAACAAAAAGATTTAAAATGATATGCAACTCAAGATCAGTATTAGGTCCAAATATGAATAGAATAAATAAATTCTCCCCAAATGTCTCTTTCTTGTCAACGTCCAACTCACAGGTCCAGGTTTGGTCTTCGTTGCCTACCCTCAGGCTATAGCTATGATGCCTTTGCCACAGTTCTGGACTGTCTGCTTTTTCCTGATTCTCATTTTCCTCAGCGTTGACACTCATGTAATATGTTTTAATGTATTAACTGATAAATAATAACTGGTGCCTCTTGGCCACAAAAATTTAATTATTTGCTTGTTTTATTTTGTCTTCAGTTTGTGGCAGTAGAGTGTCTTATCACCTCATTAAGCGATTTGTTTCCGAAGCATTTTCATGCACCAAGAAGGTCTGAAATCTTTGTTCTCCTCGTCTGTTTGTTCTTCTTCCTTGTACATCTGACCTTGGTTACTGAGGTGAACAAAATATTTCTGTGGCAGCACCTTCAAAATTGTCTCTAAATGTTTCTGAAACTATTTAAATATTCAAATATTCTAAATTCTTCCTGCTGTAGGGAGGGATTTACATATTCCAGCTCATTGTTTATTATGGTTCTACCAGAGCTTGTCATTACTTTATGGCTCTATCTGAGTGTCTGGCTCTGGCCTGGGGTTTTTGGTAAGAAAAAAAAACATTTATATTTCATCTAATTTTAATATTCATAGTCGCTCTCATTTTCATAATATGCTCTGATGATTTTGTACAACTTGAATGTATTCATAGGTTTTGTTTCCAATTTTCAGTTGTACTTTTTTCATCTTTTCATCTTTCCTCAAGTCAGGAGATAAGAGGAATAAAAATACTGTTTTCTGTGATTTAATTTTTAAGGTTTGGTCAGACTGGTTGAATTACCTGAATGTAACCAAGAGTTCTGTTCAGATTGTTTCTTCCGCTATCCTAATCCCAGTCTTATCTCCACACAGGACACTTCAACATATGTCAAAAAACTCAATATGACTTTAAAACTGTACTAATGTACAGTCTATTCATTTCTTAGGTGCTGACAGGGTTGTTAACATTATTGAGGACATGACAGGACATAGACCATCTGTTTTCTTCAAACTGTGCTGGAAATACATCGTTCCCCTGCTGTTGTTGGTAAGTCAAATAAGTTTTAACAAAAACAAAGAGTAATTATATTGCTCTGATTTGAAAAATAAGCCATAAGACATGATAACAGGAAAGTTTGGCTGTACATGGGCACCATGGTGCCAAGGATGATAGGGCTGTCATTACTATTGAAGAAATTGCTCTGAAACTAAATTATTGAAGCAGTTGAACATTTGACCTAATGGTGGCGCTAGAGGAAATTATAAAGGATCCCCAAAGTCATCACAATTCATGACAAATTTCTGTACTAACTTTCATTGCAATCTGTCCAAGTAGTTATGGAGATTTTTCAGTGTGGACCATAGTGGTGGACTGACAGACCCTCATTGTCATACCTAGAGCCATGATGCTATACACTGTATTCTTAGGAACTAAAACCTTTTATGCTGTGGCTCAGCAAACTGTCTACTACCAACGGGGTGTCTTCATGGTCCAGCGAGAGCTGGACTTGTCTTGGACTTGTCTTGCTCTTCTCCAATTTGGCAATTTTTTTCTGCATTAATACATGACGGGCTATTTTAAAGGGTCTATGTACCTACAGATTTCTAAGTTAAACACTTAATTCTGTTTTCCTAATGAACCAGAATTCTCCAAACCTTCACAGATATCCTTTATCCTGTACCTGGTTGGTTACACACACCTAAAGATTAACAACTGGTACATTTACCCCAACTGGGCGTACGCACTGGGATGGACCATGACACTGTCCTCTGTTCTCATGGTGCCGCTGTGGGCAGCTGGACAGATGTATTTGACATCAGGTACCTTCAGACAGGTCAGTGTTAAGAGAAGACCTTCTGCTACTCTGGAGGCCTCAATAAGAGCCTGACCTAATCTATGGCCAACCTCCTATGGCTGCTCTGCAAGATCACTTAACATAGTGCAGCTATAGTTGATGGATCTTCTTGAGACATAAGTCTTATTTTGGTGTTCACTTTTCAAAATGGTCTGAGAAGAAGTAGAGTCTGGAGGATCTTTTTTATGTTGTGTTAGCTCGGATTGGATTCCATGTGTCATATTAAGTGAGGTAGGCAGTAAGGCACGGTGTACTGCAAATGGTTACGTCATTCATATCCTTTGGGTTTGTCTGAGGGAGACAGGTGTCCTACACCTATACTTTAGCTCTGGGAGGCAAAAAGTCCAGTGTGAGTGTCCTAATAGTTAAAGTAGTGTTTAAATCTACTCACTCACCTTTTTCTTTCCAATGTTCCAGCTTTTGTACATCCTTTGTCGTCCTGCTGAAGACCCAGCATGGCAAAAAAGAAAAATGGTAGAGGAGGGGACGACTGTGGAACTGAGCACATCTGCAGTGTAAGCTTAATATAATCTGAAGTCACATTAACTAAACACTTCAATCATTAGGTCAGTTAGAAAATAAATAAAACTGTTGCTTAATTGTCACTTCTATACAGCACAATCCCTAAACCTTCAAAGTGATCTCAGATATTGTTAAGTCATACATAGTATTGCTGTTTACTTTCTCTTGTCAGAATCTATTTCCTCCACGTATTCCCCATGTAATTGTGAGAAATTTGATATATTCATATATTAGTTAATAAGTCACATCATCCTTATATCCCATGTATGACTATGCATTACTTTATGCTGTATTTCACTATCTTGTCATTATATATGTGCATATTGCAATAAATGTCCATATATATGAGAATCGGTTTCTCAGACCTTTGTGTCTTTAAATCTTTTATTATTGGAATCCCTGAAATTCTTTTTTTGTTTTCAAATTATGAATTTTGTATTTGAAAGATAAAAATAGTGATCAATCAGATATATGAACATACAGAGATGGGAACGCATGCAGATATGCATGTGAAAAATAATCCAACTGTCACAGAGCCTCAGAAATTTACTATTACTTTTGTTTCAAATCCTCCTCCTAAGGGGCATTTGAATGTCAAAAAGCAATGTCTGGAATGGAATAACTGGTTTTGTGTGTGTCTTGGCGACAATTGGTGGCATGAATCCATGCTGTAGTCAAATTAGGAAAAGACACATTATAAAAGCAGCTGAGATCAGTTTTTAGGACTTTGGAAGACTCGAAGTACATAAGGAATTAACTTCTTGATCTTGAGATGAACAGGGAAAGAAGGAAAACAGGGAATCAGATGCAGGTTGGAGACAGAGGACAGTGGGCCAGTAAAACTGAATATATTCTGGTTATTGCAGGAAATGTGGTCGGTTTGGGCAACGTGTGGAGATTTCCTTACCTCTGCTACAAGAACGGTGGAGGTGAATCATACAAACTTTATATTTAGTAGAGCTCTATTATTGTGGCTATACTGCACTGGAAAAAAATAATATTAAGGACTCACAATTAAAGGATATTAATGAACTAATTTGTCATTTCCATGAGCATGAATATGTCTATTTACTATAGGTGCCTTTCTGGTGCCATATGGTCTCTTTGCTGTGGTGGTGGGGATACCTCTGTTCCTGCTGGAGAGTGCAAGTGGTCAGTACACCCAGGAAGGATGCATCACCTGCTGGAGGAAATTGTGTCCACTAGCAAAAGGTGAGTTCTTGTGTGACTGGATAAGAGATGCAGTTAGCAAAAGAGAAACAAAAGATATCAATGTTACCCTTTGTTCATATTAGTATAAGATCAACTTCAGAAATTAAACTGTTTTTGTCCAAAATTAAACTAGTTGTGATAATGTGGCTCAAACAAATATCTGAACAAGAACTAAAGACTTCAGTCTTTATTGCCAGAGAAAAAAAAAGAACTTTTTTGTATATTTTTTTTGTATTTTAGGAATAGGATATGGACATTTTGTGACAAGATTTTATGACTTCAGTTACATTCTAATCCAAGTATGGGCTCTCTTCTACCTGATGTTTTCATTCACATCACAACTCCCCTGGGCCAGCTGTGACAACACCTGGAATACAGGTAAACTGAAACAACTTACTTTCAATTTCTAAGGCACACACAGAGGTTGTATAAAAATTTTCATTTACAGAATGTGCAATTCATCAATTGTGATTCAGCCATTTTTGTATATCTCATCTAATAAAAATTCAGCCACAATTTATGCCCTGCCAATTGTAAATGCACTTAATCTTTACTTGCACTGTTCACCCTCAAATCTTTTTTGGTAGGAGTTACTCTTATACAAACTAACAAAAGAGTGTTTGCAGTTACAGTAACTGTCATCATTTGTTTTTTCCATAAATCAGTGAACTGTGTAGGTCTTCAGGGTTGGGATTCTCCTTCACTAAACATGACTGCAAATCACACCATGGGGACCAACATCACTTCTTCTGCTACAGAGTTCTTTGAGTGAGACCAAATTCCCTTTCTTTTCATCACGTTTTATGCATTAAAGATTACTACATAATGGTGACCCACTTAAGATTATACCAACCTGAAATATACAGTATAATTTATAGAGGGGTAACACTTAGCCTGTCACAAACTAGGATTGAACAGCCTCATGTGTCACAATTATGTCACAAACCCCCATTTTTACTTTATGAATACAATACATATCCCAATAGCCCACAATGAGATGTAAATCATTTTTATAACAACATTACTGACCACAGCAGCCAACACTAAATATGTAAGACTTCTGTAAAGTGTAGTGTAGTACACTTAAATGCCTCCTCTACCCAGACGGCGGGTTTTAGGCATGTCTGGAGGGATTGAGGAGCTGGGCAGTGTAAGATGGGAGCTGGCCTTGTGTCTTCTAGCCTGCTGGGTGTTCTGCTACTTCAGTATCTGGAAAGGTGTCAGATCCTCTGGAAAGGTCGGTGGAAATATCTTCTATAAAATGATTCACATATTAATTATCTCCATTAAGTCTAGTTTAAAAAAAAATTAGGAGAATTCTGTTTTGTTTTGTTTTTTTAAAGGTAGCATACTTCACAGCCACATTCCCCTACGTGATGCTCCTGATACTGCTCATCAGGGGACTGACTTTACCTGGAGCAATGGAGGGAATACACTTTTACCTGTATCCAGACTTGAACCGTCTGGCTAACCTTGAGGTATATTATTATGATACCATTACTATGTTCAGCATATTGAGTAATTTCATATTACACTAGAGAAAAGTCCATCCAGACTGCTTGGCATCAAACAGTCATACAACAATGTTCAAGTTGCCCTGTTGGTGATATTTTGGAACCAGTTCTTAACTTTTTGAAACTACTTATGTGTATGTGAATGTTTCCTGGGTCACATTAAAGGACCACATACTTAAGTGACATCCTCTGCATAAGTGGATAAACCTACTCATTTGCAAACAAATTCAAGTTGTTCAGATCATGTCAAGTGGCTTTGTCCATGATGTCTGAATGCCTATCTTCATCTGCGAGAACATGTACAGTTCTACTTTTACTGCAGTAAGTAATACTCACTACTTGACTCTAGTACACTCCTGTATATAATATACTTTTTTTGTCACATGACAGGTCTGGATAGAGGCAGGATCTCAAATATGCTTCTCCTACAGTGTGGCTATAGGAACACTAAATGTTTTGGGCAGCTACAATGAATATAAAAACAACTGTTACAAGTATGTATGAACAGGAAAACAGTTACGTACTTTGAAATAGTGCTTTATTTTAAAACGTGTCTGTGCTGTTCTAAGAAATATTAAATGATACACAACCTCCCCCCTAAAAAATTGGTTTAAGAAATACTAAAATTATGAAATAATACAAATTACTTCACGTTTAAGTAATATAATGATAAGGTTGTTTGTATTTCCATGGCCTCCAGAGACTGCTTTTGGATCTGTCTGCTGAACAGTGGGACCAGTTTTCTTGCTGGTTTTGTCGTCTTCTCTGTTCTTGGATTCATGGCTCATGAACAAGGTGTTGGTGTTGACAAAGTAGCTGAGTCAGGTAAACAAAAAGATTTAAAATGACATGCAACTCAAGATCAGTATTAGGTCCAAATACTAACAGAATAAATAAATTCTCCCCAAATGTCTCTTTCCTGTCAATGTCCAACTCACAGGTCCAGGTTTGGTCTTCGTTGCCTACCCTCAGGCTACAGCTATGATGCCTTTGCCACAGTTCTGGACTGTCTGCTTTTTCCTGATGCTCATTTTCCTCAGTGTTGACACTCATGTAAGATGTTTTTCTGTATTACTTAGTAAATGATAACTGGTGCCTCGTGACCACAAAATGTAATTATTTGCTTGTTTTGTTTCCAGTTTGTGACAGTCGAGTGTTTTATCACCTCAATAAGCGACTTGTTTCCAAGGTATTTGCGTGCACCAAGAAGGTCGGAAGTCTTTGCTCTCCTCGTCTGTTTGTTCTTCTTTCTCCTACATCTGACCTTGGTTACTGAGGTGAACAGAATATTTCCATGGAAACACCTTTGAACTGTTGACACTAAATGTTCATAAAACTATCTCAATATTCAAATATTCTCAATTCTTCTTGCTGTAGGGAGGGATTTACATATTCCAGCTCATTGATTATTATGGTTGTACCAGAGCCTGTCATTACTTTATGGCTCTATCTGAGTGTCTGGCCCTGGCATGGGGTTTTGGTAAGCAAAAAAAACATTTATAATCTATCTCATTTTAATATTATACTCTGACGATATGCACAGCATGAGTCTATTTACAGGTTATTGTTTCCACAAATGATTAATGAGATTGTGCTTTTTTTTGTCTTGCCTTAGGTCAAAAGATAGGATGAATAAAAATACTGTTTTCTTTAAGTGTTTTGTCTGACTTAATTTTTAAGGTTTGGTCAGACTGGTTTCATTACCTGAATGAACAGTTTTGATAAGATTGTTTATTCTGCCCCCTTATTCCGTATCTCATTTCAATGACAGTAGTCTGCAACATAAAACAAAATACATTTAATATGACTTGAAAACTGTCTAATTGACAGTCTATGAATTTCTTAGGTGCGGACAGGGTTGTTAACATTATTGAGGACATGACAGGACATAGACCATCTGTTTTCTTCAAACTGTGCTGGAAATACATCATTCCCCTGCTGTCGCTGGTAAGTCAAATAAGTTTTAACAAAAACAATTTATGAAAAACTTCTAAACAAAATTTGATGTTAATTCGTTGAGTAGTTATTAAGATATTTCACCGTGGACCATAGTGGTGGACTGACAGACCCTCATTGTCATACCTAGAGCCATGCTGCTATACACTGTATTCTTAGGAACTAAAACCTTTTATGCTGTGGCTCAGCAAGATGTTTACTACCAACAGGCTGCGTTCATGGTGTAGCAGGAGCAGACTTGTCTCACTTTTCTCCAGTTTAGCTATTTTTTTCAGCAATAATATATGACATATTTGAGCTAAATGACTGAGGCTACTTGAATCGTCAACATACTTATATATTTCTAAGTTAAACTCTTTATTCTTTTTTTCCTTCTTAAACCATTATTCTCCAAACCTTCACAGATATCCTTTATCCTGTACCTGGTTGGTTACACACACCTCAAGATTAACAACTGGTACATTTACCCCAACTGGGCGTACGCACTAGGATGGACCATGACACTGTCCTCTGTTCTCATGGTGCCGCTGTGGGCAGCTGGACAGATGTGTTTGACATCAGGTACCTTCAGACAGGTCAGTGTTAAGAGAAGACTTTTCTGCAACCCTGGAGGCCTCAAAAAGAGCATCTGAGCACAGTCTGGAGGATTTCTTTTATGTTGGTATGGCCTGTGGTTGGAGCCCATGCATCATATTTAGTGATGTGGGTAGTCAAGCATGCATGTTGTTACCTCAGTCATAACCTTTGGTTTGGTCTGAGGCAGACGGGCGTCCTACACCTGTACTGTGGCTATGGCGGCCAAAATGTACAGTTTGAGAGACATAATAGTTAAAGTAGTGTTTGAACTATTAACTCATCTTGTTCTTACCATTGTTCCAGCGATTTTACATCCTTTGTCGTCCTGCTGAAGATCCAGCATGGCAAAGAAGAGAAATGGGAGAGGAGGGAACGACTGAGGAACTGAGGATGTCTGCAGTGACATTATAATATAATCTGAAAAGTCACATAAACCATGATGAGTACATGAGTAAAAATTGTGCTTAAATCTCAGTTCTATGTGGCAGCATCGTGAAACCTTCAAAGTGATCTCAGTTGTTATTAAGTCAAGTATTACTTTGTACTTTTCTGTCAGAATCTATTTCCTTCCACAATTTGATTTTAATCGTCGCTGTTAGAGTTCTTGATGATACAAGCCCATGTATTTGTGGGAATTATGATATATTCATTTATTACTCAAATTAACGTTTGACTATGCATTACTTCCACTCTCTTCTCATTATACATGTGGATATGGCAAATAAACATCCATATATATGAGAAACAGTTGTTCAGACTCTCTTGTGTGTGTATATTGTGCAACAGCAGGGTCCCTGAAATTCCTTTCATGTCTTTGAATTATGCATTTTGTATTCGCAATATCAGTCATATGTATAAATATGCACAGATGGGTAGGCATGCAGATTGGCATGTAAAAACGATTCCAACTGTCATATCAATTTGATTTGCCACAACTACCCCAGTCATAATAACTGAAGTTTGAGTTATTGACTGATCATGAGTTTAACAGGGTAATGGTAACCAGGTTATGATTGTGAGAGTTTGTCACAAAGCCAAATTAATAAATGAACAAAATGACACTTCAAAAGCTCCTCTGGGTTTGGCAAGACAAAAACCCACCACACAACATAACAGGTGAATAACTTTTTTGTGTGTATCTGTGTACTGTGTGCAGGCTGTAGTCAAATTAGAAGGAGACACATTATAAAAGCAGCTGAGATCAGTTTTTAGTACTTTGGAAGAACAGACACCAAAGGAATTAAGTTCATGATCTTGAGATGAACAGAGAAACAAGAAATACAGGGAATCAGATGCAGGTTGGAGACAGAGGACAGTGGGCCAGTAAAACTGAATATATTCTGGTTGTTGCAGGAAATGTGGTCGGTTTGGGCAATGTGTGGAGATTTCCTTACCTCTGCTACAAGAACGGTGGAGGTGAATCATACAAACTTTGTATTTAGTAGACCTGCGTTATTTTGGCTAGTGCTCCTGAAAAGAAAAATAATATTGAGGAATGGCAATACATGCATACATGTCTCTTTATTTATATAGGTGCTTTTCTGGTGCCATATTGTCTGTTACTTGTGATTTGTGGGATACCTCTGTTGGAGACTTCAGTTGAACAGTACACCCAGGAAGGATTCATCACCTGCTCGAGGAAATTGTGTCCACTGGTACAAGGTGTGTTCATGTGTGAGATAAACGATGGTAGATTTTAAGCTTTATTCCAAGAGCTTCGACAAAAATTTTTCATTAACTGTTTAAGAATTTCAGCCATTTTTATACAGTCACTCATTGTCAGGGGCTCAGAAGTAATTGGACAAACCAATAAAATCAGAAATGAAAGGATTCCTTTTTAATACCAGGATGAAAATCCTTTGCAGTCAATGACTGCTTGAAGTCTAAAATCCATGGACATCATCAAATGCTGAGTTTCCTCCCTTGAGATGCTTGCCAGGCCTTTACTGTAGCCGCCTTCAGTCGCTGCTTGTTTGTGGGTCTTTCTGCCCTCAGTTTTGTTTTCAGTGGGTGAAAAGCATGCTCAATTGAGTTGAGGTTAGGTGACTGACTTGGCCACTGAAGAATATTATGTTTCTTTGCCTTGAGAAGGCCTTGGGTTTCTTTCGTAGTATGTTTTGGGTCATTATCTATCTCTGTTGTGAAGCACCATCCCATTCGTTTTGCAGCATTTGTCTGAATCTGAGCAGATAGTATAGCCCTATACACGTCACAATTCATCCTGCTGCTTCAATCCGCAGTCACGTCATCAATAACGACAACGGAACCGATTCCCTTGGTAGCCCTACATGCCTGCCCATGCCTACATGCCTCCATTATGTCTGACAGATGATGTGGATGCTTTGGATCATGAGCCATTACTTCTCTTCTCCATTCTCTTGCTTTCCAGTATTCTGGTACAAGTTCATCTTGATTTCATGTGTCCAAAGATAAATAAGAAAAGAATTGTGTGAAAATCCACTTTAGCTTTCTGTGATTTTATTTTATTTTTTTGTGTTTTTTTGTTTCTTTCTTTCAAAATATTAAAAAAAACAGTCTACCTCAACAAATACAGAGCTGTATAAAACAAAGAACTTAAAAAGGAGTCAATATAACTTTATACAGTAACTTCATACTTCTACCTATGCAATAGCACTATACAACAAAACAATATTGGTTCATCATCAGCAAAAAACAAGTCTGTGGAAGCAGAAATCAAACAGTACAAACCAGTGAATTTAATACATGCAACAAAATCCCCATTTTATACGAATTTACTAAACTATGGAAGCAAATGATCTGTTTTGGTCTTCACCTACTCTTCATCAACTCCTGAGATTAATACCTTTACCTCTGAGCTTTTGGCTCAACTACCACATGTCACCCAGTGACTTTTTTCTGCCTGCTGTTTAGCCCTGGGGAGGCAGCATACAATCAGAATATAATCAGAATATAAGAGGAAGTAAGGTCTCTGAACTATCATTTATTTCCGATTGGAAACCAAATGTGCCGAAGGACAAATGGACTTGCCATGACTTCCCAAACAAATAAAACTCAAGTTTGAGTTTTTGAGTGACTAGGGTATCAGGGTTATTGTAACCACATTATGATTGCACGTGTTCACCACAAAGCCAGACTACAAAAGGATCAAAATGGCTCTTCAACAGCTTTTTTTGGGTTTTGCCAAAGAAAAAAAAAACAATGTTAGCCCTCAACAGTGGAATAACTGGTTTTATTTTACCGATTGCTGGCATGAGCACAGGATGTAGTCAAATTAGGAGAAGACACATTATAAAAGAAGCTGAGGTCAGTTTTTAGCACTTTGGACGAACCAAAGTACACAAGGAATTAACTTCATGATCTTGAGATGAACAGGGAAAGAAGGAAAACAGGGAATCAGATGCAGGTTGGAGACAGAGGACAGTGGGCCAGTAAAATTGAATATATTCTGGTTGTTACAGGAGATGTGGTTGGTTTGGGCAATGTGTGGAGATTTCCTTACCTCTGCTACAAGAACGGTGGAGGTGAATCAAACAAACTTTATATTTAGTAGAGCTGGCTATAGTACACGGGAAAAAAATAACATTGAGAATTGGGAATTAAATCATATCACTGAACTAATTGGTCATTTCCATGAGCATGAATGTCTCTATTTACTATAGGTGCCTTTCTGGTGCCGTATTGTCTGTTTGCTGTGGTGGTGGGGATACCTCTGTTCCTGCTGGAGAGTGCAAGTGGTCAGTACACACAGGAAGGATGCATCACATGCTGGAGGAAATTGTGTCCACTAGCACAAGGTGAGTTGAAGTGTGTTGGGATAAGAGTTGTATTCAGCAGAAGAGAAAAAAAGGCATCAGAGTTACCCTTTGTACATGTTAGTACAACATCAGCTTCAAAAATCAAACAGTTTTTGTCCAAAACTAAATTAGCTCTGAAAATGCAGCTCAAATACATATCGGAACTAGATGTTAAGAGTTCAGTCTTCATTGGCCCAGAAAATATCAACATTTTTTTTTTTCATGTAGGAATAGGATATGGACATTTTGTGACAAAACTTTATGACTTCAGTTACATTCTAATCAAAGCCTGGGCTCTCCTCTACCTGATGTTTTCATTCACATCACAGCTCCCCTGGGCCAGCTGTGACAACACCTGGAATACAGGTAAATACAAAACTATGAGATTTTCTTTCAAATTCTAATGCACACACAAAGGCTAAATAACCATGGTATGATTGTAACCAATGTGAGATTAAATAAAATCTTGTACTGTGGTGAAACAGTAATACTGAGGACACACTGTGGAGACAACAACAAACAGAAGGATTCCAAATTTTGGTGCACAAAATACCCTGTGATTCTTTCTAAATCTGTGAGTCCCTGATGGACTTAAATATGTAGGTCTCAATTAGTACAATTAGTAAGTAGTAATTCATTTAATTACAAAACTTGCATATTTATCATTACTTTCTTAGCTATTTGTATTTACAATTCAGACATCATTAGACATCATCATCAGAATGTAACACCTTTTGCTAGTTTTTATAAGAGTAATTCCTGAAATTCATCATCATTTGTTTGTTCCCTATATCAGTCAGCTGTATAGGTCTTCGAGGTTGGGATTCTCCTTCACCAAATGTGACTGAAAATCAGACCATGTTGACCAACACCACTTCTGCTGCTACTGAATTCTGGGAGTGAGTCCAAATTCCCTTTCTTTGAATGACTTCTTCTGTATTCAAGATTACTAGATAATGGCAAGCCATTTAAGATATTAGGTATTATAAGAACCTTAAAAATGCAGTATAATTTAAAGAGGAGTACTCCATAGCATGTGAAATTGGTTGTATTGTGTCTTCTGTGTGGGCAGGAGCAGCAGTACTTGATACAGGTCTGATGGTGCTAACTGAAACTTAACAAACTAGGATTGAACAGCCTCATGCATCACAATTATCTGTCACAAAACCCCCATTTTTACTTTATGACTACATTACTTATCCCAATAGCCCACAGTCAGATGTAAAACATTTTTTATAACAACATTACTGCTCAAAGCAGCCAACACTAAATATGTAAGACTTCTGTAAAGTGTAGTTTAGTACACTTAAATGCCTCCTCTACCCAGACGGCGGGTTTTAGGCATGTCTGGAGGGATTGAGGAGCTGGGCAGTGTAAGATGGGAGCTGGCCTTGTGTCTTCTAGCCTGCTGGGTGTTCTGCTACTTCAGTATCTGGAAAGGTGTCAGATCCTCTGGAAAGGTCGGTGGAAATATCTTCCATAAAATGGTTCACTTATTAATTATCTCCTTTAAGTCTAGTTTTAAAAAAAGATTAAGGAGAATTCTGCTGAAGATCTCGGATGGGAAAAAAGAAAAATGGTAAAGGAGGGGACGACTGAGGAACTGAGCACATCTGAGGGGACAGCTTGATACAATCTGAAGTCACATTAACTGAACACTTCAATCATTAGGTCAGTTAGAAAATAAATAAAACTGTTGCTTAATTGTCACTTCTATATAGCACAATCCCTAAACCTTCAAAGTGATCTCAGATATTGTTAAGTCATACATAGTATTGCTGTTTACTTTCTCTTGTCAGAATCTATTTCCTTCACGTTTTCCCCATGTAATTGTGAGAAATTAGATATATTCATATATTAGTTAATAAGTCACATCAACCTTATATCCCATGTATAACTATGCATTACTTTATGTTCTATTTCACTCTCTTGTCATAATAAACGTACATATTGCACTAAACTTCCATACATATATGAGAAAGAGAAAGATTTGCCATGACTTCCCAAGAAGATGAAAATGAAATAAGTTTGAGTTTTTGAGTGATCATGAGTTTAACAGGGTTATTGTAAACAAGTTATGATTGCATGTGTTCAACCAAAAGCTATACTATAAAATGATCAAATGGCTCTTCAACAGCTCTTCTGGATTTGGCAAAACAATAACCATATGTCATCCCTTGACAATGGAATAACTGGTTTTGTGTGTATCTTGGCGACAATTGCTGGCATGAATCCATGCTGTAGTCAAATTAGGAGGAGACACATTATAAAAGCAGCTGAGATCAGTTTTTAGTACTTTGGAAGAACCGAAGTACACAAGGAATTAACTTCTTGATCTTGAGATGAACAGAGAAAGAAGAAAAACAGGGAATCCGATGCAGGTTGGAGACAGAGGACAGTGGGCCAGTAAAACTGAATATATTCTGGTTATTGCAGGAAATGTGGTCGGTTTGGGCAATGTATGGAGATTTCCTTACCTCTGCTACAAGAACGGTGGAGGTGAATCATACAAACTTTGTATTTAGTGGAGCTCTATTATTTTGGCTATTGTGCACCTGAAAAGAAAAAAATAATAGTGAGGATTGGCAATTAAAGGATATTACTGAACTAATTTGTCATTTCTATGAGCATGCATGTCTCTGTATTTACTATAGGTGCTTTTCTGGTGCCATATGGTCTGTTAGCTGTGGTGGTTGGGATACCGCTGTTCCTGATGGAGACTTTAGTTGGTCAGTACACCCAGGAAGGATTCATCACTTGCTGGAGGAAATTGTGTCCATTAGCACAAGGTAAATTAATGTATGTTGTGAAAAAATGCTATCAGGACAAACAAGGGGAAAGTATCCTGGCATTACATTTTGTAATGTAAGGTCAAAAAATCTTCAAGCTCTTCTGAAGGGTCTCAAAGATAAATTTCAACCACTTCCACAGATATGAATTTTTAAATTATGTTTTCAATTTTTATTTCAGGAATTGGATATGGATATCTCATTATGACACTTTATAGCTTCAGCTACATTATTATCCAAGCCTGGGCTCTTTTCTACCTATTTTTTTCATTCACAACTGAGCTCCCATGGGCCAGCTGTGACAACCACTGGAATACAGGTAAACTTAGACTATGGACTTTATGAGAGATTAACTTTGCAAACAAAACATTTTATCCTCAGTTTTTTGAGTGGTAATTAGCATAAAGATATGGTTTCTGTTGGGACAGGTGTAATACAAATAACAGTAGTTATAATTTGTGAAATTTTTGTATTGTGTGTAATTACATAATATGATTGATAGCTGCCTACTGGTAAAGAAGCCATCCTATATGATAAATTTTTCTCTTTACATCATGGTGCAGTGTAGATGACATCATTGTAGTTTTACAATGCATGACAGGGATTCCTCTCACATTTACCATTATTAAATCTTTGTTCCCAAACCTAGCTAACTGTCTAGGTCTCCAGCCTTTCAATTCATCTAATGTGACAGCAAATCAGACCACCTCTGCTGCAACTGAGTTCTGGGAGTGAGTCTAACTCATAATGAAATGTAAATTACTGTATCACTACTTAATTTTTCATGCAGTGAGAATGATTCTGCACTTTAGCTTTTCAGCATTTTTTCATACCATGATAGAAAATATTTGTCTTAGGCTTGTTCTAGGTGATTATCAAATATTTGGAAATTGATTGTTGATTACTAGACCACCAGTTCAAATAGTGGTACATATACGACTCAAATCATGCAAAAAGAACACGAAAAACGTACTGTGCAAGTTACAAGAGTTCTGCAGGTGTATTCTGTATTTGCAGCATGTTTTACTATTAGGTTTCTTTATGTGTATTTGGTTGTGTTTTCTCACCTTGCATGCGTTTTAAAATGTGATTAAGATGTTTTCCTCATCTGCAAGCATAGAACATATTGTATGTGCATGTTACTGTGGTCCTGGTGTTGGTGGGGTTTTTAATTGGCATTTTTCCTGTACTGAACGGTATACAGTATAGAGACAGAGAGAAAATGAGAAGAATTATCCGGGCAGGGACTGAGCTATTTGAGGATGGCTCAAATTATTAGAATTTTGATTGAATTTTGAAAATGCAATGATGTTATCCTTCTATACTGTGAGAATTGGCAGAAAGTCTTCAGAGTTGTTTTTGCACTGCATGTGAGCATGTGATATTCGTCACATCTAGTGGGAAAATGTCTTAAATCAGATGTTATGTACATATAGTATCCAATGATCTCTCAGAGTTGACCTAAAGAGTCAATATCAGTCAAATCTTAATGACTCTGGTATTTATTTGTTTTACCAAATTTCCCCTATTCTCAGACGGCGGGTGCTGGCCATGTCTGGAGGTATCGAGGAGCTCGGCAGTGTTAGATGGGAGCTGGCACTGTGTCTACTGGCCAGCTGGCTGTTCTGCTACTTTAGTATCTGGAAAGGTGTCCAATCTTCTGGAAAGGTCAGTGGAAATATTTTACAAATTTTAAACTTGTAAGCATTATCAACAATTACATATAAATTCCTTTTTTTTAATTCCTTTTTTGTGTAGGTAGCATACTTCACAGCCACCTTTCCCTATGTGATGCTCCTGATACTATTCATCAGAGGCCTGACTCTACCTGGAGCTTGGGAAGGAATCTACTTTTACTTATATCCAGATTTGAACCAACTGGCAAACCTCGAGGTGACCAGTTTGATACTAACTTTAGAATTACTTGGGTATTACTAAAGGAACACAATGTAAAAATCTGCACGCAGTTTTTTGGATTATTTATATTTTAGATACTTACATGCATTTTGTGTTGACCATTACCACAGAAATTTGATTAAGATCTGAGCCGAGTTGTTAGGCAGTACGGAAGTTCACAACAGTGCCATACTAACATGCTGTTAGCAGGAAAAATCCGGGATGAAAGTAGGCCGGTACAGTCCAGTACTGCGTACCACTAGTCGCAGTATGCATTACTGGTGAGAGGGGAGAGCAGCTGCCTGCCAAAACACACATTCAAAACCATGCAAGGTTGCACTTTCAGTAAGAAAACACATGTGCTAATGTAATGTCTTCTTAATCAACATTTTGTCTCCTTATTAATTGCCTCTTGGTCATTCCCAAATGCTTCTAAACCATTCCTACTATTTTTTGATCTGTTCTGGACGGAGCCCAGCTGCCTTTCATTATCATATTCACAATCTTAGTTTGACATTTTAATATTCTAATATTTGCTAAGTAGAACTGGACGTGAAGTACAGCTGAGGCCGATTGGGATGGCGTTCTATGTACAGTCAACAAATAATCATAAAAATTCATCCTGATGAGAAATATCTGTACCAAATGCCTCTACCATGCAATAGTTTTTAAGTAATTTCATTCTAAAACAAAAAATGTGAACTTGAGGCTGGGGCTGGAGAAAAAGTCAGATTATCACCTAAGTCAAGAGGACTTGTCCCCTAAGGACCACAAATATCTGTTAAGAGTTTAAAGCCAGTCTTTTCAGTATTTGTTGAGATATTTCACTCTGGACCAAAATGGTGGATCAACTGACTGGTCAGCCAACATTACTCTCCCTAGCGCAATACCAGCAGCAGGGCTGAAAAATACAAATTTAAATCAGCTTAAGAGTTATGAAATTTGTATTTTTTTTTACAGGTCTGGATAGAGGCAGGATCTCAAGTATTCTTCTCTTATAGCCTCACAGCAGGGACTCTAAGTGTTCTTGGCAGCTACTGTGACTATAAAAACAACTGTTACAAGTAAGTACAAGTTAGCGATAACAAGAACTTTCTACTATAGTGAGGTTAGAAGCAGGGTTTTTCCATCCATATCATTTTCAGTGGCTGACTGATTGTCTAAGTAACTATCTAAAATGTCACAGCAATAATAAAGGCCTCTTGTCTGTCTCACCTTGACCTCTAGGGATTGCTTCTGGCTCTCTCTGTTGAACAGTGGGACCAGTTTTCTTGCTGGCTTTGTCGTCTTCTCTGTACTTGGATTCATGGCTCAGAAACAGGGTGTTACTGTCGACAATGTAGTTGAGTCAGGTAAACACCAAGATTTAAAATGACATGCAACCAAATTCCAGGTTAGGTCCAAATACAGAGTAAATAAATAAAAATGTCTCTTTTTGTGTCAACCTCTATTCAAAGGTTTATTTGAAAAACAGAAAAATGTATGTAGTATAGCAGTATCTACCGTTTTTTTGTTTTGTTTGTTTATTTTGTTTGTTTAATTCTTATACATAGGTCCAGGTTTGGCCTTCATTGCCTACCCTCAGGCTACAGCTATGATGCCTTTGCCTCAGTTCTGGACTGTCTGCTTTTTCCTGATGCTCATATTGTTGGCTGTTGACACACATGTAAGATTGCTGTACTACCCATTGATTAATTGTAGTTGAAGGCACACCTAAAGAAACAGATATCACAGTGTTAACTTATTTAATTTACCCCCAGTTTGTGACAGTAGAGAGTGCTATAACCTCTCTAAGTGACTTGTTCCCAAAGCTGTTGCGTGCACCAGTGAGGCATGAGATCTTTGTCCTCCTCATTTGTTCATCCTTCTTCCTCATACATCTGACCTTGGTCACTGAGGTAAAGAAAATATTGACATAAAAGATTTAAAAAAATTTAAACTTTAAAGCACATTTTTATTAATTCTTTGTTAAAATATGTCTGTTATTCAATTTTTGCCTGTTTCAGGGAGGCATTTACATATTCCAGCTTATTGATTATTACGCTTGCACTAGAGCCTGCCAGGACTTTGTTGCTGTATGTCTATGCCTGGTTAATGGTTGGATTTTTGGTGAGTAGAAATCCCTTACCAATGTACATGATTATGCTTTTTTGATGATGTGATTTGACTATTCATGGAAAAGGAATACCTTCAAAGTCAGACAGCCACTGAGTGCAATGTCTTCCTTTATATTTTAGTCTTAGAAGGACAGTCATCTAGACATTAAAGTAGGTAAACCAGGCAATCAGAGCAAATCTAGAGTTGACAGGTGAACCATATATATGGAACATTTATTAGGAAATTAGACAAGGGCCCAGAATGCTTCTTTGAGGAACTCCATAATCAGTACAAGCTTTTCCTACCCTCACTTGGGATGGTGCAGAGTACAATATTGTTTGAATATATTGATGCTATTCAGATAAACATTTAAGTGGTTAGAAAGAATTTTGCCTAGAAATAGGGGGAAAGTTATCAGTGCATTACTGTTCATAAATATGGACATAAAATATGGTCCTGGAAGCACACAAAACACACTGTGGAAACATATCTTTTTGGGAGCCAAACCAATCAATAAATATCTATCTATATCCATATCTTTTTATGTATCTATCTGTTGCAGTATAATTAAAATTAATTTATATATGTGAAAATGAACTACATGAACAATCTGAACTTCAATCAGGTGCTGACCGCTTTTCTAACATCATTGAGGACATGACAGGACAGAGACCATCTGTTTTCTTTAAACTGTGCTGGAAATACATCATTCCTCTACTGTCAGCGGTGAGTAAGAAACAATTCACAGTTTCCTCACTAAGGAAATTTGACTTTGTCTTCTAATGTATATAGCTACATTTGTTTGATTTTACATGCAACTTTTACGTATGTGCCTTTCAGTTTCATGTCAATTGCATTACAAGCACATTCAATGTCTATAGCGATGCAGTGAATTTAATTTAGTAAGTTGATTTTAATTTGAGTCCACAGTTACACAGCATTAAACTGTATCTTAAGAAGGTTCATTTTAACAGTGTCCACACTATTTTGTTATTTACTAAAAGACACATTTTGGTAATTATTTATACCGAATTGTTATATCATATACCTTGGTATTCACAGATTTCCCTCATATTGTACCTGGTTGATTACAAACACCTAAAGATGGACAACTGGTACATTTACCCTGACTGGGCGTACAAACTAGGATGGACCATGACTCTCTCCTCTGTTCTCATGGTGCCACTATGGGCAGTTGGACAGATGTGTATGACATCAGGGACCTTCAGGCAGGTCAGCATGCAAAGAAAAGTTTTGGATCATGCATCATGTGAGAAAATTAGACACAAGTGCAAACAAAAAAAATTAAAACATATCCTACAAACCTTCACAAAGACTGATTGAAACTGCACCTAAGTTTTATTGATCATGATCACTGAACATAATTTAAGGTCTACACACCAACCACATGAATTTAACAGTTGAATATACAAGTAGAATTAGCAGCATCTTCTCACTCTTGAGATAACAGCTTCCATCTATCACTTCAGGTCAGCAGTGAAATCTGTTTGGGACACATTTTGACCACATGGATGACCAATAGCTCAAAATATCAAGCTCTCAAAAACTGTGAAGAGGAAGAGTTCAGAGGACTGCTTCAGTATTATTTCAGTGGGGATTTGAGGAAATGAAGACACCCAAATTCTTTGAGACAGTCTGAGTGTCCAAAATGTGTCTTGTGTCATAAAAGTAACAGTATAATAGAAAGTCACTTACATTGTTTTTTTTTTCTTCCCTGCTTTCCAGCGCTTGTCCATCCTTTGTCGTCCTGTTGAAGCTCCAGTAGGGCAGAAGGAAAGCAGCGAGGTTGGGGTGACTGTTGAACTGAGAAGATCTGTAGTGACTGCTTAACATGATCTGCAGTGTAACTTCACTAAAAAACTTCTATTAATCTGTAATGATTTGGTGGTAATTTGCTCAGATCTCTGCTTAAATAGAAAAAAATAAAACTCATCAACAACAGTTTTAACGATAGATCTTTTCAGCCTTTTCTTAAGAAATAATTTCAAATTAATCTCTGGGTCACCTATATTCTTCTATCTAATACAAATACACAGACACATGCACACAATACATACATACATACATATATACATATGTATTGTGTGTGTGTATATATATTAATACACACACACACATATATATATACATATCTATACACACACACGTTTCTATCCTATCTATCCACATACATACATATATCTGTTTATATCTATCATTACATTTGGATGTATGACTATACATATATCTACATATCTATACACAACCATACATATATCTACCTGTCTCCATATCTACCTATCAACAGTTATGTTCATAAATATGTGGACAGTGATAAAACTTCTGCAGGTTTACCTCTGTACACATCCACAACAGACTTGAAACAAATCAAGATGTGACTGTAGTATGGACTTTCAGCTTTAATTCAAGGTTTTCACAAAAATTTTACAGTAAGTGCTTAGAAAGTACAGCCATTTATAGAAATATAAGGATTAGCTTTAATACTTGGATGAAAATCCTTTGCAGTCAATGACTTCCTGAAGTCTAGAATCCATGGACATCACCAAATGCTGAGTTTCCTCTCTTAAGATGCTTGCCAGGCCTTTACTGTAGCTGTCTTTAGTTACTGCTTGTTTGTTGGTCTTTCCGCTATCAGTTTTTTCATCAGTGAGTGAAAAGCATGCTCAATTGATTTGAGGTCAGGTAACTGACTAGAGCATGGAAGAATATTCCATTTCTTTGGCTTGAGAAGCTCTTGGGTTGTTTTTGCAATTTTAATTAATATCTGATGTGAAGCACTGTCCTGTTTTGCAGCATTTGTCTGAATCTGAACAGATAGTATAGACCTATACACTTCACAGTTCAGCCTGCTGCTTCTATCAGCAGTCACATCATCAATAACAAGTGACCCAATTCCACTGGCAGCAATACAGGCCCATGCCGTAACATTATCTCCACCATGGACAAATGATGTAGTGGCTTTGGCTCATGAGCCACTCGTTGCTTCTCAATACTCTTTTCTTCCTGTTATTCTGGTACAAGTTAATCGTAGTTTCATTTGTTCAAAGAATCTTGTTCCTGAACTGGGCAGGCTTTGTGAGATGTTTTCTGTGAAAGTCTATTCGGACTTTTCTGTTAAGAGTTGCAAGTGGTTCACACCAATGTGTCTCTTGATACTAGATTTTCTTCTGGAGAGAAGACACTCCTGGAGTTTTCTTGACCTGGCAAAACGTTGTGAGGGGATTTCTTCACCAAGGACAGAATTATGCGATCATCAACCTTAGTTGTGTTCTGTGATCTTCCAGGCCTATTGGTTTTGCTCATCTCTCCAGTGCATTCCTTAAGAATGAGCCAAAATGCGATTTGGCCTCTGCTAGTTTCTGTAATTTGATAGGTTTGTTCTTTTTTTTTCAGCCTAATGATGGCCTCCTTCATTTGCATCAATATCTCTTTAGAGGGCATATATTAAACGTTCCCATGAAAAGCCACCATATGCAAAGTCTACACTTGGAATCCACTGCAAACCTTTTTTCCTGCTTCATTTCTTATGAAATAATCTGTTAAGTATAAGAATTTAAAATCTTTTTCAAAACCCCTCAAATTAAAGCTAAATGTCAAAAATTCAATCACATTTTCATTCATTCATTTCTAAACAATTGTGGTGGTGTACAGTGGCAAAATTGCAAAAGTTTTGGTACTGTACAAATATTAATGAACCTATCTATCATCTTTTTCTATAATCAGAGTATCATAATTTTTTTTTTTTGCAACAGCTCATTTGATTCTCTACAGGAGGCTGCAATTTCTTTTAAAACCAAATTCCTGTTAACCTCCTGTAACTATCATTTTTAACACTTTCTTGTGTTTATTTTGAGGCAAGACATATGTTTACTACAGGTTTCAAACAATGTTTATTAAGTTGGTCTCGTGTTCACATTTTAAACTGGTAATGGTGCTTTCAATATATAAAAGTTTGTCATCCTGAACTTGACACCACGTGTCGAAGTACCTCTGAAAAGTGATATGTACTCCTGTGGTTCAGCTAAGAGCCAGTTAGATCATTACAGCCTGTAGCAGTGCTTGTTGTTCCTTAGAATCAGACTCTTTGAGTGGCACTTTCTCCTGTCATTTCTTTTGGAAAAATCCCATAATGGAGGCTTGTTTAGTCCCTTTATTGACATTAGCCGACAGTTTCTTCTGACTTCTCTTCTCGCCTTCTTTGTTACTTGCTGGTAGTTTTGCTGGGATGGGATCCTTTGGAGCCTGTTTGGTGGCTTGAGTATCAACTTCTGTCTCAGAGTATGATTCACTCTCATAGCCTTTCTCTGTCACTGTAGAAAACAAAGTTATTATGAGTTATCAATTAATACAAAATTAACCAAACTTACGACTACCGTCAAAACGCAGGTGACTGAGATTTATACAGTTGTCATGTTTTTTTTGTCTCAAGGGTCTACGGATAAATGGTTTCATATACACAAAATTGTGTCATAGGGTTTGAGTATGGTTGTAGTTTTTGGTTAATTTATTAAAGCGGCAATACACTCTTTAAAAAGGACTTTAAAGTATTTTGTAAAATCCCATTCATATACATGTGAAAACAAAATTAGAGGCACCTTTAAATAGAATTAAATACAACATAGGTGAAAAATGGAACTGAAACCATGCTGAAATAAATATTTGATTATTATTCTATTAACTGACTAATTTGATGATCATGTAATAGTTTAGGTTGTTTTCCTTTCATGAATGTGAATATTCACTTTCTTTCCCCTAGTCGCCCATAATTGAAAAGCAGACATCTTTTAGTTTTGGATCACTGGTTGGAAAAAAGCAGCATACTGAAAACTAACTTAAGATTTATGTTGATAATTTTTGCAGTTTTCCTTGTTTTTTATAGACTAGATGATTGCTGGGAAAATATTTAGCAGATTAATCAATAGTGAAAACCTCACTGACACAATGTCAACATAACTTCATATTCAAAACCTTTTAAAGGTAGTAAATATTTCTCTGAAAGTATATTTAAACATCGCAGAGCTTTATATTTGTGTCTTTACAAGTTTGCCATCTTTTAACACAGTTGTTTTTCCTTTCTATAGAAGGAAGATTCAATAAATTTAATCCAGTCAGAAGACAGGTTTTAGCTCCTCTGTCTGTTGTTCATACCAATGCAACCTTCATCGTCCACAAAGGTTCGAGATTTCAGGACCCGTCTCCTCTTCTTCCTCTTTGTTTCAGAGAGATCCTGCTGTAGAAGAAACACACATAAAAACACATGAGAACAAGAATGTTCAATTAGCAATTCATCAACACATTAAGACAGTTTCGTCTTACATGTGAATGTGAAACTGACTGATCCTCCTTTTCAGGACTTGGTGATGGTTTTCTCGTTTCCATCTGCTGAGGAGAATCTGGGATAACTGGACAGATGAACAAATATTAGTTTTCTAAAAACTTAGCAGTACGAATAAACTAAACTATATCTTGCAAAAGTGTAGTAGGGAATTAACATTCATTGATCATAACATTATGAAGGACAGGAAAAAACACTACATTAAAAATAAACAACAAAAATGAATATTTCCTCATTCCCATTTTCATCAGTTTTCGTGCATTGTCGGGACCATTGGTAAATTAAATTGTTCATTAGATTTCAAATACAAAAATGGCAAAAAATGAATAAACAAGAACAAAGTGAAGGGAGACAGCTCACCATCTTCATCACTGCTGTCTGGTTCAGGATTCTTAATCCTTCGCCTCTTTTTCTTCTCCATTTTCTCTTCCTCACTGTCAGAGTCTTCAATTCGCTTGGTTTTGCTTTAAATAAATAAATAAAAAGTAATCATTTAAATAAGACTTTCAACTTTCAACTTTTTTTTAATTTTAAAACCTTTCTAAGTCAATATATTCAAGATATCTATGTACAAGAACTATTAAATCAAATTATCATGTCTTCTGTGTTCTGATTACATGAGCGAAAGATCATTACTGTTCGATTATATGAGGAGAAATATTTAAGATTTTTTACATGAACACACACACACACACACACACACACACACACACACACACACACACCTGGACTCTTTCTTGATGTCTTTTGGCAATTCCACAGCAGCAGCTTCAGGTTTGTCTTCAGGTTGTGAGCTCTGGTGTCGCTGCTCTGCTGTGCAGGATGACTGAGATGCTTCTTCTTCCTTCACAGTTTTACCAGGTTTCTCTGAGCAAGTGAGAAAGTAAATTTATTAAATCAATTGAAGTCAGCCAATACGAGTGCTTGCGACATCTGAAACTGCACTGGTTAGCACAGTCAAACTTGGTAGCAGTCCACGCTCCACTGTGACTTGTGGTGTTTGGTTACTTTCTTCCAGCATATTTATTAAAAAAAACAAAAAAAACAACCCCCCCCCCAAACAAACAAACAGACACACCGGGCCAACCTCAACCAACACAGAGCTGTACAACACAAAGTTACTGCAAAGCTTTATACTTCTACCTATTTAATGGCACTACACAGTCAAACAACATTGGTTCTTTGTGAGGGAGGCAGAAATCCAACAGTAGCAGCCAGTGAAATGAATACATGCAAGAGAATCCCTATTTTAGACAAATATACTGAACTATATTTGGAGCAAAAAATTACTCACTTGCCGTTTGATTCCCAAAGAAGTTCATCATCAGATTGGTTTTCCCTGCTGGTTTGCTTTTAGGGGCATCAACCTGTAATACCAAACATGATTATAAACATCTACTTATATTCTTCTCCTACTCTGGTTTATTTACTTTTTAGGTAACCAAAAGACACAAAGCCTTACCACAGGTGCATCTTCTTTCTGTTCTGATTTGACCTCTTTGCCACTGTCCTGGTTCTTGGGTGTGGCTTTATTTGAAAACATCCCCATGATGCCTTTTTGTGGCTTGGAGGACGGTTTTGGGACCAGATTAGCCTCTCCATTCATGGTAGATTTTTGTGCTGCAGGTTCTTGTGTGGGAGCCCATTGCATTTCTCTTGTCTGCTGCAGCTCTAAAGAAGACATGGGCACCGCACTGGCACATCGGATCGCACTGTATCTACAAACCGAGAAAGGAGAGGAAAGGAAGGGAAATATTCAACTAAATACTGGCAGGCCCATCATCATAGGGTAGACTTTTTTTAAAAAACTGTTTTCCCTACTGCTCCTTCTGGTCACAGGGGCTGTTTAATAAAAAGAAAGACTTTCCATATTTTTCCAGTCTTCGCCTGTGTAAAAAGACCCTGATTAATATGATCAACATACCTGCTGCAGTTCTTAAGGTTGTCTTTCACAGCATCGTAGTCAACGCTGTAGAGGGGGCCACTGTCTCTCAGTAAAGCTTTCTGGACACTGTAGATGTGGACACTGACTATCAAGCTCATCTTGGCTTTGAAATCTACAAAACAGAATACCTGAGATTAGTAGAGGAGACATAAGCGTCTAAAGAGAAATCCTTAAATAAACAAAATGGAAACACATACTCAAGGACACAAGATCACAGAGTTTAATAACGCTGACTCTTATTATAAAAACTAATAAGTATAATTTTACTTTTTCAGCCTAGTGACTAAAAGCTTAAGTGAAAAGATTAAATGCTGCATGTTGCTCCAGGAATCCATCTTTACACACCTTCCAACTGGTCTTCTCTTACAACTGACACCTTGTGGCTCTGAAAGGCAAACACAATATCAATAAAACAAATCCATAAAGCAGTTTTGTATGTCCAGACGGATGCAAAACTCTGCCAAAACAGGTCTTGTTACACACCGCTTGGCCATTGTCCACAAACTTCCCCGACACAAGATAAGTGGCGTGGAGCTGAGCTGAACTTTCCTTCCTCTTGTGATCCAGGTAGTGGTAGAGCATCCTGAAGACAAGTCGCACATTTTAATCGTTTTGTTGCTGTACACATTTTCAAAGCCTTTAACTAACTTTAAGCTGAAATTAGCACCATCGATTTCTTGATTAACTGATCAATAGAGAATTAATATGCAACTCCTGTGATGATCAAAATGTCCAGTGCACCTGGTTTTACCTCATGTGGATTTAAACTCATAAATTATTTGCTTCTTGGGAAAATGTCTTTTATCTGTATCATCTCGCTCTGTTTTTTTCTTCAAGCTTTGGATATTAAACAGTATTTTGTCTTTGGCTTGTTCCGTCATGCCAAAAGCCTAAAGAGGAGGAGGGACACTCACTGTTTTGCCGTGTTGACATGGACTCCAAGTGTCAGACTCAGCCATTTATAGGTCACCTGGAAAAGAGAAAACATCACATTTTAGTTTGCCACGTTGACTCAGTAGGAAAAGACAGGAAAACACCAGAAGACGTTTAATGTTAGTGGTCAAATACTGTTCAAATAAAGGGTGAGAAATTAACATTGAATCTATCAGAGCAGCCCTAATGTACAGTGTCTTAAACCCACCGAGCTAACCTGCTGTTCGCTATAGCATTTTTGTTTCCATCATTCAGCTCGATGAATTTCCAACCTTCCAGCTACCTTGAGAAAATTTCAACCTTTGAACCGAGCAGAACTGTTGGCGGCTAATAAGCGTTAACGGAAGCTAATCAACTATTCAATATTGGATTTCGTTGAATTTAAGCACCATTATCTAGATGATTCATCAGCCGAATTTCCCAATAGAACCACATAAATCGTACAGAATGTAAATGATACCATGCTAGATATATAAATTGCCCTAAAAAGCAAGCGAACATTAAAACAGGCAGTGCGGTGAAGGCAATTCAGCGGCTAATTTTACCGAGGCTAATTTGCTTCTAGAGTTCCTAAGCTGGCACTGGCGCACCCGGGAAGGCGTCCGGACAGGAGACCCAAGAGTTCACCTACTATCTTGTTGTGGTCGTTCACAAATTCGTCGATGTTATCCAGGTAAAGCTCGTCCATTCCGATCGATTAGCCGCGAGTGCGACGGTCCCGCTGAGCCGATTCGACTGCGCGGGAACGCGGTTTATTTACTTCCGCTAAAGAGTCAGGTGTCCGCGGCTGCTTCCTGTGGGGCCGCACGCCGCACGCTGCCCCCTACAGGCCGACGCGGGCTACAGCCCACCCCGCTCTCGGAGACCCGGCCCTCGGTCGGGAGCGGTCGTGCGGGACAACGCGCAGTCTCACCGCTCACCACCGGTTTGACAGCCCCGCAGGGCAAATGTTTTATTCATGGACGTGGGAAGAGTGTGACCTCCAGCCTCGTCGTCAGACGTCCCACCAGGACACGGGGATGTCTGGACATACAGTGTGTGCCAGGATGGATCAGGAAAAAGAGTGTGATGTGCACGGTTGTATTTCTATCTGTAGCCATCCTATACAGGTATCTACACTAAATATGCATTACTTTGCATGGTGCTATTGGAGATACTACGAAAATGGTGAAAATAAATAAATAACATGTTAAAAAAGAGAACTGTGTGAACTGTTTTGTAAAGTGAACTCAATATTGGGGAAAGTCCACAATAAAACATTAGTGATACAGTAAAGGACTAAAGCTGACAATAGAGATATTTCTGATGAATCGATGCTGCCGCCATTCACCCTCTGTTTATTGAAAAGTGTGTTATATCTTATTAGTCTTTGCCCCAGAGCTCTACTGTAGTTTAAAAGACACTCCAGTGAGTCACACTGTTGCACTGGGTGACATGTTACTTCATTACCATCTTCAGTCAGTCTCATAGGCGCTGTAATGTTTCCATAAATACTCACTAGATCGAAGCACCAAATGTATATTAGTCCGTGGCTGAAAATACTCCCTAACGAATGCACTCTTTAACTCTGTTTGAGTAAAAATGACAATGCGCAGCCGTTTTAAAAAATTACTGAATTTAAAAATTACCTTTTAAGAAATGAAGCTATATATACCATTTGATAACAGTAAACATGTAGAATAAAACCAGTCTCATCATTTATATCTTCTTTAAGTATTTTTTGATTTCTTTAGTCATTCATAACTCATTTAGTTGATATTAATGTACTTTTCTTGAGTACGTCCCCTTTAAAAGACTTTAACATATCTATTTGCATGATATACAAAGACATACTTTGGCTAATGAGCTGTATGTTGCATGAAAACAACACTTCAGATTTACTGTGGATTAAAGACAAGTATGTATGAACTGCCCTTTTCTCAATATTATGAAAACACCTTTTCCCAGGGACAAGCAGCATCTCATTGCCCAACGGTGTGACGATAACTATGCAACATAAGTAAGAGGTTTTACTCTAATATCACAGCTTTGGCAGGGCTTTAAACACTGTTATAATACATGGTATCCTGCTGTTTGGCTCTAACCTCAATCTGCACAGTTCCTCATTGCAGTCATATTTCTGAACCTTTGTAATTGCAATTTATAACATATTTTCCATCCTTTGCAATCCTTTACCCCACCCAAAAAAGAAAAAAACAGAAAATTAACCGACCAAAACTTTCCTGGCAGCACACATTTAATTAAAAACAAAAGAACCATTACATAATAACTGACACCACATATTTCTACGCCAATGCACTGCGGTGGCAATGTGAGCTGATTCTAAAAGTTGAAATATAATTAAAATAAAGTGCTGTATGCTGGAAGACTGAATTACAAGGAGGCCCTTACCATGATGGACTTTTATCAAGGTTTGTCAACCTTGAAATCATTCTAGTTCCCTGATAAGGCAAAGAAATTTCAGTTTAATACCACCTTCCATTTCCAAGTATTCATACATCACTTTTACGTGGTTTAAGCTGCCCTATCTCTGAACTAAGGCAATGCTTTTCAAATGCAAACTGGCACATTCCAACAAAAAAAATGCTGACTGCAGGTTAAGCCACAAGAATGAAAGATTATGAAATGATTCACGCATAATTATCACTACTTTTAATGTGTTTTTAAATAGAGAAACTAACTGGCCAGGAAATGGAAATATGGCAGCGCTCCAGCAGCGGCCAGCTGTTATAAATGGAGAGAGAAGGAGGCTTCTCCGCAGGCTGCAGGGAAGAGATCATCAGCAGTTATTGGCACAATCCAAACACAGTCAACATAAATTTTGAATTTTAATAGAGCTGTTATGACAGAGATATTCAGGAAGGACAATATTGATATTTTATACCTCAAATGACTTCATCCTCAATTTCAGGTTTTTCAAATCCCTTGTCAACGGGAGGGAAACTCCCACCCACCTTCACTGCTTGTCATCATTTGTATATCACCTGTATATCAGGTGATGCTCATTATTACTGGAAATGACATCGGTGGAAGTACTCATACATCACTTGATGGGGTGATTTTTTTTTTTTTTACTAGAGTTTAGAAGTATGAAATAAATGACAGGCAGAAGCATGAATATTAATGTCAAGTATGATTTTTTTTCTTTCATACCAGGGTGGATCCACTTATGTGTCGATAAAAAAAAGTAGCATGAATATTAATGTCAAGTATGATTTTTTTTCTTTCATACCAGGGTGGATCCACTTATGTGTCGATAAAAAAAAGTAGCATGAATATTAATGTCAAGTATGATTTTTTTTCTTTCATACCAGGGTGGATCCACTTATGTGTCGATAAAAAAAACCAACACGAGACGGAGGGTGAAATGCTATTCATCAAATGTGTGACAACAGCCGAAAGAGCGACAAACGATGCAGCGAGGGTCACAGTCAGGGGCGTTCAAGTCAGGTTCATTATAGACATCGTGATGTACCGACCTGTATGGGAAACAAAATAATAATGATGACAGGTCTCCAGGGGCCTCATTAATACTGTCTGCTATTACAGTAACAATATTGTAGGGGTATTTCCGTCGGACCTCGCCTTCAGTGTGGGAGGCTCATGTCTGATTCCTGGAAAATGAAACCAGCCTCTTCAACCTCCACCGTATCAGAGAACAATGGCAACTGCCCTTTCATCCACAACATGTCATCGATCGCTCGGTGGTGAAGTCCGGACCTTCCACCCCTGAGGTCTGCATGCCACAATCCAGCCTCCATTGGATCAAAGCTCATTTGTCCTTAGCACTGAGCACTGGCTCAGTGGTAGATTTATTATTGGCTGTAACGTGTACCAGCATGAGGCGATCATAATACAACACTGTAAAATCATCCGGCCATGGATGACAGTTCAGTTCACTGTGGGGCTGTTGCTCAAGCTACTGAATTACAAAAAAATCCCCAGACAAACAAACAAACAAAAAAACAAATTTTTTCCACCGAAGAAGTTGTCCCTTAGAAAACTGCTGACTGTGAGGTCTGTGGAGGCCATGAATCTGCAGGAAAATGGTGGTGAAGTATAATTCTGGTAAGGTGGTTGAGTTCATGTATGGAATATAGGGCAGGCACTTATTTGTGTTACATTTGTGGCCCAAGAGCCATCCATTTCCATTTTTGGGGACCATGGATGGAGAGAAACCTTCAGCTCTTTGTGTCTTCCCATGAAAGGAGACATGTAGGAAAGGAGTAGCGAGCAAAATCTAAACATTATATGTTCTGTCTCCTTTTAAGGGTTAGCCGGATGTACATTGAAGCAGGACATGGGATAAGATCATGACTCACATAGCCTTTACATAAGCTTAATGCATAGTAATGAAGTTGGGGACTGCCTACCAATACAAATGCTTTAAAAACATTAGCAAGATAAGGGGGCTTGGGAATCTCAGCGACTTCAGCAAGACTTTTTTTATTCAGGTTTCCTCTTCACAGCTGTTGTCATCAATTGGATTGGAGATTCCCTATTGTACCATGGACAGTTGTTTTTGATGCCTGTTCAATAAAACCATTGAAAGAGCATCAGCAGTGTTTTTGACATTTTTCTTCTCAACTCAATATTCCGGAATGGATTGCTGCCGTCGGGTTGAGATTGAGATGTCGCCTCAGGAGGAGGAATGTAAGTATCTCAGGATGTTGTTCATTAGTGAGGGTAAAATGGAGCATGACTTTGACAGGCGATTGCGGATTGGTTGTAATTGGCCATTATGGTGAGCAGGGGAGTTGAGCCTGAGGGCAAAGCTTTCGATTTACCGGTGAATCTACGTTCAAGCCCTCACCTATAGTCAGGAGCTCTGGGCAGTAACTAAAAGAGCGAAACTCCAAATGCATGTGGATGAAGTTTGTTTCAAGAGCTGCTGCTCGTCTGCATTGAAGGGAGCCAGTTGAAGTGGTTTGGGCATCGGGCTAGGATGCTGTGTGGGCGCCTTCCATTGAAGGTTTGCCAGGCATGTTTTCAACTGGTAGGGGACTCCAGGAAAGACCAAGAACACGCTAGAAAGAACACCACCATCGCATCCTTACTTGGAATGCCTTGGGCTACCCAGGAGAGGGACCTCTGGACTACCTCACTTAACCTGATGCTGCCGGGACCCAAATCCGAATAAGTGGTAGAAAATGGATGGATGGCTTGGGCTTAGGGATTACAATTTTTTTAAAAGAAAGCCTGTGATACAAATCTGGACTGTGGAGTTTAAATGTGTTGCTATTTACCAAGCAAGCAGAGTATAACAAAAATACTATCATGCTGCCGTATGGGAAATGTAGGATCCAATGTTTTCGGATCTTGACTATTACTAACAGCAAAAAGCGTTTTGCCTCTACTGCTTAATTCCATTTCACTTTGGTTTTTTAAGCACAATACTAACTAGACAGGTGCTTATATTGGGGTCCAGGTGTCAGATTCTACCTGGAACTGAAGGTACATTAACTTGGGGTGATTGGGGGACAATATTTGAGTACATCATTTATGCAATCATTACCTTAATCAAAATCCTGATCATCTACACAGGTGGAGTCGTCTCCAAACCTGGAAGCATAAAACCAAGACCACATCTGCAACATAATATGAGAGGCACTATGTTTGTGGTAATTTGGTTGACGTATCCCTTTAAGCTGGAGCAGCAGTGTAATGTGGCGTTAAACAAATAATAAATATAGCACGCAGCAAACAAACAGTAGAAGTTAGAGGTCTCCAATTAAACCTGTAAACAAGCAGACGCAAGCACAAGACACAAGAGCTGCTGTGAGTCCTGTGACGACTTCATTTATTTGCGAGACAAACAATATCTGTTACCGTTAATGCCGTGCTTATTACCACCACAAAACCTCATACAAATATCTGAGCAAACTAGCCGAAGTGACATGTCTTCTGTCTCCTCAGACTTCAGCTTGTATTTAGAGGTTTGATTTTAATATTTGAGCAGGTGAGAGAAAAACTAAGCTGATACCCTTGGCACTAAACCACCCACAATGCAACACTGTTAATTTTGTTAATGATGTGTTGTTGTGGCAGGAAGCGTCCATTCCTGTGATATTCTGCACATATGATGATTAATTCAGGTGTGCTCTCAGTGTTTTTGCACTCAGATGATCTTATACAATATTTAGAGCGAGGCAGCTCTGAAGCTTCGGTTCACCGCGCTGCTGAGAAGCCAGTCCGCCCGCATAACAACTTCCAATAGAAATGTCAAACAGAAGGTCAGTGACGTGCAGCAGAAAAGGGAAAAATATTCCCCTAATGATGACGAAACAGAAGGGTCATCATTTCACCTCCAAGACGCGGATTAAAAACTAAAACCCTCAGATGGATCAGAGTTGGCTAAGATAAGTGAATCTGAGCTTCCTTGTCATTTTTCTCATCCTCCATGAAAATGAGTCAGATTTGCCTTTTTAACCTCAAACTAATCACTGCCTGGGATGAGAGATGTTTTTCTGAACATGACGAGCATCGATTTCCTGGTTCGACCAATGCAACATCACAATGCCAGTGATAAATGCTGCCGTCTGCTGGGTACATTATGTTGGGGGCTGGGAATATATAGAAGTGGTAACCTGCTTTTCACACCTGGAAGTGATAATGAGAGCCAGTGGTACCCGCAGGTGTCACACAGGTACATTGTTTTCACACAGTGGATATGTGAGTCATCATCTTCACATTTAGGAAGAGCTTTGATCTAATGTGGATTTGGAACCGTTCAGTTCCCGATCAAACCTTCTAACACTGTCACACCTGATATCTTGATTTTTTTAGGTGTTTTCAGTGGTTCGGCATGGTGGGTGACTATTTTAAAGAGACATTCCAACTAGTGTGTTTTGAGGTCTTGCGTGCTAATGCATATGCGAAAAAAAAAAAAAAAAAGTTGTATAAAGCCTTTTATCGCTCCGGGGGAAACTGTGCAAAACATGTCACTTGGGTCAGTGTCAGCTGGGGTTGGAAACCACAAGTCTGAAAACAAAAACAAAACAAAACCAAAAAAAAAAAAAAAAGTGGGGATGTGGAAACAGGAAGAAGTGATTGTACCAGACCTCTGCATCCCGCTCCTCATCTCTTCTTGAGGCTGAAGGCTCAAGGCTACATTAGTTGCTACTAGCATAACACACAATGTTCACCTACTGGACTGTCAGTGGTTTGGCTGCATTGAGGATGATTTAGGTGCCAGTTTTTGACAGTTTCCCAGGAACCTATGGAATACAAAAAGAAGATACCACTGGTAAAGCTGCATTGATTTGAATACCTTTTTCTTTTTTTCTTCTGTGCACAAAATCATTGCTAAATGAAGGCACACTAATGTCATTTTTCAAGCTTTGGCTTCTGTAATTATTTCAATAGAAAAAAAAAACAAAAACCAAAAAAAAAAAACAAAAACCCAAAACCCTCAAAGGTAACCACAGTCACAACAAAGTTAGTGGACTGGACTGCATTATACCACCAGGTGTTCCTATTATTTCTTATTATAGTCCCTGCACTGCACGTTGTCACTGTTTGTTTGCTGTCTCAGTGAAGCACAGAGGGAATGAATCAGCATGACAGCCTTTTTGATAGCAACATCTAATAGTTTTACTGACAGAGATCTCTGCTGTGCTCTCAGGGGCTGGCAACACGATCCATCATTCTCTCTGTCTCTCTCTCTCTCTGTCTCCCACACGCCCACACTGGAGCTCGCTGGGAGTAATGTTAGACCCTCTCTGTATGTTTGAACTTCATTATCTCGCCTGCGTGTTTTCGACCCAACCGGTCTAAAAATCAAAAGATCGCGTTCAAGAAGCTGCAGACATACAACAACATGCAGCAACTTCCAGTGGAGAATTAGAACCTCCATCGCACTGAAGCAGAACACAACGTCGAATTTTGATGCTCAAAAAATCAGCAGTGTTCCCCTTAGAATTGAATCTGACGTATTCTTTGATGTCTGGTCTGGGTTAAAACCTTGACAATGGATTCTTTTATCGGCGATGGCCTGGTGGAAGAAGGCAAATGCAAAGCATTTTGCAGAGTTTCTTTTATTCTGATGTGTAAGTATATATTTATGTTGGGGAAACCTGCAACATTTTCTCTTTTCCCCTGCCATTCTCTGACCTCTCCTATCACATTTTGACCTCTCTGATGCATCAGATCTACAGAAAGATATCTTCTTTTTTAAAGAAATGCACAAGGAATATTTTAGATGTCTCGTGCTGCCTGCAGATGCATTTCTGGGGTCTTTGCTCTCCAACAGGCTTTAGGATTCCCTCAACAGAGAAATTCTGATCAGTTTTGAGATTTGAAACCTCCATACACCAGCTGCTCTGAGGGGACGTTATCTGCTTAAATCCATAGTTGCCGGCTTACTCAACCGTACGGCAGCAGTCGTGCCGCCAATGGCAGCGCTCGGGGTAGCAGATATGTGTGAAATAACATGTAGACATCAGATCGATCCATGCAGAAACACAGCAAACAAGTGACATGCTGTGCAGCCTCCAGAGGATGTCTGGCTCAGAAGCTCAGCCTCCCTTTCATGTCAGCAACCCCACGCTGATACGCTTCAGACCACAGACCACCATTGATAGATGTATTCCTCAGAAACACCAACTGAGAAGATTGTTGTCATCACATGTGACGTTGGAGCTGAATCGTAATTGTCTGCACCGCAGGCGGCAGGTTGGGAGGTGGGGAGTTCTGGGCTCGGGTATGGTAACAGTGGGAGAGGTGAAATTTATCATCAGAATAGTTTTTATAGATACTCTCAGCATGCTCATACCGAGTGTCAGAATAATGAAACAGAACTGTTAGTCATTTATGAGAGGTTTTCTAAGGTCAGAGGCACTGACAATTTCTATCCAAGATAGAGAATAAAAGGACAAAACAATATGAGAGAATGGAGATACATGTAAGTTACTTTGCTTTGTCTTTGTGTGTTTTCAACTTGCGAAACATTTCAGCTCCCTGGACTCTGCATCATTAGCTGCTCCAGTCAACAACCACATCTCCTCTACTCACTGTTGCAGAACTTTAGTTTGACATGGGCGCTTATTTTGAAGACTGAGCTGGACTAATGAAGGGCAGGTTTGGGTTGGTGGGGGGGACAGCTTCTTCACTTAAAACAGACACTTTCCCTATTGTTTTTATGACTGTATTTCAGATTAATTTAATTTGAGACAACAGGGTTTGACAAAAAAAATTGACGCATCTGTTGTGGGTTTCATTTTACGCCATGTTTGCAAAACAAAAATCCTTTATAGATCAGCCAATATCAAAAAAATATACATATAATATACTTTCATAATATAAAATATAATGTATAATTTATTTATATATAATATAAGAAATTAGTTTAGTTTAAAGCTTAGGTGTGAATAAAATTAACATAAAAAGCGGATACCTGCTGCTCACATCTGGAAAATGCTGATGAGAGTCACAGGTACCTGCTGGTGCCACAGCGATGTTCTTAAATGTAACACCTCCATTTACCTGTTTTACAGAGACTACCAGTTCAGTTCAGATCTTAATTGTCTCAGAAGATGCAGTTTCTTTACGTGGCAAAAAAACATGAAGCATAAACACAATTAAAGTGCTGGTACTGTCGATACAATTCAGAATAAAATAAATTATGTGTGATAAAAGCAAGGAAACAGCAACATGAAGGATAAAGATAAGAAAAATATAATGCTAAGCTGTGTGAGGAGCCAAGAGGCAATTGTATTAGAAGCAGAAGCACTTGTTGCAGATTGGCCAAATGAAACCTTGAACCTGTTGCTCTTAATTTGTGGAAACCTGTATCCCGAGGGGAGGATGTTGAATTCCTTTCGGGTGAAGATGGCCTGGATTTGATATAATGAATTTAACTTTCAGTGTGTTTCATCTGCTATAGATGTAAAACACAGGCGGCCGCTCCTCACCAGCGACTCTACCCGCTGATTTAACAATGTTCCCCCATTTATTCCTGTCTTTCAAATTTGTAAATTCCCATGCCAACAAATCAATAAGAAAGTGAGGACTGATTCTATGAGGAATTTGTAAATTAACACCATCCGGTGTCTGTCAACATCAAAAACTTTTAACCTTTGCAGAAAATACAGCCTTTGTTGTTTCTTCTTGTATATTGCAGCAGTCACACATGAAGCCACTGGTTAACGCTTGGATGGTATATTTTGTTGTTAAACGCCAACAAAATAAATTACATATTGGTAAAATGAGATATTGAACATTTAATATTCACAAGAGCACTAATAGTCTTAGTTGTAAGTGTCTTAGATCTTTAACCTGGGACCAAAGTCAGGCCACGTCCAAATTATATTTAGTCTAACCAAGTCAAATACTTACCCACTGCATTGCTACAGGTCTCTGGTATGGGTTTAAATATGTGTAATACCCACGTGGATCCCTATGGACTTTCTATGGGCTCTGATCAAATGTTGTGTCACAATCATTACACTTGTTCATCAAACAAAGTCAGAAAGTGTGAACTGTGACATGCAGGAAAATTAATGATGATAATGATAATAACTACTTATGCAGTATTTTTCTAAAAACAGTTAAAAAGTAAAAGCAAAATAGTAAATAGTAAAAAAGGTTAAATGAATTACATTACGAGGAGAATTAAAAGTAAAACACAGAATATAACAGTAAATGAATTACAAGCAGGAAAAAAACAAGACCAAAACTGTAATAATTTTAAAAAAGCACATCTGTCTAGTCAATTTTTAAGAAGTGATTTAAAAGACACTATAGAGTTGGATAGCCTGAGATACTCTGGCAGGGAGTCACAAGGCCGCATGTGTTGCTGGTCTTTTTCCCTGTTGATCGGTGGAGCATCAGTCTGCTGCTAATGCTGGTGCTGCTCTCGCTTCCCTTTTTTTGATCTGTTCATGTTTGGATGTTCAAACTTTGGATTTGCCAGAAAACTCGCTGTGTGTATCCACAAAGTCTAAAAAACCTGGTCCTGAATTTTGTAGTAATTTAAATCCTGCGTTGTTTACTTTAAGGTTTACTTGCCCGCAGTTTTCTTTTCACCTGGTTCTTTGTGCTATTGAGCTGCTGTCACCTGTCGAGCATATTGTGAAACCACTTGCAGGAAATACCTTTGTTGTCAGTGTTACATGTGTGTGCTTGTGCATGTGCAGGGTCATGAAAGCATCGCTCTGGTGCATTATTAGTGGTCTAAATCTCCACATAGAGCCTTGGCATTCAATGTAAGCAAGTCAAGTTTGGATCCGTTCCCCAAGGGTCTGTTTTGTATTGACTCCAAAGTCTTTGACCGTTAAAGACACTTGTTTTTCTGTCGGGTAGCTCCCATCTTGCTCTGGATACAGACAGAAAACTCTGGCAACACTGAGACCACATTTCTCTTTAACACATAAATACCATATAAACAGTGTTGTAACTATTCACATCCACAATCATGGCCCCTTCATTATTAAAACACCTGCTATCTGTTTGAACAGTGATGATAGTCGGGTTTCCATTGGGAACCAACATCACTGGAAACCTTGTTTTTTATTGTCTATTATAACTTCACCTGACTAGTTATTAAAATCTAATGTTTATATGATTTTAATAATCATAGGAGTATTGGCCAATAGTAGCTGCCAGGGATTGAGATTGTTCTTTCCCAGCAAATCTGATCCAGTGACCTTGCAACCATCAGTCTCATTTTCCAACCACTTGGCTGCTCCCACTCTGAATTATAATCAACCAGCCAGGATGTCACGGACTCTTTGTGCTCTCCGTGTGACAAGAAGATCCTCCTATTAACATTGGAATTACGTGGTATGGCTGTCGGTCCTCCGCAGAGAGCCTGTCGTGGCAGCGCCAGAGGCCCAGTGTCAGGCTCTGTCAAAGGGGACGATCATTAGCTGCCTCCCCGAGGAGCTGTTCGCCTCTCAGCATCTGCTCCACTTCACCCCGGGCCCTTTGTGGCTCCCGCTGATAAGGCCGAGCTAATATCTGCTCAGTCTCTGGCTGCACGGGAAATGATAAACACAGGCTGAGCCGCTGTCCACTCCATCAGGACAATAGCAACTGGAATCTAGCCCTCAAGGCTATTGTTATTCCACAATAGTGGGTAGTGTTAGCTCGGCTGAAATCCTGGCCAGGTGCTTGAAAACAAAACACGAGACGGGAAAAAGGTGACAGATTGATTTAGTGGTTACAAAAGCGGTGCCATAAACAAAATGACATGGTTTCAAACCCCGCTACAGCCTGCTAAAATGTCCTTGAGAAAGATAATGAAACTGTTGTTTCCCATTTTATATCATTCTGAATAACAGTGGCTGAAATTCAAAACAGGACCAAAAGTACCCAGAGAATGAATCCATCATCCATCACAGGTTAAACTATGAATCATAATCCAGCTACATGTTTTTTTTTCTTCTTCTTGCTTACTCAGTGGCGCAACACATCACTCCTGTACATGAATGCACCATTTTTCTAAAATTGCATATCACGGATGTTAAAGTTATAGTCCTCAGGACTTCAGTCATGGCTGATTTGGTGTTGACGCACACCACTCAATCAGGGATGCAAGCAGATATCTGTGCGGCCACAAACGAACAAATTTCCCCAAGCTGCTTTGAAAATGTAAGTTAACTGAACTTAATCAGATGAACTTAATTACCTGATTACTTAATTAAATTCATTTTATTAGTTTTGAATTTAAAAACAGCCTGGTTAAATTAGATGAACATGAGAAGACAAGTAAAAAAAAAATAATTTGTATATTAAGTTTTCTTTTACATTTACATCGTTTCAGTCTGAAGAGTTAATTCTTCCGCTGAAATGAAGAAATTACAGTTAAACTTGCTCCTGTTTAAACTACTTTATACCAGAGTCACTACACAGGGAACATTATGAATATTTTCTTCAAACCACAAAAAACGGATCTCTGGAGAAGTTTCACTCTGGAAATAAAAGCACGCTGGGACGTTGGCTATTACACTGATCGTGTTTCAGTAGAAACTTAATATGATAAGTTGAATGAACTCATCAGTGCGTTCATTCAACTCTTCATTTCAAATTAAAGAGACTTCAAGTCGGGAGAACAATAAAACCTAGAAGTTTGAAATTGAATTAACTTGAAACTGATAAAACTATATTACAGTGTGGACTATATTTACACTGAGTTAATGAGAAAATATTAGCTGAGTACAATAAATTCCTGCATGATCTTTTACAGTGCACAAATAGGGTTGGACATCATAAAATTCTTAAGGATTATAACTTGAAGGATAAATAAAGTTTTCCTTTTTTGTTTTCTATTGGTTTACATTGAAGATCCTCTGGGATCTGAACTTGCATTGACCTTTAAAACCAAACCGGTTGAAACATTGTTGGACTAAGTCCAGGGAAATCTGACCTTGCCAAAATTTTACTGTCAATAATTCATTTTAATTTTTTCCGTTAATGATGGGGTGAGAAATCGGTTGTTGAAGTGTATTAGGGATTAAAATATGCAGACTTCCCACTGGAAGAGGATTTAAGATTCCTGCAGAAAATGGAAAGAAGAGGGATACAGAGACATCTCGCCACTTTCGCTCTTTACCTGACTTATGTTTTTGTATTTTAGCAGGCAGACGGGGTTTCAGGGACATAACAGGTAGAAGAGATGTTGGTAAAATTATGGAGCAGAATAAGACACAGTGATTTACGAGAGAAAATAACTTTGGCTGCATTCATAAATTGGCTGTGTGTCCTCCTGTTATCAGACTCTTTTTTTTTTTGTTTTTTTTTTTAAATCCTGAGACTGCTCCAGTCAAATATATGTGTAATGTGTTTTCTTATGTCAGGGAGTTACTGATATTATCTATATTTGCTTATATTTAAATAATTTGCAACATTAAAAGTAAGCCAAATTAGCTATTATTAGCTTTTGTTTGCAATGTACCCACAGATGCACATGCAGCTACTTACTTTGATACTGAAAAAAAGTTTAAAATATGATATTTCTTAGGCAAGTTCTGCATGTTGTTTTTTTTTTTTTTTTTTTTCAAAACGTCCTCTGGGTCTGTCCTGCTGAATGTCCATATCTATTACAGACCACATCCTGTAATTTCAACATGATTAAAATACCGCTCGTAATGAGGAGTTATATTAAATCTGACTGGGGCTTAAGTTCCCAAAGCTCCCAAGCATACTCAATAGTTTCCAGTATTTTTAAGGTGTTATATATACAGGAAGCCTACACAGAGAACGTATTGTAAAATGAATAATGCACTGCCAGCATCCATGTTTAAATTATGTTTAGAATAGAAGAAGGAAAATGCTGCTGTATGGCAGGTTTATACAACAAAATCCATCTGCGTTAGATACAACTTTAATCATCTCACCAGTTGCTGTTTGTGGTCATTTTAAACCGAATTAAAAATGAAACATTTTGTAGCTGAGAGAACCAGAAACAGAGTTAATTAGATCTTCATTTCTGTGAGAAACGACTGATCCCTGTGATGATTCGTTTAGTGCCAAAGGGGCAAATTTCCTGGCAGATTTCCGTCAGATACATTTCCTCATTTACCTCCACCTCCCTCCGACCGTGAAGGTTCAAGTCTCAGGCTTCACCGATTCACACGGAGTGGAGACAGGATTAACGTCATCTCCTTGTGAACGTATTTTTTTTCCCCCAACTGTACATCTGCTCATCTGTAATGTAATATTTCCACATTCGTTTAGAGTTCGTTGAGCAGTGTCGTGTGAAAACGTCCTCATGGAGATGAGAACGAAAGGAATAACATAGTCATAATGGTGGACAGTAAATACACACATACATACACAAATCACGGGTTGTGTGTTTTCCTGTCCACACACACAAACACACACACGTATATACACACAGGACTTCCCCTCTGACTCTTGCTACCAGTTCTGAATGGTGATCATGCTCTCCTTAATCATTAACAGACACAGACACAGACACACACACACACACACACTTTTAGCCTGACAGACTTCTCTGCTGACTCCTGCTACCAGATCTGCATGACGATTACACTCCCCACAGTGAGCTGCATGTCAACACTCTGCATGTCAACATGCGGCTCAGTCACCCAGCAGCCTCATCAACTGAAAGAGGGAAGACTATGATACTCAGAACTGTCTGCGCACGGCACAGTGTGGCTACAACTGCTGCATGCTGCCAGCACAAAGCACCGTGGGAGGCCACGCGCCTTAACCCGCCCTGCCTCCTCGGCTCCGACCGTACGAAGCTCTCCAGTGCAGCCCTCATCATGCGGGATGAAGGGTAAATGATGGCATCCAGGAACTCAAGATGTAGACTTTGATGTTCACACTGAGGGAACGTGTGGAGTTAAACTGCAGGAAAAAAAAGTGTAAATTTAATGCATTTAATGAAGTGTAGCTACCTCGGTTGATTCTTCAGAAACATACACTGGAGAAGAAACAGTCTCACAGAGATTTTACATATTTGCAGCCGTTCATCAGCAATTGAAAAGAGATACAAACAAACCCTGCAGCTCCTTTTTTTAAACCAGCTGAATTAATGACATGAATGTCAATATTGAATTTTGTTTAGATGTTACTGCCAGTGGTGAGACCTTGCAGCTATGTTCCTATGGTTCGTTGACACTACTGTGGATAAAGTCAGGACACCAGGTTCAAGACAGACACCTCCTGCACCTGTTTGCACACCATTTCAAGTCGACACACTCAGTCCTGCACGAGTTGTAAAACAGCTTTGCAGTCAGAATTGAGCAGGCCGCATTATTGGAGGCATTTTAAGACGTCCACATGAACGGGATTCAGAAACAATTACTGGCTGCGATGTCTAACCCCCCGCACGCACTAACAAAACACTAATCATCTGGAAGAGATGAAAACATTAGCCATCAACTTGAAACCAAACAACAATTCAAAGACACAAGAATTATAATGGCACTAATTACAATGCGGCGGGAATACTGATAACTGATAACTATATATGAACAATAACACATAATATTATAGTAATATTGTTCATATATTATAGTAATTGAATGCAGTGCTGTTGGGTCTACCATTTCGAATCCAAAACCTGGAACAGTAGAGCCATATCTCTGCAGCAAAGCCAGGCTCGTTTGACAGGTCTGCAGCGCTTCAGGCCACTTTATAAAGAATTCGATATTACAGGCATTTAACTTCAATGCCATTCGCAATTTTGAATATTCATTTTTCTGAATAGATTATTAAAGACCAAATTGACCCTGACTAAACTGACCCTACGCCTTTGAAAATTCATGGTCTCAGTTCTCTGCTTAATAAATGGTAATTTAATGCTCAGTGTAGCTCGCTCTCCATCTCCGCTAACTGAAACTTACTTCACCATGAAATCCGGTGACCTCTGATTCATTAGCTGAATCTCCATTAGTGTCTGTGTCATTGAGCCCGGTGGTTGTAAATGCTCTTTGTAGTATCTTCGTTTTTTTAAGCCTTCTTTTTTAAGAAGGCTTTGCTCCCAGGAAAAATGGGCCTCGGTTGAAAGATCTCTGTTAACTTCTCAACCTCCAGTGTTTCACTCTAATTCCGTTTAAAGTGAGATAAAACATTCACTGTTTTATTTACTTGGCACTGCTTCTCAAGTGCGGCAGGACAACTGCCCCCAAACCGGTCTGACCTAAACCAATGTAACTGAACAGGTTTTACCGTGGAGTCAACAGAAATGGCATATTTGAAAGACTAACTCAATATTGGCACTCTGCTGTTTAAAAGAATCATTGTAAAGTGGATAAAGAGAGGTTGAGGAAAGGGAGTCGAGTGGACTCCTGTGTCCTTTTTAACCCTGTCTGTATTGTCGCTGTCACAGGTTGCTCTTAGACTAATTGGAGTAACTGATTATTTGCCAAACGTCGAGGAGGCAGGTCGTACCTAATATGAGCCTGACAGAGGGCGGATGCCAGAAAGAGAGTGAGAGGGAGGGAGGGAGAGAGGAGGAGGAAGCAAGTTGGCTTTTTGTTGAGACCTTTATTAATTTGAATTACGTTGGTTTAGCTTCAAGTGTATGTCTGTATTTGTATGTTTTGGCCTATTAGAGGCCGGTAAGGCCAAAAGGCTCAGTGGTAATTAAATATATTTATCAGTACCATCTGTGCAGCTTCACACAAATATTGCATAAACATCTCTCTGATGTAGAGCTGCTCTAAAAGCATAATAATGTCATGACTGAACAAAACAAAAGGTTAGATTAAAGTTGTAGATGTCGTATCCACTTACTGTAATCTCAGAAGGCTTCTTAAAAGCACTGGCACCACTGAATTGCTTTTTTTATTTGTTGCTCTGTTCTTTTCTGTTTTGTTGTCTTTGCTTTCCCAAGGCTTTTTCTTTCATCGGCAAGATAGTGCTCGAAAATAAAGGGATATCAGATTCAATTCAGGCTTACCAACCAGCTTTCCAAATCCACTATCACACAATCTGTCCTGCTCTGTCCTGACACACACAGACCCACAGCCACTGCAACTGGACAAATGAGTACTAAATGAACTAATGGCATGACAACTGAATAAATTATATATGCACACAAGAAAACATTATATTATATAACATAACTAATATACAATAAAATAAAAGCAAACAATAGAAAATGCAAGTTGCAAGAGGCTTTAACAACAATACTGTGCATCCAGAAAGTATTCAGATCCCTTCACTTAGTTGGAGCCTTAGGCTAAAATCGTTATATTTCACATAAATCTCCTCAATCTATATTCAATAACCGTCAAATACAAAGCAAAAACAAAATTTTAAACATTTTTGCATATCTATTAAAAGGAAAAAAAAACAAATATATCACATTGAGATGGGTATTCAGAACCTTTACTCAGTACTTATTTGAAGAACCTTTGGCAGCAATCGAGACTTTTTGGGTTCGATGCGAAAAGCTTTGCAGAATTGCCAATCTCCTCTGCAGATTCCCTCAAGCTCTGTCAGGCTGGATGGGGAACTGCTGGTGTACGGCCATTTTCCGGTCTCTCCAGAGATGTTGGATTGGGTTCAAGTCAGGGCTCTGGCTGAGCCACTCAGGGACAGAGTGTCCTAGAGTTGTCATTCTCTGAGGCAAGGCTTCCATCTGGCCTCTCTGCCAGAAAGCCCAGATGAGTGGAGTGCCGCAGTGACGGTTGACCATCTGAATGTTTCTCCCGTCTCCACCATGATCTCTCGAGCTCAGGCCCTTCTCCCCTGATTGATCAGTTTTGCCAGGAAGAGTCCTGGTTATACAAAAGGTCTTACATTGAAAAATTATGGAGGCCACCAGTCTCTCGGGGAGGTTCAACGCAGCATAATTGTCTGTAGCCTTCCAAGCGTCTCCATGTCTCGACAACATCCTTTCTCTGAGCTCTGCAGGCAGCTCCTTTGACCTCATGACTGAGCTTTTAATCCGAAAGGCATTGTCTAATGTGAGATCTTATATTGACTAGGGCTGCAGTCGACCAAAGACTGCACTCTTCAACCAATCAGCTTAAACCTGCACGTTATCTGTAGATTAACTTTACTTGTCATATTCGTGTACAAAGTTGCAGGTTGTTCCCCCTTTGCTTTGTGTTTCTCCTGTTTTGCCCTGGTGTCTGTCTGTCTTTGCTTGTCCATCCATGGGCATGTTGAGGCCTCCCAGCACCTCACCTTTGCCACTCAACCCCCCCATCCTGATTGCATCCACCATTTCCCATGCTCCTCATCGCTCATCCCCTCTGCAGTGCCTAAATCCCCGGTTTGCCAATCACTCATCATCAGATTCTTCAGTCTACCTGTGCTGTACTACATCTTGGCCTCTTTGGGTTTTTTTCCCTCATGGTTTTGCATTTTGACTAACAAATTTCCCTTGTGCCTCGGGATCATACCTGCCCTGTCTGCCTGTCTGCTGCTCATCTCCACCTCAGCCTTCCCTCATCAACGGATTCTCTGCCACTCATCACCTGCCGGTCTCTCATTCATCTCGCTTGCCTTCACCTTTACCTGCTCTGCCATAAATTTCTTTTCAATAAATCCAGTTCAACTTGCTCAGCGGAGTCTGTGTTCTGCTGGTTCTTTTTGGTCCACTTGGTTATTAAAAAAAACTGGCCACAATGCACTGTCTAGAGGCTCCACCAGCCTCCAGATTTTCACAAAAATGTAGCCTGTCCATACCACCACCAAAAGGATTAAGCCTGTGAAGCTATTGATGTAACACTTTTCTCTTTATGAAAGTATTTATGTGCAGCAGCGATTGTCCGATCAAAGATAATTTAGTCAGATGAGGCAATATTAACGACAGGTGTGTGTCTTTTCGAATCATGTCCAATCAGTTGAATTTACCAAAAGGTGGACTTCAATCAAGGTGCAGGAACAGCTCAGAGGTGATCAGTAGAAATAGGAGGCACCTGAGAGTGAATATTGAGCTTAAACTCACCAGGTGTAGACATAACTCCAAGTGAATGATAATGTTGCTTGACATCTGCTGCACATAAATGAGGAATTGTTTGATAACAATTTCAGTCTTTTCTGTGAATTCAGTTATTGCAGGGTTAAGTTATGGAGAAGAGCTAGTTAGCCTGGCAAAATCAGTGAATGTCACTGGTGATGAAGGAATGAGAACCGATCATTGCCATATGACTGCAGCTCTTGTTTAAAAGTTCCAACTATGTACTGATCCGGGTCCTAGTGGGGACCAGGATCCTGTGAAAACCACACACAAATCCTCATTCTCTGTGACTGGATTTTGTTTTTGCAATAGCTAATTATTTGGGAGAAGCAAGAGTTTAAGAGGGTTTCATAAACTGAAGCCAGTGTATCTTCTACCAGTAGGACAGCAAATAAACCTTAGGTTTAAGTGTGGAAAACTATTTTGAAATCACAAACCTTGAGTTACAATCATCAGCTGTATTCTGCACCTTCCAGCATTGCAGCTTTGCAGGTATCAGGGTTAAGTGGCTTTGTAAAGACAAAAAAACATCTTGGACATTTCCCATTACATTTTAAACACTGGTAGAAGCTCTTATCCACAGAAACTATCAGTAAGAGCATCTGCGGCTGTGAGCTATACTGTTGTTTTGGCTGACAAGAGCTTAGAATGTCTGCTGGCTGTAGCAGTGACACAGATCGGTGCTAGGAGGCACAATATCATATCATTGCTAATGTTTCTCCCAACATACCCGAGGGTGTAGCTGTCTCCATCAAGGGCAAGTAATACAGCAGATGCTCAGGTATTTGTCCCCACAGTTCTTTTACACGCTGTCTGCAATAAATGTATTCACTGCATACAAAAAAAAAACCACACACACAAGGAAAAAAACCCCACAACCCCTAAACCTGGGGGCCTCAAGGCTAAATGGTTGGTTGTTTTTCTTTGCTTTTGTTTTGTTGTGTTTTTTAAAGAAGACACCAGGAGCAGTCAAGCCTCCCCTGAAATCGTTAAATAAATCCCACAGATCGTTGCAGCATCTGCTAACACAGCATCCTCAGTTAGATCAGAGAGCTTCCTGCTCCGGGGGGGGAGAAATAAAAGCCGGAGGACAGGGGCACGTCGTGAGTTTCACATGCTTGGTTAGGTTCGTCCACCGAACCTAACCGGCGTTGAGATGTGCTTTCTTGCCTGATTACTCCCAACAAGTTCCACCTCTCCAGTCATTTTACTGTCAACAAGTTCTGGTGGAAACCATCACATGCTTTGATTTCTGGAGTCATTTGCATAAGTAACTGCCCCTTTGTCATTATCACCCTTTGGGGGAAAAGAAACCTTTTTTTCTTTTTTTGCTCTTTCCTGTGATTTGTACCAGGATCTCAAACCTTGCATTGTAGAAGACTGAAAATTTATTTGTTTCTTCCTGTAAAAAGTAAGAAATCCAGCATTAAACCTGTTGCCTGTAAAGATAGAGGAGCCATGCTGGCAGAAAACCTGGAGATATCTGTGTTTGTTTAGCTGCTATGTGGAGGAAAAGGACACTGTTTTCTCCATGTCTCCATCACTAATCACTGTTTAACCGAATCCTTCAAGGGAGCAGCACAACAGTCCCTGGAAAAACACGTTGGTGTGAATTAAAGTTGCTGAGTGTTAACAGGTTTAACTGTGGAGCTGAGACAAACACTGGGATGCTGCAGGACTGAAAAGAAAGATGCTGAGAGAGAGAGAGGGAGAGAAAGAGACAGTCATTCTTGTGTAAATCTCCAGAAGCTGTTTCCAGTGGTCGTTTCCACTGGTGTAACTGTGCTGCTGTCTGCTGCTGATAAACCTTTGGAAGAGTCCGGTCTCCACTGGATTCTATCAGGAGGCCGTCAGACAGAGAGCGTTGGCTCCGACGGGAGGCCAGGATGTCCCTTTTTTATTTTTTTTTGTAGCAGTATTTTTTCCTCTTTGTCTCTGCCACAACAAGACGACGCAGCATGTGGAGAGAAGACAGAAGCAGCGGACGGAGGCAGATATCGACACCTCGGTGTCATCATACGTACACGCCGCTCGCTGGGCTCTCTTATCTGCGGCAGCTGGCGGCACCGAGGGTGAACGGACTCCAAGTTTAGACGGTCCCGGTGGAAATGAAACCACCGACCGTGGAGGAGACGCTCCGCCCGTTCAGCTCCACGGGACTTTCTGTGTCTGTTTCTCCGCTATCTGGGGCTCCATCAAAAACTTTTCTGACAGTTTGATCTCCGGTTATCTCAAGTTTTCAACAGTGAAGGGCTGAATGGAGGCTAATAATCCGGAAACTAGACTAAAGTTGGGGTATTTGTTATATATAAAAGTGTATGGGTACACTAGACTTCAGTAGTTTACACCTGAGTCTTTCTCGTGGATGAGGGGAGAAGAAATATGTCCTATACTGATTATGTATCAGTGGGTATGTGTAATGTGAAAAGGTGCAAATTATCATCCAACCTAATTCCTATGGAGTGTTTTAGTGTCTCTTTTTTTGTCCTAGTTTTATGGTGAATAACTTTACTGTTGGTTTGCTCAGTTTCTCCGCTTTCACATCCACATTGTTTCCAGTCACAACAGGCGGCAGACAGACAAAGTCAGTGACTAGTTAAAGTACATAATGGAGCATTTGGCGGCTAAAAATACAGATATGTCCGTCAGGAGTTGGTGGAGACCAAAAACAAAGCTAAAAAGAGCAAAAAAGGAAAAAAAAAGAGAGAAAAAGAACTGGACTGAAAATCAACAGGTGGCCAAAACACAAGAAAAATGCTAAAGAAACACAAAAGGCCATTGTTGCTCTGTGTCTGCTGGATGTGGAAATTGTTCACAAACATGTTTATTTGGACATCTCAAAAAACTGAATTTCACACATAAATTCTATTCCTCTCTACTATCTTGGCCGATTTTTAGTAGTGGTAGCATAGTAGTAGTGCTTCTTTCAAGCCCAATTTAAAAAAAAAAAAAACAACTTTCAGTCAGGCAGAAAGATAATTTCCGCAGGTGTCATCAAACTGACCAGTAATGTCAGAAATTTTTGCATGTGACAGACAAAATAATACATTACTGTCTTCTTCTTAATTCTTCTTTTACTGTATGTGAACATGACTGACAACGTTGGGGATGTGAAATGCAGCAGTAACTCTGTGATCTGTCTAATAACAAGAAGTGCAGTCTTGAAAATGCTGTAAATGAGTAGTGAGTCTGCAAAACTTCCCCCAAAGTCCTTAAAACCCAGTGTCTGAGGCTATTTTGGCCGAGGTTTGAGGATCTCCTCCTCCAAATTCATTTTAAGGATGAAATAATTCAACCACTTCCTTAATTTCTCTAAGCTTAATAATGTTAGTTCATCCATTGCAAATGAACTGAAAATGTTAATAATTAAAAACGTTAATTGACTGGCATTTAATTTACAACCCATAACCCTAAAATTTACTCACGATCCTGTCCTCACTTCTTAATGCATTCAGTCACTGTTAAATCCCTCGTGCTTTAATCGGAGGTTTTTTAACAAAAACCGTCTTCACTAAATAAACCCCAGTGCTCAGTTTACCCAGGCGTAGTGCAGAGGACGGAGCTGTTCTGTGACTTGCTGGCTTTGAGCCATTCAGAATTAAGATTTCTAATTACTCCAAAAGGACCATCTGAGTGTCTCTCAGTGACCTCAGGTGGAGAACGAGTTTATGGAGGAATTATGTGAGAATAGACCCCGAAAAGTGGATAATGACACGGAGAAATAAAGTTTTCAGGAGTGTGATTGTAGAGGATTTCCTCCGCTGTGTTTGAGGGTTTAAAGATCATGAGGCTCAGTGAAATCAAATGTTGGAAACTAGTTTTCACAAAACAATAAAAGCAGAAGGAAAGAAGGGCTGTGAAGTAATTTCCTGTAAGCGAAGAATGGAGCCCCACATTTCATACCCAAAGGCAGTTTTAATGCGCTCTAAATAATGTATAAAAGACATTAGATAAGAAATACAGCATACGCCATTTGGGAACACAAATTAAAAGGATAAAAACAAATTAAAAATTAAAAAGAAGGAATGAGATGTCACCTAAAATGAGGCCGAGGCTGACGACTGAAAAGCTGCCTCAGGCACCCAGGGAGCATCGTGCTCTGTAAAAGATGTTAAACATAAATGTCCGTTTGTTACCAACTGCTTTATGCCTTTGTTGTTATTGCTATAATTGTGTTGGCTTTGACGAATCTGAACGAAGACAAACTGCCTGTGTCCTGCTGCTGCGCCTAATATTTTACAGAAAAATAAACCCCCGGAAGATGAGGCCAAAACACACAATATGCGTGACGAATTCAAATTTTAACACGGAGCCCGGGGATGTGACGGCATTGGATCATTTCGGAGGGCTAAAGGCTCTTCATTAACGGCAGCAGGGTGACCATTAATGGCTGTCATGGTCGGGGCTGAGTGAGGGCTGATTGGATCAAAGCTGCCATTCCTGCAGCGTAGAGGCCACAATAACCAAGGCCCATTAACGACTGCAATTAAGGGTTATTAACGGCAGCTCATAAAGACTCTCGTCTCCTCGAGAAACTCAGTTTAACTGTCCATATCTCTCTCTCCCCAGCCGCAGCAACACTCTGTGCTGCTTAGGGAGAACTTAGTAACAGCATGCTGAACACGTGCAGCAATATTTGAAAGTATTTGTCCAGTATCTTTAAATTCACCTTTCATTGCTGCCATTGTGGTCCAGTTGTGTCCGGACATCTTCTTTTCGCTATACATTTAAGTCCAGGCAAAAACCACCGGTTGGCTACTGAGTCTTTAATATTCACTGTGCAGATGAAGCTATGAAGATTCGACGGTGTTCAGATATGACCAAGTTGATCGATAGGATGTGCTCCACACTCGTGCACTGTATTTGAGAACAAACAAGTTATCCTAGCATGTTTCAACAATGCTTTCTACATTTCAGGGCGGAAGTGCAGGGAAACAATGCGGCACGGAAAAATAACGTGACCGTTCCTCAAAGGATAAAGTCTAAAGCGATGCAGGTTCATATTAGGCTGATTAGCAGGGTTTTTCAGCCATCGGAGGAGGTCTGGGAACCCTAACAGTATGTGAGGGGCAACATGAGAAAACTAACTCCAAAAAAGAAAGATATCAATGGTGCCCAGCCAAAAAACTGCACATTTAACTTAATATGTTGGTGGTCAGAGAGAAGAACCTACAAAATCATGACATGTCCAGAAAATAGATGGCCAAAAAAGAATTTCAGATACAACCACGACTACATGATGGACATACTGTATACTAGATGGAGTCGTTTACCAGACGGGGTCTAACCCAAAGTTGCTGCTGGTTGCAGTTATGGAAAATGTAGGATCCAGCAGTGTTTGAAACATCCTGGAGACTAGATGTCAGAATATAATGTCCTCTTTTGTTGAGGAGATAATAGAACCTCTGGCCTATAACATTACCTGAGTAAAAACTGTTGCTCTTCTTCCCTCACACTCACTCCTCGGGGGTCGTGATCCAGAAAGCAAATGAGCAGACATCAGAGACACTTCGGCGGCAGCAGAGTTCATAACCACTGACTGTTAAATGCTGCAGACACACCTGCCTCTCGTGACTCTTCAACCGAATAATGATGTCACAGGGGAGACTCATCGGCAGCTAATGAGGCGACTCTTCCCAGTCAAATGCCAAACAATAAACTGGCAGATTTCCCTCCTGAGGAGGAAAGCTCCAAAGAGACATGGTCTCTGAGGAGTCTTTATCTGCTGCAGCTGGATGTTGATAAAAAACATAAATCCTCACATGTGTCAACAAGCTTTGTTGCACAGCAACCACAACAACCACATCATCAACAACAACAACAACAACAACATCAACATCAACAACAACAACAACAAGAGCTGTTTCTGTCAGTTGGGAGTCGGATTTTATCGAGGAGGACGGGCGTCCTCAGTTAAACCCCATTTTCAGGGTCTGAGTAGACAGGACAAGCAGCGAGCTCCGACTAAAGAGAAGCTGTTGAAACTTTGACGGGATTTGGAGGCTCCGGGGAGCCGCTCTCCATTCCCATGAGCCCCTGCATCACCATGACTCTGGGTAGTGAGGAAAAATATTCCGAGTGTCAGATGTTTTTCATCTGTATTCGGTGCACTTCCTTGGAACTTTATAGCTGCAGTCCGAAGCTGTTTCTGCGTGCGGCTCTGGAGAGCAGAGGATGGTAACATGTCCCAGACCTGCTGTCTGCCCTGAAGGAGGCCCGAGGCATGTCACTCTTTACTGCAGGGGGCAATCAGTACCTCATAATTAGTTCATGTGTAAAGCTGTGTCTGCCTCTTCTTTTGTCTCAGAACAGCTGCTTACAAAAAAGCGTTGGTAACCTTCCGTGGTTAAAAACTGGGAAGTGCTGCAGTTTCAAATCCGAGTAAAACTCCGCTACACTCATGGGCTTTTCCTCCGTTTGTGCCGAGAACTGGTGGAGCAGCAAAAGCTACAGCATAACAGAGGGAGGAGGGGGTCGCAGAGGAGGAGGGGGCTGCAGCAGCAAACAGTGCTGGTGTGATGGTATCAGGAGATTATCAGTAAAATCAGGTTATAACGGTCTTCTTGTGCAACTGCATGAACTGGGTGTTACTAATAGCCAGTTGGCCTCACTGAACTAAGGCAATGCTCTATAATTTTTTTTGCCTTTTTTGATCAACGGTGGTTAGAAAAAGTAATTTAAGTTACGCTGTAAAACTCACGCAATTCCCATCAGCCTCAGCTCTACACAGAGAGCTAATTAGCAACTGTCAACATACAGCGCCTCTAATTAAAGATGGTAAAGATTACCTGCCAAATGTCAGCATGTTAGCATTGTCAGTGTGGTAAAATGCCTAGAGTAAATCATTACTTATTGCCAGTGAATGATTTACTGTGCATCTCCTGTAGTGAAGCACTGCACTTTGTTGAAGCATTGAAAAACAGGCCCAGACGAGCCTGCACATCCTCGTGCTGGTTATTACACCTCTGTGCACCACATCCCAATGAGGAATATTTTCTTTCCGCTGGCGGAGAGCTTCTGTTGACCCGTTGGTTTAAAAAAAAAAAAAAAAAAAGAGAGAGAGGCAGAGGTTCTCCTTTGATGCCAAACACGGAGACGGAAATCGGCGAAAGGACGCGCTCAGCGCCAAACAGATGCTCTAACACTCTGCCAGGCGAACGCATGAACATTCAGGACAAAGTCTCCGGCACAAGGATTAACGTGATTAAGGCTCTAGATGGTCGAGCTGCTGATGGACAGTCCAGGGTTTGTGTGAGTGGATGTGATTTAACGTGATGGATTTGTGTTTGATCAGAGTTTTTTGTCCCTGCTTTAATCTCCGAGTAATTGATGTTTTGTTTTCCTCACAGTAGACGATCAAAGATGAGGACTTATCATTTTTACTGGATTAACGCTCACTTGGAGGTTTCATACTGACATTTTCAGTTTTCAGTAAACAGTATTTCTTTCCCCTTTTATTTCAGGGTTTTTTCTTTTTATGGTAAATTATCAGGCGAGGTTTTGATTGCGACACATTCAAACATAAAACATAAAATCAGTCTAAATAAAAAGGAATATAATGTTTTTTAATGAAGACATAATTTGGTCATTTCAGTGCTTTACATTTGTCCAAAATGATCAAAACTAAATAAGAAAATCATGTTAAGCAGTGAGATTTGAGCATAGTTCTGAGGTCTGTCTTTTGTTCCAGATTGAAACCTCTGATCAACTATCGGACGGATTGCCTTGAGATATTGTACACACTTTGATGGTCCCCTGAGGATGAACCCCAGTGACTCTGGTGACCCTCTGATGCTTCAGCACCACCACAGCGACTAGGAAGATTTCAGCCAGAATTGGCCTTAATTTCTGAATAGGGTCAATTCCTCTGCCAGAAGGGTTGTTGTTTGACAGGCCAGTCGGGGGGGGGGGTCACGCCGCCTGATTATTTGCGCCTGTGAGTGATCAGCAATCTGGCTCTCGACTGATTAGCTGGCTTTCTGGCAGGTCATTAAATCTTGGTTCGGCTGCCTTCCAGTTTCGGCATTTTCATGATACAGTTTTCCCTTGTGGCTGACGTCAGATGTTACATTATAAACCGCAGTCAGCTTCTTTTAACTTCACTGTTGTCGGATTTCACACGTTGTGGCTAAGACTGTATTTTTGACACTACATAAAACTGAACTTTACTGCAGAACAGACAGGCATCATTGTCTGCATCGCCAGCATCTTCGTATTTTTCTTTTGTCCTTCTCACTTTTTGTCCATACTTGCGATCCACAAAGTAATGCTGCCTATTTTTCAATCAACATTTTTCTGGCCGCCTTGAATGAAAAATTGATTGGTATTCACATTGTGGCCGATCAAGTGATTTATACAGTATAAGCATAAGAGGATTGTGCCGGTGCACAATGGTGACTAAAAGTAGCATTGTGAGTTAATTTAACATACAAGTGCCTGCCCAGTTTAAGTCTTATTCTCACTTTCTTATTCATGTTTTTCTTCTTTTTTTTTGGAGTCTTTCCTCATCTGACTTATCAGTCAGTGTACAAATCTGAGTTCTCAGATCTGGCTTGAATACACGGCACCAGCCTATGATGTTAGCCTGGTTTCTGTAAAGACAGGGGTTATGTCTGGCCTTTTCTTCAACCGTCTACTGGATGTTTGGTGATACCAACCCTCCATCTGGTAGGGAGATGCTATCATTACATCCTGGGGCATTTCACCCCAGAGATACCTAAAAACTAATTTCAGCTTCTCCACTACAATCATACTGAAGTGTCATCTTATCTAATGCGTCCTGTTCAGAGATTTTGGGCGGGTCACTCCGGTCTGTTTCACTGTGGTTCGACCTCGGTCATTGGTCCCACTCTGTTTCCATAGAAACCGTGTGGGGACCCAGGTATGGCCAGAGGGGAAAAAAAGAAAAAGAAAACAAAACAGGAGACCTTCTTCTTCTCTTCTCTTGTGGTGCCTTTCTTTAGTGCAGGTAGATGATGTTTTTTTCTTTTGTTCCTTCCTGGTCTGAACTTCGACCTTAAACTGAAAAAAAAAAAAATTTCAACTACATAAGTTTGTATGTGTGTGTATGTGTGTGTGCTCTGGACATGTGTCTATTTAATTCTTGGGCCTGCAGGAAGAGTTTTCAACCCCATTTAGACTTTTCTTTTTACCGGCTTGTCCCACTGAGGCTGCAAGTCTCTTTCATCTGGCATCATCGGGAGCAGAAAGGTTGCAGATGAACAGCACGGAGCAATGTACCAAGGGCAGCCCAAATACTTCAAATGTCCGTTCATTATCAATGACAACTGAAAATAAGTAGGCCCAACACGATACTATTATCAGAGGTTTAGATCTAATTTTTTTCTTTCTGGATGTAAATCAGTTTTATTTCCCTTTTGTGGTGTTAAAAACGAGGAAAAAAAAACAGGTTCTAGACAGTGTTGTTTTTATTGTTGTTTCAATCCCACATCTGCTGCATCTTTTGGCTGATAAATCAGATTGGAACCTGCTGCGAAAAGTAATAACACTTGCAGTCATTAAGTCACGGAAACAAGTTGCTCTCTGTCCCAGTTACAGCCACGGAGCCAGAGGGGACCCTGTTCAAAATACTACTGCTACTCAACAATAGCTCCTCAAAGAGCTTGTGCCAAAAGTCTTTATAGATATAACTAAACTTAAAAAATGAATAAAAGGTGTTATGAAGCAGACCTGGCAGTAGGAAGCTTTTCTGTGAGCCTCTTGACTCCCTAGAATCAATTTAAAACATGCAACCGTATTATTCTCGGCATTGTGGGAGCTAGAAATTACAAGTGTTGAGGGGCAACAGCGCAACCTTTCCATCACAAGCAGGAGAAAAGGAAGTCGGCATCATAGGACTCACAAGCTTAGCTCTTTAATACGGAGACATTTTAAGTGCATCAAGCCCAGTTAAATGAGGAAAGGTGTTAATCAACGGCCTCTCATTATCAGGTGGGATGCTTGGTGCTGGGTTGCAAAGTTTTTGTTAGGTTCAGACTTGGTCGAGGGGAAAGACTTCGAAACAAGGAGTTATTGCACATGGGAAAGATATGTAATCAGATGCAACTGTACTACAGTTGTGTGTGAACAGGGCAAAAGGGATAGAGGACTGAAATGCAGATACTGAGGCAATAAGGCAGGAGGAAGTATAAATACAGAGGGAGTAATTGGGGAATGAGGAGCAGCTGGATGGATGAGAGTCACATGACTGAGACTGACGGAGGCACTGGTTTAAGTGACAACAACCTCTAGTGGCCAAATGAATTATGACTCCTGTCTGTTTGGGAGGAAGTGATGGAAGTAAAAAGGAGGCTGAAAATTGGTCAGAGAGGAGAAAAGGAGGAAAAAATGGGAAATGAAGAGTGGGAGGCAGGAGGCGAGGAGTAGAGCAGAGGCAGGGTGTTGACTCCAGCCCTCTCATTATAAAGGTCATTAGTGATTCCTCTCCTCTGGGAGCTGATTAATAACATCATTTGGATCAAAGGCCACTTAACTCTAGACCTCTGAGCTCTAGTTTGGAGAAAATAAGGTCTTCAGAGTGAGAGAGAGAGAGAGAGAGAGAGAGAGTCATCGGTCAATCCAACTTTCCGCCCTTAAATAAAAGTAGTTTTATCTTCAAACAGTCAGATATGCCAAAGTCATGATGTGTTTAATGCAAATGGAGCATTTGTTGAACTCAAAACTAAACATTTGAAACTGTTTGACTTGAAAGCAGCTGGTGTTTTCTCTTTGCGCTAAAACCTCTTCGTATCACCACCGCCACTGAATCAGGTTCTGATGGAGAGAAATCTGGATTCATGAATCTCTCCTCACCTCAGTGTGATTATTTATTCAGTCCCAACCTCTCCCTCTCGTTCCTTTTGTCTAATTTCATGAACCCTCCTGGCACATTTGAGCCTCTAAGTCATTCAGCAGTACACCTGGCTCGGTTAAAATTTTAATCCCTCCTCTTGGCAGTGTTCATTATGTGTGAAATTGTCCTGTTTCTTTATTGGGCGACTTAGCCCGCAGCTCGGGGAGCAGAACGGAGCCGCAGCCGGGTTCGTAAATGACGGCAGAGTAGAAAGTCGGAGTCGGGGATCAGGGGACGAGCTGACAAACCAGCTTAACCTGGTTCATTTGCTCTATTGGATCTGAGAGAACCACAAATAAATTGATAAATCCATGTGAAGTTGGTAATAGTAGTTATATTAATAAATTTCATATCTTTTCTGAATTATGGGTGCAAGGACCTACATACTTAGAGTTGATAGACATAGAATTGAAAAAAGCAATATGGCATTTAGTCATATCAGGATAGTTGTTTTATGCAAACAACAAAATTTATTCATTTTTATTTGTCAGACAAGAAGGAGACAAAAAAAAACCAAACCAAAACAAAACAAAAAAACAAAGAAGGGCACTGAACTTCTACTGAATTCACTTTCTATTCTGTCACAAAATCCCCCACCACACAAACAATAACTAAGCACAGACTCATCAAAGTCATCAAATTTGATGGAAAGGAAGTTTTTTTATTGGCTCACTCTTGAACTACAAAGTGTTCCCCCATTTACCAAACTGGCTATCTCTGAGACTTGCTATAGATGTTTGGGAAAATTGTCTTTATAAAGGTAATATCAGGTGAATTATAAAGAAAGTAGGTTGGAGCCAGGGTTAGGGATGTTAAAACAACCGCAATCAGTGTTTTTATCATTTGATTATCTGTAGCTCCACCTATAAAAACTTTTATATGGAATTTCAGCTCATTGTTTGGCTGTCACTTTACTGTTTTTAACCCACTCCCACTGCTCTCATGGCAGCTGTTCTTAGACAGATGGCAGTTAGCAACAAGCTGGTGAAAATAGTAGAGCATTTAACGGTTTAAGAGCCGGACCAAAACAGAGCAAAAAGAGAGTGAATATTGGACTTCTAGTCGTCTGGTGGCCAGAAATATGAGTCCAGATGATTAATAATGTTGCTCCCTAAGTGTTGAATGTGTAAATAGGCACCTGTTTGCAAGGATGTTCTCCAGATCAACTTAAACTGAGCTGATATGTCGGCGTTGTGTTCTCAACTTATTTCCAGTGCACCTAAATGACTCGACGGGAGATTTCCAGTCTTATTCACAGCGCAGGACTGACTATTTAAAGGAGAGAAGAGAAGGGTTGATGGCTGTAAACAACAAAATATACTTATTCAAATAGAGGGGAATTTTCAGTGTCATAGTTGTAGGTTTGGAAGTTTTTATGTTTTTTTTTTTCTGGTTTTCCCAGTGTCGTGTGATATTTTTATTTGTCGTAGATCTTTATTGTTTGAGGTCTCTGCAGTTACAGGAGCCAAACAAGCTGAATTTGGTCAAATGATGACAGGAGTCTGGATGAAGAAATAGGTGGGGCAAGGGAAGCGACAAAGCCACAATCACATTCTTCCTCCTCCCACTTTCAGTATCCACTAAACACCATTCCCTCTCTCTTTTCTTTCTTGTTTTCCAGGTGTGCAACAGTCAGAGTGTTTCCTCACTGCCTGGGTTTTAGGAGGCCCTAATGATAACGGAACTGGGCTTGATGGCTGCACAAGGAAACCTGACTTGATGTGGAGTATAAAAGCGGAGAATGAGAGTGTGAGGCGGAGAGAGGCGGCGTGTGCTGCAGCAGGTGGAGAGGAACCCTTCACATCACATTAGCAGCCAGTTCAGCTCCGCGTTCATTCCTCATCTGGGATTCTCGTCTTTCCCCCGCGCTCCATTTAACACCTCAACAGTTATCAAATCATTAATTAAGCCTGCATCAAATCCACTCCCACAGAGCTCGCTGTGGGTGTGTGTCAGTGTGTGTGTGTGTGTGTGTGTGTGTGTTTGGGCTCTGCCCTGCAGCTCTGTACATACAAGAAGTCTCCATGTTGAGCTCTGGTGTTCAAAGCTCGCCGACTGAAAGCTCAACTTCTCCTCGGGGGAAATGTTGCTCAATTATTTTTACAGTTTACCCTGAATCAAACATGACAGAGTTCCCATCTCTGCACACACGACCACGACGGCAACAACAACAACGACAATGACGACGACGACAACGACAACGACAACAGCCTCTCTGTGCCCACAAGCTGCTGAAGATCAAATCAATATTCATGATGCTATGGCACTGAATTGTAATGATAGTTGAGCAGCCTATGACCTTTTCTTCAACACTGCTTAACCTTCTTATAACATTTTTTACGTATTTAACTGGAATTTCTCGACTTTCTTTATCTGCATCAATCTATAGATTACTTGTTACACTTTGTTTTGGTTTTAAGTGGCCATATTTTAGCTTAAATTAACATTTTTAAACCTTATTATATATTTTTGGTGTAAATTACATATAAATCAAAGGCTTAAAAAACATCGCCTTTAGAAATTAGCTAATTGGAATTGAAATTATTAGACAACAGAAATGCTAAAGGAGAACAATAGATCAAAAACCATGTTAAAAAGTCAATTGCTGACTGGTTAGGTGCCTTAAACAGGTCGCCCAGTAAATCAGTGGTGAGAGACGTTTTCTTCATCTGATTTTCATCTTTCACAAAACATTAATTTTCTAATTCATTGTGTGATATATGTGCTCAAGAAACAATGTTTTCGAAACAACTACACTGCAACAACCCAAACGGTTGCTAGGAAACATAATCGTCGGCTGGATAATGTTCAGAGGTGAGTTTTGTTTTTTTTTTGATAAATGGAGGGCAAGAGTTATTAACCTGCCTCTTTTCAAGTTATTACACTTGTTTTCTACCTAAAGATGTTTGTGTTTTTATTTTACTTCTTGGGTTGATCAATTCAGTATGAGAGAAATTATATTTGTTCATTTTCTTAAAAAAAATGTAGCCACACTGAGGGTGTTTGAAATAAGAACTGATTTTGTCATCAAACCGACATACCGAAATAACCGAAATAACAGCTTGAAATGTCAGACCTCTGTCTCTATTTGTAATGTATTGCAACTATTATATAATTTAAATAATTCATACACCTTATATCGTGTATTTTTTTATATTCATCAACATTCAGTAACTCAATGTATAAAATATATGGTATCAGTTCTTGCATTATATGAAAATTAACAATAACTGCTATATTTTGGAATGAATGCACATTATGATCAATGTCAACTTTCATGTAAGGTTTTCTATAGACTAGAGCATCTTTAGTTTTAAGGCTGTAAATCTCCAACTTGGCCTGGTTCTGGATTGTCACATATCAGGCAGAGAAAAAAAATTGAAATTGAAGACCATATCCCTGTCATGTTATTTTATTCAGTTCAGCGGTTGCTTCAGCCTGATTTTAAATGTCAGTTACATCTGGGAAGTTCACCTGGGATTAAAAAAAAATAAAAACAATTTAAAAAAATTCTGTTTTTGACAATACATCCTCATCTTTATGTATTATGTGGTGTAGAGTTTGAACTATTCAGACACAAATTTTAACTTTGAAGAGCTAGGAAGGAAACAGAGACTTAGCTTGGTATAAGACGATGAAGAAAAGCTTAGTACATGAACATACATGAAGCACAGTGCCTTTTAAGCAAATGTTCAACATTGAGTGGTTCTGGCAGTGACACCTCAGACTTTAATGTGGGAAAAATCCAGTGGAATGAGGATTGGGAAATGCTGCGTAGACTGGCTGCAACTAAAAAGCACCATTCCCTCGACAGACCAGACAGACCTTCTGTAAACAGGACAATAAACAGGAGCTTACACTGAAAACATCTGTCAGCGCAGCCACAAACGAACTCCCTCTTGTTCCCCTATTAGCTGGTTTCACTCTCATCTTGGACTGGGTAGTCAGAGAAAGGAGCTACATCCGGAGATAATTATAAACTTTCTTGTAATAATGGAAACAACGTCTCCAGCTGCCGACATCCTCCTGCACATTAACAGCAGATGTAGACAGGAAAAAGGACTCACTATATGTAATAAATCATCTGCAGTGTTGCTCTTAATTTTAGCTCAGCCTTTTTAAATCTGCAGATTTTGTAGAAAATAAGCAAGATCTGTATGTTTTTGTACACGAGCATCCAACCAACTGTTTATGCTGAAGACTTATCTCTTTCTAGTGTTGCTTCTGTTTTTTTCATTTCATTTATAAGTTAGTGCATACCTCTGTTAAAATATGCATAACGTCTTCATTTTGTTATTTTAATGATAGAAAATAGGGAATCTTTAGAAGAAAAAACATGAATGAAACTTCGAATATGACACATGCTACATGGTAACATACATTGCTTTCAAAGTTTAACTTCTGGACACAAGAAGTCTCCTACCTCACTGAAAAGTTACTCATTGTGTGAGGTCTTTTAAGTGTTGGGTGTGTTTGGAGGTGCAACACACTAAACTTTCAACCAGAGTAGCCAGGAACTATTGTAAACTACTAATTAAGGAGCCACATCTTACTGATAATGCCTTTAACACACACACTCAGCAATTTATTAATGGACTTCCATAAAGTTTGGAGGGAAAAAGCAGAGTGACAAAGCAGATTGATGAAGAAGGGCGACGAACAAGTGATGAAGCAGAGTGATGAACAAGTGATGATGAAGGAATGAAGCAGAGTGTTGAAGCAGAGCAATGAAGAAGAGCGATGAAGCAAAGTGATGAAGTACGGGGATGAAGAAAGGATGAAGTTGAGTGTTGAAGCAGAGTGACAAAGCTGACTGATGAAGAAGAGTGATGAAGAAGCGGTCAGTGCGTCCTGCCTTTTAGTTCCTATCGGGGTTAAAGTCCAAAAACAATATTTCATTCCATTTTCAAATTTTTCCTACTGCAGCCTAATAGCCTCTATTAAACCCCCCCTGCCTGGTAAATGCCCACGTCTTGTTTAAAGCCTAGCTGCAGATAACCCTGATGACATCAATAAGTTTATTTACTCAGACTTCAGAAAAACCTCTTTCAAAGCCGCTGAAGACATTAAATCTTCCGTCTCGGGCTGAGTGGTAATCAGAATGATAAGTAAACTGAACTTTGTGTCCAAATTTGATGGAGTGCCCCTTTAATGTACCAGGCGCTGATGAAGCCGATAAGAGGGGCATTTCATAATCAAGGCTCGAGCAGTCAGAATCAAAAAAAAAAAAAAAAATCATCAAGCATACAACAAAAATCTCAAGCGGTTGCTCAGAACGTCTCCTCTGTGAATCAGGAAAACTGGAGATTTTCCTTTTTTTGCACCTAAAACGTAATCAGAGCTCTGTTTGAAGAGATTTGATTAAGCCAGGCGTCTAAACCGACACAGAGCCTCCTCTGTCTACGGAGACTGAGACTGAATGTTAAACTGCCTCCGAAAGGCAATAGCAACCATTCAGCGTGGAGGAGGAGGAGGAGGAGGAGGAGGAGGAAGAAGAGGAGGGAGGGAGAGGAAAATAATCCAAAAAACAATCAGGAAAGGATTCAAGTCTCCCTTTCTTAGGTTCTCATCGCTTGTGACCAAGCATCAGAATTCACAAAGTGGAAGGACGACATTACACAGGACGTCAGCAGCATGGCTGTGACAAAATGCTCCTCTTTAATCTGTGAGGGCTTTGTCACTGCGTCCTAATAGTGAGGAAATGGACATAAATGGTCCAATTCAAGCTCTTTGTGCTGGAATTAGCTCTTTGATGTCGCTACTGAGTGAAGAACAAAATGTCTGAGCGTATCCGCAGCGTTTTAAAAATAGACTTCCTTTACATTAAAGTAAACTATGAGAACAAAGTGACAACCGCGTCAGACCAAGTGTTTCAAGCTTGTGGTCTGAGACCGTCGCACTCGTTCCCTGCGTAGCTTCTCTTGTTTCTGAGAATTTTCAGCATCTTTGAATGATATAAGATAAGACAGCAAGAATCAAGATGAGGACACTTAATTCTCCGACAAGCTTATGTAGGAAAATATATATAGATAATTTACAAAACATAAAAATAAAGGTAAAGAGTTTAGAAAGAGAGTTTGCACATTTAAACTCTGGTTTTAGGAGGGGAAAAATAGGATTTCAAAGTTTTACTGCCCGACTGTTTGTTTGCAGCGTGACGAAGCAAACCAGACAAGTGTTGCCACATTGTCAGGATTTCCTGTCAGTTTACTTAATTTACATTGAACATAAGTTTTCAACTTTCTGAACAAGTGCTGTATAGATTTAACAAACTCGACTGAAAGATTAAACACACTTGCCTCAGAGATCCACATCTCAGCTTTGCATGTTGGGTTGTTCTGTTTTTTATGTTTTTTTTGACGCCACAAACCAGTCTGGTTCCAGACTGAGGGGAACGTTAATCAATCAATTCATCAATCAATCATGTGCCCCAAGCAAACAACCAACAGAGTTCCAACTAAACAAAGTCTTTACTTGCTCAGACAGTCAGTTGTTGCAGACGTCCACCTTCAGGTTCATCCCCAACTCAGCCACTGGAGGGAATGAATGCTGATACCAAAGACAATTACACTGTGATTTGTTTTATTATATGAACAACAGTGACAGCAGAGACTGCAACAATAATTTGATTATAATGGTTCTGATTTGATCCAGAAGGTCAATACCGTCAAGAATCATAACTTAAGATCAGTGGTGGAATGTAACTACGTAGATTTACTCAAGTACTTTACTTAAATTACAAACCTCAAATTAGTACTCTCTTTACATGCCACTTTATTATTCTATCCTGGGGTATTTCAGAAGGAAAAAATTACTTTACTACTTGTAATGGAGTATTTGTACCATGTTGTATCAGTAAAGGATCTGAACCCTGCTTCCATCGCTGTTTGAGACCCTGCACTCTGCGCGACCCAGGCAATATAAAGGTGCATTGTATCTGTTCGTATTTGGTCCGACTGCTTCTTTTCTCTCTGTGCATGAACAGGACACGTCAGACCAGACATTCCTAACCATGCTCGTATATTCTTTTGTGTTAACTGTGAATCTGGTTGCGTCTCAGGTGTCCTGTGTCCACACTGGAGCAGAGCTCGGGTTCTCTCACGACGACACAAGGACTGCCTTGCTCACGGGCTCCTCAGCGTCCCAGCAGAGGATTAGGTGACTGAGATTCAACTTTGATAAATTTATGTGTTTGTACCCGTGTGTGTGTGTGTGTGTGAGAGGGAATTAATGTGTTTATGTGCGACTCTCCCGGAGGAGCTCCATTCAGCAGCTGAACACACAGCTCTGGTTCCCTGTCCCAGTTCATTGACCTCCTGCCAGCCGATGAAACCAGCTCGCTCTTTTATTTCTACACAAACACCTTGGAGGCGGACGTGTCCGACTACAACAGCCCTCTGTAATCCCCCTCTATCTTCTCTCTTTCTCATTCTCTCTATCGTCCTGCTCCACGAATACGTTCACTGGAAGTCAGCTGAATATACGGACATCTCTTTCTCAGCCCCGTATCTTTGTCCGTCTTACCCTCTGTCTCCTTCCTCTCTTATTACCCGGCACTCTGTCCTTTATCTTTTATTTTTCTCTGCAGCTCTCGCTCCCGCTTGGCTGAAACGCGTTACTGTACCTGACAGCAGTTTCAAATGCACTGAAAGTCTTTATTGTTTCCTTAGCGTGGCTGTAGCCTCAGTTGGTTCAGCTGTGGTGCAAATACTCAAATGTACCCTGACAAAAAACCATTCATGAATATGGATTAAGAAAGATCAATGTCTGTCTTACTTTAATACATATATTTTCATATTTTTAACGTCACAAGACAGTCCTGGACTATTTGCTGTTGTTGTTTTTTTTCCTCAGCTGATTTTCACAATTTCCAGAGAAGTGCTCCTTCATTAACACAACATCTGGCTTTTGTAGCACTGGAAAATTATCCGCTAAATGTCGCTACAAAAAAACAGCTGAGCCTTTGTGATGAGGTGTAAATATTCCTTATATTCTTTCCTAGCCATGAGTATTGAAAAAAAAATGCAGATATACTGAACAGTACAATAACACGGAGCTGAAGTGAAACCAGGACCTGCAGGCTCCGTTCCAGACATGAGGAAACCTCATTGAAAAACCCATTGATGTGCGGCAGCGTGTCGTGTGTCCACGTTCATATGTTTAGATTCAACATTCACGCCTTTAGCGGCCATTACAAGAGTATCGCACTCCTGTATAGAGGCCATTAAAAGAGGTTCTAGAAAACAATTTGCTTGCTAAGTACCACCCTACAATTCATCTTTACTGTACATCTGAGGGCTGACACAACACAAGCAATGACCTGGTCAGGAGAGAACAACACAAGTAAGTGTCATGGATCAAAGTTCAAGTCGGATAGGATGTTGGTGCCTACAGGCAGTGCAAGAGAGACAGTGATTAGAGAATAGTGTGAATTCGTTTTTTTTTAGTCAAGAGTGACAGTTTGAAATGCAGCTAACACCTGAGTCTTCCTGTTTTTCTCTGTTGGTGTATATCGATTAAAACAGCCGGAATCTCCCAGTAATTAGCAAGAATTGCTTACGCATGAAGACTGACAGCCGCCGCCTCGAGTTGTCTGATGCAGTGAGCTTCAAGTCGTACACATGAATCTCTCCCGTTGTCACCCTCCCTCCCACGTGACATGAAACCAGCTGTGACGTTGTGGCTTGACAGAGGAAGCAAATCCACGAGTGGGGGCGTTGCTGGTGTCAGCATTTGGAAATGGGATCAAGCAAGAAACATGGCAATGCACCAGTAAAGGCACAGAAAGTAGAAGAAAGTATTTTCATCAGGCACTGTTATTAAAGTTTCTCTCTGTGAATGGGTTTTGGTGCAGCCATCACTTCCTCTGGTTGCATGGCAACCGCAGAGCCCATATCCATCGTTTGTCACAAATGCATTTCCAGAAAAAAAAAAAAGGTGTCGCGCCATCATCCCATGTTCTACAGTGTCAAACTACCAGATTACAAACTGCAGCATTTATTCTGTTCCTTGCCCTAAAATCTTTTCTCATTCTTAGTGCAGGAAAAATCCGTTGGGCTGATGTGGCCGTACCGTAAACATCGAGCTACTCTGGCATTTGCCCCTGTATAGAATTACTAAAAAAAAACAAACAAGGCAGACGACAATTATCATTTCCTTGAGGCTGTTTGAAGCAAGGGCCGTTGTAAGTGAGCAAAGCTGCTGTTTTCTTGCGCACTCTGGTTTTGCCATGATCGTGATAATCATCGCATTTGCACTTTTTCCTCTGTGGCAGGCTAATCTGTCCGAGAAGCGGTTTAGTTTTAACACAGTGTACTGATTACAAAGCGTTCTGCATCAGGCCTTCCCGCTTGCCGCGCATGCCGCGAATGCGACACGGAGAGAGTAAACAAAGCCACCTGAAATATCTGACTCTCTGCTCTTTGCTCTGGTCATTTTCCGCTCGTCTTCACCCCGGATGGCACGTGGGGAAAAAAAAAAAGAGTTTGGGCGTCTGGGTTTTTAATCCTCCCACCCTCCAGACAGGCAGCTTTTATAGACAGACGAGCGACGTGTGGGCTGGAGTTAGATAAAGGTGGGATTGAGACAAAGAATTAATGATTTTGTTTTGCCTCACGTTCTGCTCGACCAAGAATGATTTTATTTGAATTCCTCCCACAGAGGAAGTTTTTCCGTCTCGTCAGCATTTGCTGCAAGAACTCCTTGGCGGCTTAATTTAGGGCGACGGAGTCGTATATCTGTCCCGGAGTTTGTCAAGTCCCAGGATAATAGATTCCAATAAGTTTGGGGTATTGGTATGGTGTGTTTACGTCACCTCAGTAAGTCAAGTCGGTTTCGATTATTAAATCTCTTGCATAATCGACCCTTTATTTTTTGCAGAGCATTAAGTTCCAACACAGCTTGATGTGTTTATCTCGAATGTTTGTCGCATCTACGTCTGTCATCTGGATGTGTTTACCGTACATCCATTTCTATATCATTTACCAGCTTGCTGTTACTCAGTTAGCGCCCGTCTCCATGTGTCTGTGCCGAACATATCTGCGTGAAATATAAACTCAAACTACTGATGAAGTGAGATGCATATGACAGCTCTGATAAAAAGGAAAAAAACCACTAAGACCTGCACTTTTTTTAAATGAAAAGATAGTTTTAGCTATTCATTTATTTCATGCTTGAACTGGATTCTCACATCTACGAAATGAGTACTCTTTATTTAGATGATATTTATTCTGTCCATTTATTTTATATCACCAACCAAATGCACGCAAATGGGAGACGCACCGTGCTTTTGATTTCTAGCCCCCGAAGTAGAAGCTGAGGGGGAACAATTAGCCAGCAGGGCCATTAGCCTGCCAGTCAGGCCTTGACGAGGTGGACCAGCAGGGGCCCCTCGGCTGTTTTTTTTTTCCACTGCGTCGTCTAATGAGGCTTGTCAGGGGCCAAGGGCAGCTCAACCGACGTGAGGAAAAACCACACGATTTATTTCTTTGAAACCTTTGAAACCATCGAAGCTGACGAATCATGTCTGCTGGTGACAATATATTTTGGGAGAAAATACCCTCATCTTATATTGGCAGTAGAATATTGGACTTCGTTTATAAATGCAACAAAAAAAGAGAAAGAGACTCACAAATGTAGAACATACGGGGGCCTTCTCAGTCTGGAATGGAAATCAATCGGACATTTGTCTAAAAAATACCAGGGATACGAGCTTTCTTTTTTTTCTTTTTTCTTTTTTCCAAGCAAGTCTTTCAGCCTTCAGCTCCAGAAACAGCCCGAGCAATTAACACACTTCCCCTCAGTTTACTTCAAAGGCGATTTAGTTCCCTTTGTCACGTATCAGCCTTTGGACAGAGCTGAAACGAAAGGATTGGATTTAATTTACAAAGATGTCTCTGTGTGTTTTGGATTAGCATATTTTAGCAGGCTCAAGGCTGAAGAGGACGTTTGAAAGGCCCAGTTTCTACTTGGTGTTATCAAAGGTCAGTGAGCGGGACGTGATGACAAACTGCCTGGACCCGACCTCTGATATCTGGGAAACAGACTCCCAGCAGTAAAAGTGTTAACAACACACACACATACGCGCACACACACACACACACACACACACACACACACACACACACACACACACACACAAACACAAACCATTAAGGTCTTATTAGCTGCATCACTAAAAGCTGTACACATCAGCAGCAGTGTCCAGGCTTTGCGCAACACAGCCTCTACAAACCTGCGACATGCTGGCTAATATTGGAGATTTACAGCAGGAATCCTCCCCTTCAGAGGAAGTGAATTACCGAATCCCTGGGATGGGAGGAAGCAGAGCGGCCGAGGAACAAGATAATTGTCGTGCACTAGCGAGGACCGGGCGAGGACGCCGATGGGAGTCAAGGTGTTGATAGTTCTTCCAGGTACACGGCTCTGCTTCGGTTTTGTTCTGTTTTTTTTCTATCTCCCTCATTCATATTCCAGACGAGATGCTCAGACTGTGTCAAATGGGTGATAATTGCACCGAGCTGAAACAGTCCCACTCATATGGGCGATGTGGTGTGACCGAGCCCAGTCCAGGTCTCCTGATGGTTGGACACCAGCAGCCCAAAAATTTAAAAATGCAACACTGACATATTATCACTTCATAAAGTTGATATAACGTCAGCAAACAGCACGTGCTCTATCTACACATGCAGCATATGCAGGTAAACAACAGCAGCAGTCATTTGGATTTGTGTTTCTGGACATCTGATGAATGTAATTCTGATATTCACCCTGTTTCAACTCCGTTTTTGATCTCCTGTCAGGTGCGAACGTTGTGGGCGGGCCTAACGGACATGGGCCCATCCTCTCTCTCTCTCTCTCTCTGTCTGTCTCTCTGATCCAGCCAGCTCATAGAAACAATATATAGAGTTAAAATGTCATTGTTCTATTGGAATTGATGTTTTGGTCTAAGCAAACCACAGCAACAAAATAAAAGACGATAGTGAGGACACGATGTTTAATTTTCGCATGATTCGAGCAAATATACCTGCACATGCTGCTTGTATTAAAAACAAACTGTTAGTCTTCCTCGACAGCACAACAACAGTCACTTCTGTTTTCGCAAGACCATCAATTGGAAACAGTCAAAACGGAGCAAACAGTATTACCTTCTGTAATAAAAAGGCCCCGCCAGGAATGACTTTGGCCCCATCCAAAACTGAAACCCTGGTGCACTGCCAGCAGCTAAATGTCCCGCCGTGTTCACCGGCTGCTAACATTCAGCGTGTGCCGCTCGGTGCCGGTCACGTGACGTATGGAGGGTTTCATCGGGGCTGCGGTAGGAGTGATGCAAAACAGCGAAGCTGCAGGACCCTAAACAAAACAAAAAAACAATGAGCTCCAAGATCGTGTTACGGTCATTTGATCCATTATTAAAAGGTAAATGGGCTCTGCTCATATAGCGCTGCTCTGGTCTTATCGACCAGTCAAAATGCTTTTATGCTACATTTCCCCATTCACACACACACTCGTATATGCAGGGGGCAATTTGGGGTTCAGTATCTCGTCCAGGAAAACTTCGACGTGCAGGCTGGAGGAGCTGGCAATCAAGCCCCTGACCTTCCGATTAGTAAATGACCCGCTCCCTCTCCTCAGTCTTATTGTTAATATAAAATTATTGATCGGTGGATCTTTTCAAATATGCAAGTCCAGCAGGAAAGATCTTGGATATCCACAAATGGAAAAATCAAACCCCAGAGAGAGTTGAACATTTCAGGGGAATTCAAACTAAAGAAATCACCCAATGATTCTTTCTTCTATTACTGGTTAAAGGGCCAGTTCAAAAGTCAATATATTTTTGGGGGGGAATATTTCTTTGAATAAGTCAGACAATTCACTTGTTCTACCAGAGTAAGGAGGATCTTGTTTTTGAATTTTTTAATACACATTTTTTGTTAGCACCACAAACCAAATTCCATTCACCCCCGTTGTTTCTTAATGGGAGTGAAGGGAAGATCTCAGAGTCCGGGACAAATAAAACCAGAAGGACCTGCCAGAGGTAAGTGAGAAAATACCCTCTCTGTAATTTTGGCAAACTGATCCTTTACTGCTAACAGCAGTTTCCAAGAGACCCTTGGTTTAGCATGAGGGCAGGGTTTTGTTCAGAATCACCTAAATGAGTTCTTAATTACTCTACACGGCAGTCATTTAATCACGATTAAGATTCTGAACTGCTGAATACCAACATAACAGTGTCAGTTTTCACTTATTATCCAATATCTATTCATTATAGAAGGGGAGAGAAAAAAATGACATGATGTAGTTGGATTTTTTTTTTATTTATTTCTTTTTTCTTGCTCGGGTCAGGGCATGAATTAATTCTGCTGTGACATAAACAGAATATTAAGCAGCTAATTAGTCTTGGCAGGACATAAATGTGTTTAGCTACGAATAACTGAGCTGCTGAGTCGCAGCTGCTATTAAACACCTTTAAGGAGAATTAAAATTGTGTGTTGCAGGTTGCAAGAGGTTAGAGAGAAAGGGATAAAACAGAAGAGAGATATGAAAGTAGAAGACCGGTTACCCACCTTCATGGTTTGGTCAAATCTGTACATCCAATCAGAAATCCCCTCCCCTCTCCCCTCTCCCCTCTCCCCTCCAGTGGAGGGTTGTGCACGGGGCAATAGCTACAAACAGATACAGAGCACACCTGGATCCCGAGCTGGGGGAGGAATGTGTTTTCTGTTCCCAGGCTGAGACCCTAGAGCATGTGTGTGTGTAGTGTCCTCAGCTCATGGAGCTGTTTGGGCTTTTAAAGGGCTGGTTTCAGGGCCTCGGTGAAGTGTTTTCTTTTTGCTTGTTCATCTTCAGCCCCAAATACTGTGCAAAAAAGAAATCTGCACATACATTGATGAACTTCATCTCTGGTTCTGCTAAGTCGGCCATCTGGTTGACGCGCAGGAACTTGTGCCGGTTCTGAAGGGGCTGGTGAAGGCCCACCTGGGAGTGGAACATGCTTCCTATCAAATGATGGACAACATGAAGGACTTCAGGCATATTTGGGCTGTAAGAGGGGTTTTATGTTCTGTCGGGGAGGGAGGAGAGCTGATTTTTAATTTTTGATCAGAAAAACACTATTGTCTGTGGTTGGGCCACTGTCATTAGACAGCTGGTTTTTGTCTTTTTTTTGCTTTTGGGTGGTAATGTGTGAATGATCTGGCTTCTCCTGGTGAAAGGTTTTAATAAAGGGACTTTTAAACCTCAAAACCTCTCCTTTCTTCTCCTCTCTTCTCCTCTCCTCTCCTCTGATATCTATTGCACCCCATTACTTGCCTTCCTGCCCCTGAAGCAGAAACAATCCATTGACCCTTTGCAACCTGCAGCCACCAAGGCACAAACAGCTCCAGCTCTGATTCAGTGTAGTCATTAGCGTCTCCATTAATCCAGCAGCTCGGCTCCCGTTAGCAATTCAAACAGCCCGTGGACGAAACAAGCGTGTCTGCAGTTACTGGAGAAGATCGTAACAGCGATCTCTAAATATTCAGCCCGGAGAGAAAGTCACAATTCAAATATACAGTAGATGCGCAGGTCAAACACCGAGATACTGAATCAACATACGGTCGGTGACATTTTCGACGGCGAACGCAGAGACGGTCCTGAGCTCTGGGGGAACGGTGCAGAGCTGTACCATAAACATGCCGAATCGTCTGATGATCGCTTGACCTTTTGTGGGGAAAGTGTTGATGGGGAAATGAGGTCTTTGACTTATTCTGCGTCAGTCTGAGCATCTGTGTCACCGTATATTAAGTCCGACCTTTTAATGGGCCTGAGCAGGAATCCGACGCAAGGTTTAAAAAAGATGAAATAAAAAAGGATCTGACAGCTTTACGCTCAAGCGTCGACGTTTCCAGAGCATTGTGTTCTCCTTTGAGGAAACAGCTTTTAAGAGGTCTCATCAGCCGAGGCTTCATTAAACCTTGTTCGGTTTGATGTTACATCCATAATGATGGATGTCGCAGAAGATATAAAACACATTTTTTTCTTTTTTTGTCAGGAAATATTAAGCTGAACCGGCAATGGCACTGGAGATAATGGGCAGCCATTTTTATTCTTTTTTTAATCTGTAGCTAGAGAATATCAAAACAGTGTTATTATTACTTCCCTGATTCTATCACCTGTAGTCACGGTCGTGTTAATTGTGGTTGTATGCGTCAAACTCTGTTTCTGATGTTGCATAGGAGACAATATTCTACCAACACCCTTTTCTAATTGATCCTTTTGATCAATATTTGGTATACAATCTAATCACTCGGTGTAGTGTGAAATGGGTCAGCAGAAGCGATGAACTTACACAGAGCAAGCGTGTGTTTTTCTTTTAAGGTAATAGTTTAGTTTTATTGCAGATTTGTTGTAAGGTCCAGTCTCAGGGGTCAGTAGAGACCAAACATGGGCTAAAAGACGATGCAGCAGATGGCCAGAAACAGGACACTAGTGGTATGACTCAGATAGGCAACCGCCTATTAAGATGCAAGCAAAAAGTGAAGCTCTGTTAGCTAGTTCATTCTGTATTAACAATAGGCCAGACAATTGTGTGTAATGTGTCACAAGCCAGCAGAGAGTTGTCACAGAATCCACAACTCCCCTTTAGCTCTGTGGAGTGTTTTAGCATCTTTTAGCTCATTGTTTTGGTTCTCTGGCTCGCAACTTCACCGCTCTGCTTCACTCTAACCTCTTTAATCAGCGGTGTCTCCAGATGCAGCAGATGGACAACATTAGCAACTAGCCAGCGAACCTGGCAGAGGGTTTAGTTCAATCAAAAACTTCCTCAAAAACTGATCACTTTTAAAAGATGCTGACTATACTTAATATGTTGCAGTGATAGGAATGAAAATTTCACTACGCACACATTGGCTGAGAAGCTGCAGCGGAAAAACATAGCTTGAAACATTTTAATCATCCAAAATGTTAATTTGACTTTAGTCCTGTATTTCTAAGCGATAACAGCTGGTGTAGGGTACATTTGAAGTGGAGAGCAAACCAGAGCTAAAAGGAGAGTTAATATTGGACTGAACACTCAGCAAGAGGACACAAACTTGACTCGAAGGGAATGCTAATGTTCCTCCATGACAGCTTGATGCTCAAATAGGCCGTTGTCGCCAGTATTGCCGGTTATATATCCGATGAAACCACCTGCAAATGTGAAACCAGCTGTTAATGGCGATAAATGTTGTATACTAGGAAGGTGTGTTATTAATTAAGTTGTGGTATGTTCTGGTCACATTGGATTTTTTTTTCTTTTCGTCACCTTTCTTGTTCCCGCCAGGTGTTTTGCTTTGGCTGATGTTTTCATCTGTAGTGAGCTGCATTTGTTGCCCTGACTTTTTGTAATGGAAGCAGATTGCTGCATGGAAACATCCTCACCTGCTGTGGAATTGAGGTCAGAGCTTTCGCAGGGCTTTGTTTTGCTGAAGACACCTGGAATCACATCAGCTCTGAATGCACCAACAACTTGTCGCATCTTTTTCTCGCCCTCTCCCTCTCTCCCTCTCTCTCCCTCTCCCTCTCCCTCCCTCTCCCTCTCTCTCTCTCTCTCTCTCTCTCTCTCTCTCTCTCTCTCTCTCTCTCTCTCTCTCTCTCTCTCTCTCTCTCTCTCTCTCTCTCTCTCAGTTCCCAGTAATGGATGTTTACATGGGTTGGAAAAAGTAGTTTGCTCAGACTGACCCTGCCACTGTCAGCAGGAGATTGGTGGAGGGGGAAACAAGTGTCAGCCGTGACGAGAGGAAACCCTGCAGAGAAAATCACCGACGGAAAGGAGAGGAGAGGAGAGGAGAGGAGAGGAGAGGAGAGGAGAGGAGAGGAGAGGAGGAGAGAGACAAACAGAAGAAGTTGTTGTGGACTACGTGAGAAGAGGAGGAGGAGGAGGAGGCTGAGGAAGGAGTTTCGAATGGGAAGCAGAATCTTAATCTAAATGGAAAACGTAGCCTGAGGCAGCGCTAAATGCATTAAGAGTTGGTGAAGAGCAGGAAATTATGTTATTACCAAGAAGTGAGAAGCGGGTTATTAGAAATGAATAATTGTCCAAATGTATATGTGAGCAATTTCCCTCTTTACGGGTCTGAACTTAGACCTGGTACAACAGAGCACAACTGCAGCATTTTATAAAATGGCCCCAACTGTCCTGTGACACACATCCCTAAGAACCAGTCAGATTTCAGTTCTTTCTCATCCTGCATTTTAGTTTCAAGATATTAGCTGTTCTCTTTTTTTACAGTAAGGTTGCACCAGAATGGAAATGTTATGCATGAGATGGTGAAAAAAATGTGGGGTCATTAGCGTATTATATAAAGGGTTCACAGATTGTAACTAACTACTAATCTAATTTGCATCTAACACTGTTGACCAACCGCAAAACATCTCTACCGTATTAACCTTTGAGGAAGAGGCGGCGATGGAGGAAATTATCACATTAGCTGCGAGAGGCGACACCGACTGAGCTTTTCCATTCGTGCCCATTCTTTGCCACAAGTAAATCTAGTCACAACTAACAGCAACCTCCGCAAGTAGCCACTATGCCACCAAGCTTCCAGCATCACGTAGTTCAAAAAGCCTTACAAATACATGTCTTTGTGCCGCTTTGTGGTTATGACCTGGCAGTCAACCTGGATTTTCAGTGCTGCCCTCATGCTGTCCACTGATCTGTGGTCAGTTCTCTGTCCTATTAGCAGGTTCGCCTCTTCATGTCTCTCCAATTCCATCTGTGTTCTGAAAGCGTTCAGTAATCTGTAGACACTGGCTCCCGTCCTGAGAGGTGGTTGTAGTCCGCCGACCCTCTCCCCGTCACTTCACACCATTAAGGGAGCCTCTCTCTCTTATAGCAGCGTTTTGTTCCAGATGAGAGCAGCTGTCAGTCACTGCCGATGAGTCGGAGATGCTCAGGGGTTGTTAGAGCTCCGAGGCCTCCTGCTTTTGAAGCTCATGGTCTAATATCACGCTTCACAACACCCCACAGGGATTCCTCAGCTGGATACAAACCTCAAGAATCGGTCAGTCAAACAGCCAGTGGCCCGCTCAGTCGTCCGTTCAGGCTCACTGTGAGGCTCCAGGTTAATGTCATGGTTCGCAGTGCTCTCAGTACCCCAAGGTCATGAAAAAAAGCCAGTTAGTTCATCAGCCAGTAACAGTAACAGTGAGACAGACTAGTGTTGAGACCGTCAGTATGAACAAAACAACATCTCAGTCTAAAGGTCAGAAAACACTTCCTGTTTACTCTGTTTTTACAGACTAATTAAAGTGCTGTGAAGCCGGATAACTAAAAAAATAATTCATTCCGTTGGATTATATATTTTAAAAGTGTGTGATATTAAAATGGTAGGCATGTTGAACATGCTTCGCATCGTATTGCACATAGCATTGGGGCTGAGGCAGGCAGATGTGAATCCAGCACATCCCTCTGTTCACAGCACTAGAGACGAAATTCCACTGATTTCACCTCCCTGTTTCTTCAGCCTTGTAGCGGAGGATGGCTCCACTGAACAGATGCATCGGCTTCCTGAGGTACAGCCTCACCCTCTTCTGTTTTTTTGGGGTTTTTTTTGTTTCGTGACAATAATTTAGGGGTCAGGCCTGGTTATAGACTATACAGTTGACGGCTCTGAATCAATCTCTGTCTGCTTTTTGCACGGTTGGTTTGGCTTCTTGGCTCCGGGGCCAGCTGGCAGAGGAACATCGTCCTCTCTTCTCCCTCCCAGGTCTCTATCAACCAGTTTCGGTTACAGTTTTGTGTTTCGTTTGTGCCCGTCGCCCACTGCACTTGTCCCCACTCTGCATTCATCACTGACCCGCCTGATTAACATAGGTATTTTTATTTCTGTTCGAAGGTCTGACTCTCGGCCAGTTTTTGACAAATGCTCAGGTTTTCATCTCAGGAACAAAAGATCTCTTAGTTTTCCTGGATTCAGGCTACATCCCTCAGCACAGGTCTGCACATAAAAAAAAAAAAGTAAGTATTTACCCTCCCACATCCCCAGCATGCAACAGAGCAGCTGAGCATAGTTACACTGCCACTGCAGCAGAATCCATCTGCTTACCACAGACCATTATCTGCTTCTGATCAATCCTCTCTTCCCTGCATGATCAGCCAGCAGTTCCAATAGATTCAGCAACCAGTAAACAAAGCACTGTTGTGTTTTTTTGTTCTTTCTTAGGGTCCTCGTGAAAAAAAAAAAATCCTGTGGAATAACTGCAGCATCTTGTTTTCTACATGAAAAAATATCTGCACTTAAGCACTTGAGTATCTCTCCGACTCCATTTCTGTATCATTAGTGCCTCATGTTTGCTTTGTCCTGTGTCCACCTCAAAAAAGAGCGCTAATCAACAAACTTATTTAGAGAGGACTTTCTGTCCCAAATCGGTAAACTTCATGAGCAAATGAATAAATCAAGAGAAGGTAAAACAAAAATTAAAAAAAAAAAGGTCGAGGATTTGTTGTCGTGTTTGCAGACACATATGTTGAGTTTGTCTGGGTTAAAACTCAATTCAGGATCTTGTTGTTTCCTTTCATGCCTGGCGAAATGAAAGCTGTATGCGGACTGACAGATAAGCCCTTAAATCAGCACGACATTTCGGCTAAAAAGAGGTATTTACCAGTCGCTCTGTCACAACTCCTCACTACCCGATCTGAGATAAACAGTCATTGTATGACCTTCATATATTCGACAAAGCTCTAAGGAGCTCTGCTGTCCTTTATCTTTGGTGAGGTATTTCCCCTTCTGAGGCTGCTAGTGTGTCAGAGGCGATAAACCGAACACAGCCTCTTAATTTCAGGCAATTAACGTTATGTCCATGTACATTTTTGCTCCATGTCTGACATTGTGTAAACAAATGGGAACGTGAGCAGAGGAACTGATGCATAATTTTTAACAATTATTACCTCTGTTCAGACATTTTTCTTGGCAGACTGTCTGGATAAATTCAATAAATATGAAAAATCCTTTTGAAAAAAAAAGGGAAAGAAAGAAGACAAAAATGGTTATACTTGACAGGAGGGTTTAATTTTTTCCTTGAACTGCTTGTGTGACAGCCTCATTATGTCATCTACTACATTTCCTCAGCTCCGTCGCTGCTGAAGCAGAACAAGTTGATCTCGTGTTAAAAGTCTAAAATATAAATCACAAGCTGATTCGCAATGATCATGAAAAAAGAAAAATGCATGCGTTTTTTTTCTCATCGGAACAGGCAACAGCGCACATACCTCGTACAAAGAGCCCAAAGGAGACGATGGAGCTCTGCGACTACTACAAACGCACAGTAACACACTAGTAACCGTCCAGAATTCCCCGTCAACCACATCATGTTACTGTGGCGACAGCCTCATCAATTAATCACTCTATCGATCACCTGAAGCCGCAGTCGCTACAAGTGGATATTGGGTTGCAAGACTGAATATTTTAGGAGAGAGCAAATTAAATGCCGTGCTTTGTCAGGGAACATTTCACTGATTCATCCAGTATCAACATTTCTGTGACTTGCCAAGTGCATTAATTAGTTTCTTCATTATGAAAATATAATCAAGCTTGCATCACATTTCCTTCCTTGCGTATGTATTTGCTGTCGTGGATTAGTTGTGTATAAACATAAATTTTAAGGAGACAGAGTTGTAATCAGCTGAGAGGAGATCACAGATTTTCCTCAGGATGTGTAACTTTATTTTACTGAGCCTCTTTAAATGTGGCCTTTTTCTTTTTAAGACAGAGAAGCCTGTAAAATTTCATTCGGGTCACAATGGGACACAGATCTTTCCATGGAAACCTGCAATAATGACAGATTGTTAGAAAAATGCTTGAGCTATATCAGACTGAGCTGTGGGTTTTGTTTTTTGTTTTTTTTATTCAGCTCAGACGCGGCCATTTTAACCGATCGAGTGCTATTACATGTCACTGCAACCTGAAGCATTTTTCTTTGCCTGAAGTGCACTTTTATTTTTATAGTTAAATACATAAATGCTATGCTGTTATATGTTGGTCAGGTATGTCAGATATGTGCTGAACTGAAAAAGCTGCTGATTAAATGACATCCATAAAGTTACCAGTTGGGATGACTCTGGGACACATTAGTGCCTCAACTAATGCACAAAACAACAAAACACAAACGAATGGGTTTCTAATCCTATTATTATATAGCATGTGACTGGCTGACATCCAGTGTAGCCAGTGCAACATGAGTCTAACCCCAGTGTGTTTCTGGTTTTGTGTGGGTGGCTGCCGGTCTGTGCGAAAACATATAGTATTTGCAGTCCTCTCCTGCCTGTGTCAACTAATGATAAGATTTTTGACAGGAAGTAAAACTCTGTTGAAATGAATTTCCTCCGAATAATTTCATCTTCTTTCAAATCTGCCGGCTGACTGACCACCCACCCCCCCAGTCTATCCGGCGTCTTCCTTGCCCATGTGCCTGCCTGCATGCCACGTTAGGCTGGCAAATATTCTGGGTAATTGATTTATTTTGGATACAATTTCTCTCCCTCTTCTCTGCTACGGCACAGTTGTACTGATATTTAGGATGAGCTGCACATTGGCAGCAGTGACTGAAGAGATCAAACCGATCCCCTTTCCATAACATCACCATACAAAAAAAATAAAATAAACCCATATTAAAACTGCATCAGAAATAATCACTCACTACTTTCTTTCTCTGGACTGAAGGGTGGACACACATCCAGCAAATATTCATACTGGCAATTATTATCTGTGTGATTAATTTCCTTTCCATTGTTGAGCTGACGGTCTCCAATAATAGATGATTTGGGCTCTGATGAATTTCCCTTTCAACAACATTTTTAATGAAAGAGGTGAATTGAAATGCTATTTTTAGACTTAATGAAAACCTTTTCCACTTATTTCCTAAAATGAAGCCATTCATGGATAAGAATAATGAGGTATATAAAAGATATAAAAATTATTGTTTGTGTGTGTTTTGGGCCTTGCTGAAATCTATTTACAGTTCAGATGTTTAGATTGCTATCCATCGTCCATCATATCAGGGAGGTGTCTGGTCTGCAGCCCGACAACGACCCAAACGATAAAACCAGGGTTATAAAGAACTGGTAGAACAAGGAGTCATTGCAAAAGGTGGTCTTGGCCCCAACAGAGCCCTGATCTCAGCATCATGAAGTCAGTCTGGGATCACATTAGGAGACACAGAGACAAAATAGATCCAAGGAATAACCATGCAGGTTCCCCCGAGATGCTTGGAACGACCCACCTGACAAGAACCATGGAAAACCGTTCACCAGAACACCAGGAGAACTAGAGCTGTCCTAATGGAAGAGGGTGGTCATAGTGAATATAGATTTGATTTATCATGCATCTGTTTACATCACTTCGAATGAAGGTTAACTGATAAATTAAAAAAAATACTCATGGCATCCTCAGTTTGTATTAAAAAAAAATACTCATGGCATCCTCAGTTTACTCTTAGAGCCTCAAACCTTTCTTACAGTACTTAATGCCATCATGTTCCAGTAACCACAAGGTCCTGATCAATTGATTTCACTGTCTTCAGAGAGAAATGTCGACACACAGCTTCCCAAACTTCCATATTTAGAATACTAATGCGCAATATAGTAGCTGATAATTAGTGTATTTTCAGTCGAGGTTAGTCCGTGTGTCTTCCAGTATCCGCCCAGTGCTGATCAATGGATCAGAAAGGAGGATATTGTCTCACTGCAGTAAATGGATGTTATGTGCATCACTGAAAGTTCAATACATAAAATGGGGGGTTACTTTCACATCCATTATTAATAGGACTAAAAAGGTTGACTATTTCAAGAAGCCTGCCAGAATGCAGATGTTTCTGAGCACAAGTGTTGATATTCTGCCATCAGAAGTTACGGTCAGCGGATCATATTGTTCCTATGGAAAGCACTACTGACACAGTCCTATAGCAGTTAAACTAATGTTGTTATTTCCATCATTTTCTCAGATTTGTGACCATGCAATTTGTGAAGAACATCTTTTATCTAAATGCCCACTGTCAGGGACCAAGCAGCCAAGGATGATGCAGGGGTTTAATGATTAAAACATGCCCCCCCCCCAACCCCCCGCAAAATATGGAAAATTTACAAACCAGGAAATTTATAACTAGGTCTATAAAGGAGGCCAACAAATATAATTGGGCCTAATACAGCTTAATCTAGGTATTTTCATTCATCTTTCGAACAGTGTTAACCTTGGAGTGCATCTAATCCGGCCGCAGAGAGGGCAGAACAGTAAAAAAAATAAAATAAACCCATATTAAAACTGCATCAGAAATAATCACTCACTACTTTCTTTCTCTGGACTGAAGGGTGGACACACATCCAGCAAATATTCATACTGGCAATTATTATCTGTGTGATTAATTTCCTTTCCATTGTTGAGCTGACGGTCTCCAATAATAGATGATTTGGGCTCTGATGAATTTCCCTTTCAACAACATTTTTAATGAAAGAGGTGAATTGAAATGCTATTTTTAGACTTAATGAAAACCTTTTCCACTTATTTCCTAAAATGAAGCCATTCATGGATAAGAATAATGAGGTATATAAAAGATATAAAAATTATTGTTTGTGTGTGTTTTGGGCCTTGCTGAAATCTATTTACAGTTCAGATGTTTAGATTGCTATCCATCGTCCATCATATCAGGGAGGTGTCTGGTCTGCAGCCCGACAACGACCCAAACGATAAAACCAGGGTTATAAAGAACTGGTAGAACAAGGAGTCATTGCAAAAGGTGGTCTTGGCCCCAACAGAGCCCTGATCTCAGCATCATGAAGTCAGTCTGGGATCACATTAGGAGACACAGAGACAAAATAGATCCAAGGAATAACCGCGGCAGGTTCCCCCGAGATGCTTGGAACGACCCACCTGACAAGAACCATGGAAAACCGTTCACCAGAACACCAGGAGAACTAGAGCTGTCCTAATGGCAGAGGGTGGTCATAGTGAATATAGATTTGATTTATCATGCATCTGTTTACATCACTTCGAATGAAGGTTAACTGATAAATTAAAAAAAATACTCATGGCATCCTCAGTTTGTATTAAAAAAAATACTCATGGCATCCTCAGTTTACTCTTAGAGCCTCAAACCTTTCTTACAGTACTTAATGCCATCATGTTCCAGTAACCACAAGGTCCTGATCAATTGATTTCACTGTCTTCAGAGAGAAATGTCGACACACAGCTTCCCAAACTTCCATATTTAGAATACTAATGCGCAATATAGTAGCTGATAATTAGTGTATTTTCAGTCGAGGTTAGTCCGTGTGTCTTCCAGTATCCGCCCAGTGCTGATCAATGGATCAGAAAGGAGGATATTGTCTCACTGCAGTAAATGGATGTTATGTGCATCACTGAAAGTTCAATACATAAAATGGGGGGTAACTTTCACATCCATTATTAATAGGACTAAAAAGGTTGACTATTTCAAGAAGCCTGCCAGAATGCAGATGTTTCTGAGCACAAGTGTTGATATTCTGCCATCAGAAGTTACGGTCAGCGGATCATATTGTTCCTATGGAAAGCACTACTGACACAGTCCTATAGCAGTTAAACTAATGTTGTTATTTCCATCATTTTCTCAGATTTGTGACCATGCAATTTGTGAAGAACATCTTTTATCTAAATGCCCACTGTCAGGGACCAAGCAGCCAAGGATGATGTAGGGGTTTAATGATTAAAACATGCCCCCCCCCCAACCCCCCGCAAAATATGGAAAATTTACAAACCAGGAAATTTATAACTAGGTCTATAAAAGAGGCCAACAAATATAATTGGGCCTAATACAGCTTAATCTAGGTATTTTCATTCATCTTTCGAACAGTGTTAACCTTGGAGTGCATCTAATCCGGCCGCAGAGAGGGCAGAACAGTAAAAAAAAATAAAAACAACAAAAAAAACCTAGGGAATGGACATGGCCTGAATCAAAGTTGTTATATTCACTGTCTGTAGAGAGTGGTGGAATTGACATGTATAGTATTTTAAATGGCAATTTTTTGGATTAATACTATAACGATATCAGTGGAATGGCTGCATTCCACCGATACTGCAGTAAATGTAACATACTTAGCATTGCTTATTTCCTCTTTGAAAAGATATGGCTGCAGGAATATAATACTTTGTTTAACTATCTCTTTGAGTTCAGGCGAAGTTAACATTGCTGTTAATTGTAGTGCTAAGAAAATATTAAACATTAACTATATGTGAAATTGTACATTAGAAAAACAGTATAGCTTCCTACAATGCTGATTATTGCACCCGGATGGATTAAAACAATCTTCTTTGTTATGTAGATGAAAATATTCATGGATTGTCCTATTAAATGCTATGATCAAAGAGAATTAGTTCTGTTTTGATTCTTCTTCCTGCTTTTGTTAATTTCACGTCTGAAAAGTTTTTATTCCATGATGTGGATGTAAGACTTGCTGTCTGTCATGCTTACTGCCATCATCATCCAGCAGTAACCGCGGTCATTCCTGGCAGAGACGAGCTGTGGTGAACCGACCAGCAGCTCGGCTGTCTGAAGCTGCAGGAGGCTGCTTGCCAGTCTGACCAGGTTTTGTTCCAGAAAAACAACAAACCTGATTTACCCTGAAAGAAAAAAAAACAAAAACACTGGGATTAGTGAAGCTGCTGTCTGCAGTTGTCTAATATTGGTGTTTCAAGGATGAAATGCAGGAAAAGCTATGCCGAGCTCACTTTTAATGCCGTTTTGATCTTGTTTCTCTTCTGACCTGTTTCCATAAACCCAGGATTATAAACCATCTTGAGGCCGTGTGTTACTGTTATTGAAGCGGGTGTGCTGTGTTAACGATTTGTTCAGTGTTTCTTTATTAACAGGCTATGTAACACTGTCCCTCATAAAGCCTACTTTTGATCCAAGTAAATTAGTCAACTATAGACCCCCTATCCAACCTTCCCTTTCTCTCTAAGATCCTTGAGAAAGCTGTCGCCAACCAGCTGTGTGACTCTATACATAATAATAGTTTGAGGATTTTCAGTCAGGATTTAGAGGCATCATAGCATGTAGACAGCACTGGTGAAAGTTACAAGTGACTTTATATTTGCATTGAACAAAGTCTCTCTGTTTGTCTTGTTAGATCTTGGTGCTGCATTTAACACTATTGACCATCACATCCTATTACTCAACAGATCGATTTCCGTTTTTACACTTAATGATGAATCCTCCATATTTGTTAAAGTTAATCATGGAGTTCTGCAAGGTTCTGTGTCTGGACCAGTTCTATTCAGCATATATGTATAAGCTTGCCTTAGACAATATTAATAAGAAACACACCATAAACTTCCATTGTTATGCAGATGATATCCAAGTGTACTTGTCAATGAAGCCTGAGGAAACCAACCAGTTAGCTAAACTTCAAGCATATCTTAACAATATAAAGATCCGAATGAACAGCAACTTCCTACTGTTAAACTCAAATGGAAATGAAGTTATTTACTTGTCCCAAAGCACCCAAGAAACACAGTATCACACTAATGATATACTTGCTCAGGCTTGCCTTGAACCAGGCACTAGATATGTTGCTATTGGCCCAGATTGCCAGGGGACTTCCCAAGATGAACTGAGCTCTCTTCTCCTCCTCTCCCCCTCCGTCTTCACACATTTAGTCCCATCATTTCTTGTTACTAACTTGGCATCTTCTCTCTCCTTGTTTGCTTTCTCTTCTCTCTTCTCTCCAATCCTGTGGCTTTTTGCAGCTACTTCTGCCTCCGGACACAAGCTGCCACTATTATTATTATTATTATTATTATTATTATTGTTTTCTGCACACACTTGTAGGAAGACACTCTATATTATTATTGTTTTGAAGTGTGCTCCTTCCTCCTGCCCCCCAAAATAAAATCTTACTTGAATCATTTTGCTAATGATGAGCACCTTGAGAATTCTACTTTAGTATTTATTTATCTATTTTTTTTGTACCAGCTGCATAGGAACAATTTAGAGAATTTCTGCACACTGTAACAATGCAATAAGGTTTGTAAAATGATATTAAATGTGTCTATGATTTTAACTTAATAATTAGAATAGTATCTATGATTTTAGTTTAATAATCAATGCAGTCCCAAATTCAATGAGAGTCCTCAGCAAGAGCTAGCAGCCTCACTGAACCAGTACGGCTGACATACAAAATGCAAGCAAAATTGAACCACATGGCTCAGAATGATAGGAGGCTCCTGGGTTTTACAATGTGACATAATCGCAATTTATTTCTAAAGAAAACACTTGTTTTTTGAAAGCCACAGCTCGCATTTATCTTGGAAGTGGTGAACAAAATCCCAGTGTTGGGTAAACATAAATGAGTTATATATCAGAATGCTTTTGCATTGATGCAGTAACTGCTCTGGTACTTGCTCAGCAAAATAAATGGATAAAATGTTATGGTTTCCTAGACACTGGAAATTTTAAGGTAAAGTCTAGCAGCAGGGAGGCCTCTCTCCAATTTCTCCATCGGCAGTAATTCAGAGAGTGGGATCCACTTTTCATCATCCTTTATGCTGGGATTGTGTGTTCGCCATGCGGAAATTATGTTGCTCTAGCAGAAACCTGAAGGGAAAAAGAAAATACTATGCAAGCACACACCAGTAGATTAAGAAGAAAAACAGCTAAAGTGGAGATTTAAGATAATAAAGACTGAGTGAAATAAATGTCATCAGCTGAGTAAACATACACCTCTGATAAGATCATCAGATGCCTAAGTATTGGAAAGAAATCGTCTGCTGACATTTATGGATTTTCTTATTTCTGTGCCTGGAAATAACATTTTTAATAGAACAAAACAATAAGTCTTGCATGTTATTCTTAGATTATTAAGCTGCATATTACAGTTTAGAGTCTTCAGATCAAGCAGTTATGAAGACGTAGATGACATGTATAGATAGGAAACCCTCGGCTTAACAATACCTCATTTCTCTCCTCTCTAAGATCAGAAGGGGAGCAGCTCACCTGTGGGTCCGCCCAGCAGAGACAGCCAGTGCCCTCTCTGAGGAAACCTGCCACCATCGTCTTCATCATCTGACTGGGAGCCTGCAGGCGTTTCACACCACCCATCACGTTAGGATTAAACAATGCGGAACTAACCGCACCTGAGCTCCCTAACGCTCTACTTCCTTTCACATCCTTCCTTACGCCAGAGAAAAGACAACATTAAAATAATAAAAATGTCTTCATCAACAGTTTCCAATGAGTCCAAAGGTGCATAATTTATTCACTAAGAGATTCATTCACTGAAAATGTTTAGGGCTGGAACTAAAAAAAACAGTGTTTTAAACATTGGTGACCCACATAAGCAGCTATCAAACAAAAAGTTTTCCGGAAAGTGTCTTTCATCTCTCTGATAACAGCTAATACTCATGCATTGGTTTCTGTTATGGGTAAGTATAAATATCACTGCAGGTACTAGATGACCAAAGCTAGTTTTGTTATAGCCTAATACGTGATGGCAAACTTTACCATGTTGTGATGCGAACACTGCGTCACCCATCGTTAGCTGTCATTAGCTAACGCCTTTCACTCACCGCCACACCTTTCCGGTTCTCCACTGATTCTCCTCACACTAAAACTCAATCTCGGCCTGTGGCTGTTATTTATCATAATCCTGGTCTCTTGGAAGCCTAGTGTGCACATAAATATAAGGCTGTGGTCCGTTGTATGCATATGAATATACATTTTAATTCAACCATTGCCACGAAACGCAGCCGATATAAGTCCAAATGGACCTTTGTCCTGGAGCAAACAATCTACAAATAAACAGCAGTTAAAAACATGATACTCAGACAACCTTAAATCAACGTCAGGAAAAATACAGCCGATATCATAGTAATTAAAGTGAAATTAGACACTGTAATGTTATACACCTATTCAGAAGCCTTTGGTAGAAAAGGATCTATCTAAACTTGTACGTAGCTTCTTTTATAATAGTCCTTTCTGTATTTCCCGTGTGCTTCATGCATGTGGAGGTGGGAAACATCGGTCCATCCTACACTGTTACCCTATCGGCCAGGGTGTAAAAGCACATAAAGAAAAATGCATTCATTCTGACTCCTTGGTGTTAACAAGTTTTAAAGTCAACATCATTCATTCAGTTCATCATCACCGTGTATAGCCTCTGCTAGCACAAGTGAGAGAGCGTGTTTGTTCAATCGTATCAGGACACTGAAGCTAATCACATGAAGGGCTATGAAGCGCTGCACAGATTGTCCTCAGGCAGTGAGCTGAGTTTTTAGTGTTAATCAGGCCTGGCATATGTTGCCTTTCAGACCGGGGGGGGGGGGTTGTTTCTTGAGAATATATGACCCTCAAAGAAATTTATTCGTATTGCCCTCGAAACCTGCTTCATTAAATCATGGTTTGTGGAGCTCACACCATCTGTGAGACCACAAATAATAAGTTTGGAAGTTCAAGGTTTCAAACTCTGCACACGTTTGATCTGGTTCGGTGCGTACTGCCGACCTCAGTCTCATCCAGTTCATGCTTACCAGTCCCCTTCTGAATCCCCCCAGCCCCCGAAAACCAGTGGGAGGTGTGAGGGCTCTGTGGGTTTGTTCTCTGAAGACAACTGCACGGTTTAGTTGGAATAAATGATAAACTCAAACAACAAAACATATTTTTGAAAATGTTTTCATAATCAAAGGCAAAATGTGATTTTATCACAGAGCGTTGGCAGCCAGCAACATGACACTGAAGGCCAGCGGGGAGCTTTCTGTGCTGTTCTGCAAAATGAATTAATTAACTTTCCTTTCAGTTCAGACTCCATTTAGCTTCAAACAGAAGGATACCCAGAAACACTTGGTGTAAAAGTACCTACACACACTTCACCCTCTACGTTGATGTGCCACTGATGATACAGCGGGCCTGTACTTCAGAACGCACTCGCTTAACATGCAAAAACACATTTGCAGTACTCACTTGAAGACACTCTCGAAACCTGGATGTGGTTGTACGTGTCAGATACTGAAGTCACAGTGAACTGCTTACCTGCATTGTCCCTCCGCCATCAAATCGTACTGAGGTGCCTGACATGCTCCACTTGCATCACCTTAAATACGGTCAGACACGTGTCCTTCGGCTGCCTGTCAGCCGCGTCCTGTTTGTCTTCCTCTGGGGGGGGGGTTACATGTCACTCCGCCGTCTGTGACACTGCTTGTATGTTTGGCAGCCTGTAGTTGGTGTCAGTCTGCACCGGCGGCATTTAAGAGATCAGGTTGTGGGCTCAGATACACTCTGGCAGGCCGATGTGGCTTCAAAATCTCTCCTCTGAATGTTAATATTTTAGCAGGAGCAGAGAAGCCTTGAGGGTGTCGGCGTGATTTCATCGCCGCCAACAAAAAACATGTATAGTAATTTGGTCCAGGGCATCAGTTACAAGCTTATCTTGCTAACAAACAAAAAGGAGTTCGCCCCAGTTCCACTTAATCACAGCTTTTTTTTTTTTCATGTGTTAATTTGAAAAGCAGGCACATGGTATTTGTCCATATGCTAAAATTGAAAGCCTTCAACAATTGCAGCCCAGACGAGGCTTTAAAGAGTACTCCACCAATTTAGCACTTCACTCCTCTTACATTGTTGGTCACACTAACGATGATCAAAGTCAATGCAGCAGAACCAGACATATTTTCTTTCTGATTACAGTCATTGTGCATTTGTCCATCCAGTCAAAACCTGGCAACTCTTACCCACCTTGCAACCTGAACACTGATCAGTTTGGTAGCAGACTTTGGGCGTGGTAAGCATTAGTTACAACCTCAGCACACTTCGTCCCTTGCTAGTAGTGACTAATGCAGCCTTGAGGCTCTACCCTTCACACTGGCATTTATTTATTTTCTTATTTTCCCTCTTGTGTTTATGCTGAGGCCATGGCTGGTAAATGCTAGCAGCATGGCTAACCAAAACATCATGGCGGCATCTCTGCATGTTTCACAGGTATTCACACTCCAATATGGGTCCGTACAAAACCTCTAAACAAGAACCTGTATGATATACCCCCAACAAATCGAACCCCTGCGTGATTCACTTAATGTATTGACTTGATGTTGATCTTTCATCTGGGACATGGTACCTAACACTATTTGTAGTTCAGATGTTTGTCAAATCCAACTTCATTTTAGCTATGACCCTACGTTAAAAATTCTTATTGGCATCTCACCATTTAATTACTGCTACTGAATTTGTTGCCCAAAACTGTTCTCATAGAGTCACTTTTGCTTTGAGTCATGGACTCAGTGAACCTCCATCTACCGCCCTCTGAATATGAACCCTGCCATTTCTAAGTTCACATAAAGTTACCGGGCCTCTTGCACTGAAACATTTGGTTAAAACTATATATTAGGAATATTCTCCATGTGCAGACTATATACACTAAAATAATAAAGGATTTTAAAACTAGAGTCACATTTCCAAAATCAGTGGAAATGGATGAGCTTGTTGCTTTTAAGGTCGGTAAACTATTCCTATTTTGTTTCCTCCAAAGACTTCAAAGGCCAACTCCTGCTTTCAACCTTTATTGAAAGTTTGTTTTAGTTCACTGCATACCTGTACACCTGCATGCATAGCGAGGGCAGAAAGAGTCCAGGACGCTAGTGGAACAGTGGGTAACTTGAAAGAGGTTCGGGATGTCAGTTTTCTATTCTGGTAGCCCAGAAGGACGTCAGTGCCCGCCAGGCTGGACTGAGGGTACAAAACACCCGAGGTAAACAAACAGTCCTTCACCACCCACAGTGCACCGGGGTAAACTACTTTACAACAACACCCCTAGTTCCACCCCGTCCCAGTCCTATTCCACTTGATTTGTCGCGGAGATAGGGCAGGAAAGCCTCGCTGCCTAAAAATGCATCAGTCTACAGTACAGAGATTAGTTGAGACCTTCCTGAGACTCGTTTATTTCGCTGTCCCCGTTCCGGCTTCCAGCAGCTTTATCTCTGCCCCACTCTCAAAGAAAACTCTGAGTGTCTTTTTTTCCTGTTTGGGCTGACTGGCCGGCCGACTGGCCGTCCGCGCAGCAGGCCTCCAACAGCCTGCAGCCACCTCTCTGAATGTAAAGCAGAGGTTCAAAGTGCACTGATCACCGGCGCGCTCCACGTAGCATTCAACACGACGACGAGCACGGTCGAGAGGGGTGAGGTGGCGGGAACAGCTCACATCGTTCAGCGGCAGATTGACTCATCGTATCTGTGGCACGTAAAAGCCTTTATTGCTTCAATTTACTCCATTATCTACCAATAATTCTTCCACTGAAAGGTCACACTCTGGCCCCCTGCAATACACAGTAGTGATTGACAGCACTGCTTTCATTTTAAGAATTTAGACTTATTTTTTAAACTCATCGTTGAAAAAGGCATGAGCTAAATGGAAAAATATACGAAACTGTAAAAGAATAATAATTACACTGTAAAAAATAAGATTTTACTGTGAGAAATGAAAACACATTCTGCCTCCATGTTGTGTTTACGTCAAATAAAAGTTGTTATCGTCATCTTTAGACACAAACATGACAACAGATGCTGTATGACTGCTGACATCAGGGGGATCAAAGAGGGCTTCATAGTTAATGGAGTCTGCTGAAAAACTCCTATTTCCTAGCAGTATTTATTTGCAGAATTTAACAGAATTACAGATCACGCTCTTATTATGTCACTCACTTGGCAACGTTTTATTCACATACTAACCTCAGATGATGGCCGTGGTAAACTTTTTATCTACTAAACCTCGGCGTGCTGAGTTGTGAGCATCTTCTGATGTTAGCATTTAGGTCAAAGCACTGCTGTACCTCAGTAAGGCCAATTTTACAGCATAGTCACCGCAAGCAGCCGCCGGCATCACTCTACGCCACCAAACCACTAGTAGGTGGCGGCGTTTACATGCCATTGTGCTGAGTTTCTTCGCCACTCTTTTCCATAAGTTTGTGGTGGTGTGTCGAAAAAAGTGGCAGCTCTTGATGGAATCGGAGATGACAGATGATGGACAGCATTTAGTTTTCCTGAAACTGCCTCAGCACAGAAACAAGATGGCGTCGGAGGAGACGATCGGTACGACGGCGGCAGTGAGATGCTACCAAGCCGACCAGTCGCAGCTCTTGTGGTCTGTGTCAGCATGATGCATAGTTACATTTTTTTGGGAGGTGCGAGTCGGGGCATCGTGTAGGGTCCACGACTACGGTTTGACGCAGAAGCATCATAGAACTGCTAGCATGGCTGTGGTTCTTAGTCTCGTCACAAAGTATTTACTTCTAGAAATTCCCTCATAAAAACTGGACACACAGCACACCCATCCACCTCCCTCACCTCCACATCCTCATTTTCCACTTTGCTAAATGAAGGGCACGCTGCTTCCCGTATTGGCACTGATCATTGGACATACTTTGTGCGCTGCTTATACACGCTTGGTCTTTTTTGGCACATCAAACATTCTAACTTGGTGCGGGCGCGGTGAGACTGAAAACTCGCTTCACATTCATGTCCGTGTGGAATGGGGCAAGACATCTGGTCGCTAACTGACCCGCCTACCTCGTTTAATTCTGAATGAGCTTTGACATGTGGAATCATGAGGCTCTGTAATTTCCAGGCAGTTTGAGAGAGGGAGGCTGGGATTGACCTCTCGCTCAGGAAATAGTGTTTGTTTACAGTCCTCATCCCTAACTGCAAGGCTAAAATAATAGAATCAGCAGTTCGGTAGAATTGCAGCCAGGCTGCAGTGAGTGCAGAGACCATGACGGAGGTTAACAGGAGGAAAAATGTTTACCCCGCCCCTCATAATTCCTGCCCCCCTCCCGCTTCCGGCACCAGCATGCAGGTAGACTTTGCCTGGTAGTTTGTTGGGGTTTTTTCGGTCCAACTGCGGCAAACACAGGAACAGCGAAGGCGTCACTCAAGCACTGACAAAGGCTCTACTCCCTTCAAGTGTCCCGTGAAGCCGTGACAGTGCAACAGCGAGCCTGAGCCAGCAAAATGGACTTAATCCATCATCCTGTTATTTTCCGGTGTTTTTTACTACTGTGACATGTCTTTATGAAAGTACTTCCTATTGATACTTGGCTGTATTATTAGTACCAGTAAAACAAAATCTGGGTGACAACTGAATGTCCTCCCAAAAGGTATTAGCTGATACAAAAGTGTTACTAGTTTCTTATAATTCATAGGATACTGGGTTGCAAGGAGACACCATCAGATGCTTAAATCACTAACAGGTTCTTTTCACTCCTTCTGGATACCCAGGCTCATCACCATGCCCCTACAGACACGCCAGGACACTGTGAGGGGAATTTATTTCAGTTGCTTTTATCTGTGATTTTATCTCTTCAGTCACCACTCAAAGCTCACGACCTGAGCTGACACTCTGTAAATCAGAGCGTCCCCCTCGGGCTCTGCTCCCTCGGTACTCCGGCAAGACAGGGGCTGTTGATCTACCTGTCAAGCTCGCGCCTTGTGAAAAGGACGGCTGGAAAATTGGAGTCCTTTACCGGGGAAACTACTCACCAACGTACCTCTTTCCTGCCCGAGAATCTCGGCCTCAGTCCTGGGGAGCGGCGTTGTCCTCCTCAGATGAAGATCTCAGTGAAAGTTTCATGAGAATTCATTAATAAAGTCGTTTACTCCATGGCCTAATGTTGTCAATCACCTGGTCATGATGGCGTTTTACACATATTTCTGTGAAAGCTCAGGTAAAGGAAATAACGATTTCCCCCATGTTCCCATTATGATCCGGTTTTCGTTCACAGCAGCAAAGTGATCTGATCAGACCTTTTCAGACACAACTAATCTTCCCTTAAAGAAAACTGAAATAGCGTCATTCGACTTCTTCACGGGAGGAAAAAGCCAAAGATGGTGAAGTGATTTTTTTTTCCGATGTGGGTGCAAAAGCCAGAATTGACATTGTGTCCTCACTCCACTGTGAGGCCTTTTACTCATCTGGGGTTTTTTATTAAGGAACGCAGAAGCTTTTGAAACACAGAGATATCATCATTGCCCACCACTGTATAGCCCGCTGCGTGTCCCAGGTTCCCATGGTTTAAAAAAAAAACTCCAAAACAACCCATCCATCTGATTCAGACATCAAAACATCCGTCTGGTTTCTCTGCGTGCAGCGTGTCCGCCAGCCCTCTGAGGTGTGTGACGCTCCGCTTGAATGTGTGTGTTACTGCACGGTGGGATTCCCCCTTGTTTCTCACAGGCTCAGAGTTATCTGATCCCCCCTGCTGTGGTTGCTCTCAACAGGTTTTGTTTTTTTTTTTCAATCATCCGATTCTTCCCCCGCTGCCGATACTCTCTGTAGGTTTTCATTAACAGGACCACCACCACACAACCCCCCCCCCCGACTCTCTCTGCACGCCTTCCCCTCCCCTTCTCCATTTTTTCAGGCCTCTCTCTTTTAACGTATGGACCCTGCTGGAAGCTACCGAGGACCCCTCTCCCACGTGGGTTCACAGTTACCCCTCTTGCTCACTGAAAAAGGGTGTGCATCCGAGCTAACACAGAGCCATTTCATTCAGTGTGTTCATGGCCGGCTGTGTGAGCTGCATGAAAAATGGGCTGTATTTTGCATGCCTTTTCTTTTTTTTTTCTGCTGTTCCATTATATTTAACACTGAATCTCCCCCTTGCATTTCTCCTGATGCTGGTAAATGCAACTAAACAAATAAACATGCAACTCTGTGAAGTGGCTGCTGATGCACAGACGACTCTGAATGCATTTTTTAATTAATAAAACATGGTTATATTGGTGAGTAGCAGATGTGAGTGTGAGTTGGGAAGTTATGTAAGTGAAATTCTAATAAAAAGGTGCCCCCGTGTAAAAAAAATAATAGACAGGGTGGAAGCATCACTGAGCCCATTATTCTCTAAAATGGAAACCTTAGAGTTAAGGGAAAAAAGGGAGCTTTTATTCAAAGTTTTACCTCTTCTTTTTTTTAAGTTTGAAGTACTTTAGGAGTGGAGCATAAGAATTGCTGCTGCAATTCATAGTCTATCCAATATCTATATTTTGAGTATCAACCACTCACTCCTACGGGCTTTATAAAGAGCTCATAGTTAGACAATTAGCTGACCTTGAATTCCCAAAACGACTACAGAGGCTGCAGGAAGCATAAATCCAGAGTGGTCAAAATTGATCCTAATGGCGAAACGCCTTTTATGTTTGTTTTTTCCTATAAGCTGTCATAATTTCACCCAAAACGGATCAGAATTCACTGTATTGCTGAGATACTGCTGTCATTTCCCTTAAACCCCCCTAGCTGTGCCGGAACCATATACAGCCATATTTTAGTCAAACTGTGAGCCTGCAGAACATGACGAACATGGACCGATACACAGTAAAGAAGATCTACAAGTTTTTCTTAGATCTTTTTTTTACCACCATGAAAGCTTCTCATTATTAGAAACAAACCAGTTCAGGCCAACAACAACATCACTTTAAAATACCTCATGCAGAAAACGGTCCAACTCTTGACCAGAACTAGGTGTATTTGAGGTAATATATGACCTAAATGGACAGGTGCCAGGCAATCAAAAATTAGCATTATCCACCACCATCAGTGTGAATAATAATGTCATGTTGAATTCATATTTCCCCAAGCCAGCGAGATTGGGGTTGCCTCACTTCAGCCTGCAACCAAACCCCTGGTCAGATGAGTTTTTTCACCCAGTGTGAAAAATTCTGCCAGTGTCGCCCACGAAGCCCTGACCCCACTCATCTCCGGACTCAGCGAGGGTGGACCACGTGACAGCAACAGCTAATTTGTCCCCCAACGTTCTCAGTTCGGTAAAGGGACCAGGTCAAAGGCCCTGGCAGATCAGAAGTCACCGAGTAAGAAAGTGAAGAGGATGATGAGAATACGCACAAGGTTCCATTAAAACCTCCTTATCGCCGCTTCACCTAAAATTGCTCTCATATTTAATGATCATCTGCAATAGTTCAATGCCCATCCTCATGAAAGATGTGTAATGGTGAGGTTGGTTGCCAGGGGAGACTCATTTCTAGCCATCTGCTCCATTCCGCCCTGATTTCTCATCCTTAATTCCCCATTCTATACATCAACCGACCGAACCAAACTCCCTCATGACCAGGATTTGATCATAGGAGGCGTCTCGCATCTATTCTGGGTTTTGCATTATTTCCCGTTTGTTTGATCTGGCTTACGTCTCTTCCCGTTTGTCCTCTCTCGCTCTTGCTCTCTCTCTCTCGCTCGCTCTCTCTCTCTCGCTCGCTCTCTCTCTCTCGCTCGCTCCACTCTACACTGTTTTGTCGATCAGTGTCTCACACATTTATTTTCTGTTTCCTGCTCATGTCCTGCGCTGCATGTGGTTGTTTGAAAGCACAAGAAGTCACAGGAATTCCTGTCTGTTCTGTCTGTCCTGTCTCTTCTGACCCCCCCCCCCCAAGAAAAACGAAGGTCCTCTGCTTGTAAAAGCGGAGTTTATGTCTCACACACCTGCTCTGCATTAAATCCACTTCCTGTCTGTGCTGGGTAAGATTAATGTTCTTGTTACCTGTGCCTATCAGAATAGTTGCACAACTCTTCACCAAGATACAGTGCAATGCTTTATTCTTTAAATGTTATGGGCATTTTTATTATTTTTTAATGGAATTGTTCACTTGTAGTGTTCTGCAACTCTCTGTTTGTTCTCATAACCATGCAGCGCTTCGCTTTGTGCCTGTACTTTGAGCTTTCACCTCCAGGGAGGCGTCAAAGAAAAGTGAGAGCCACTAAAAAAAAAAAAAAAAAAAAAAAATGAGCACAGTCTCATCTCGCCTCCTCCAGTGACCAAATTTCGCATCCGGGCCCCGGTCGCATTGTGCACCACTTTGGTCCAAACTGAAATATTTTTGACAAAAAAAAAAATTATTGGATGAGGTGCTGAGAAAGTTAATACGTTGGGTCCACGGGATGAATCCTGATGACTGCGGGTTCTTTTTCCCCTGAGTTTTCAAATATCCAGTCAGATATCTCAACATACTGTAAACTAGATTGGATAGGCAAAAACTACTATGCAGACATTCATAGCTGGAAAGAATGGGAAGGAAAACCTCACATCATTCTGACTTTGGAGTGTTTATCTATTATTCCGAGATGGATACCCAGATTGCAGGCTTGTTTAATTCAAACATCATAGATTAGCTACTTTTGTTGAGCTGCGGTGGTTTGATAACAGTTAGCTATCGGATCTAATTTTAAAGCACATATTCTATTTTAATTTGCTGAATAAATTGTAGTATTTATATCAGATTATACATGTAATTACCAGGGACTGGGGCTTTGCAGCTTTTCTGCTAAAGCAAAGCTGCAAAGCTACTGTTTTTTTGTCACCAACTCTGTATTTTTTCACCACATGCCAGCAGAGCTTTAAGAAATTCCCATTAACCCCAGTATTGCCAGACTGGGATGAAAAAAAAGTTGCCCAAGCAAATCAGTAGTGGCAGTAATAAAACAAAGTTAAACTATCTGAGATAATATTATCATGAATGCTGCTTAGAGTTTTCACTCATGAGCAGGTTTGAACTTTTGCGTGTCTCTTATAACAGAGCTATGAAAGAATGATGCTTGGAAAAGGGGGGAAAAAACAACTTAGTTTGAAACCGAAAACCTATTCGGTTTCTGTGCGCACCGGTTTTCGGGTTAACCAGGCCTGTGGTGAACTCGGTGCCGGGTCAGGATGGTGAGTATGGTCACACACTGAGCCGGTGTTTGTTAGTATCTACCTGTGTCTGTCAGGTACATTGATACACCCCACCCATCATTCCCCTCAGGTGTTGTTGCCTTGCTCTGTATTGACACTGTGTAGTGAAGCGTGCAGCCACGCTCCCGCATCACCCCGCGCGCGCCAATTAATGCGTGAATGAACGTGAGCATCTCGGTCCGACCTCTCTCTCTCTCTCTCTCTCTCCCTCTCTCTCCCTCCCTCCCTCCCTCCCTCCCTCTCCCCCTCCTCTCCTCTCCCTCCTCCTCGGTCGGCTGGCTTCGAGGAGATCTCTCTCGGAGCTGGAGAGGAGAGGTCTTTCCGTCTCTCTCCTCCGGCAGCCACCGGGCTTCTCCGCAGCCTCGCCGCCGCCTCGCCATGGATCCGGGGACTAAAAGAGTCGCTGGGATTATCGCTCGGGTCGCCCTGCTTCTCTCCGGCTCGTACGGGACAAGCGGAGAAGGTGAGCAGGCTGGAGCGCTCTTTTTATTTTGTTTGTTTGTTTTTCTTGTTTTTTTTTTGTTACCCCCCCAACCACCACCACCACCACCCGCCCGAGGGGACGGGGCGAGCCCGAGGGGCAGCGCAGAACACCCTCCGGGGTAGAGGAGGCTCTGAAACGGGGGCTCGGCGCGTCTCTCACGCTGCCTGGGAAACACCTGTCCGCCGTTTCCTGGACGCGGTGATGTTCGCCCGTCAGTCACATATAGTTGCTATGTTAAGTTGGATGAAGTAGAGGCATTTGATGTCCTGCGAAGGCTGCGGGGCGCAGCGCGTCTCAGTTGCGAACTGGCACTCGGATGCAAGGGCGAGAAAAAAGAGGGGGAGCTGAAGTGTGAAGGGTGATGATTTCATTCTGTTATTTACCAAAGCTGGATGACTTCTAACGGGGTGATGACAGTGCATATTAGGCTTTTTGAAAAGCAGGCAGCCCATTCAGAATGACTTGAGTAACCGAAACCCGCTTCATCCACTCCTTGTTGTCGCATTTAATAAGCTGCCCGCTGACTTCCAGGGTTAAAGAAAATGACCATTCCCACTGGAGATCTTTGCACAGTGGGGGCTGATGTGGGGTCCGGGCGGACGTGCACGGAGACACTTTCTACCTAAGGAAAAAAATATATATTTCAATGTCACCCGAAAGGGCGTTAGAAGCCAGTTCATCCCCTGTGGTGCATAAAACAACGTTATGGTTTTGTTTTGTTTTCTGGGTAATTTGGTGACCAGGGCAGCGTGGTGAGCATTCTGGGACCCGAGCCACGTTTGGTCTCTCTCTCTCTCTCACTCTCACTCTCACTCTCACTCTCACTCTCTCACACACACACACACACACACACACACGCACACACACACGCACGTCAGAGAGCAGCCGGAGTATGAAGGTCTGTCAGGGAGGGAGAAAAAAAAGGGAGGGTGGGCTGTGTACAGGTTGGAGAAATGGGTTTCTGGGGGATTGAGAGGTTGCTGGTTTACTTATTCGACCTCTGCGATGGGGATGAAGGAGAAATGGTCTTCAGTTCACCTCAGCTGTCTGATGTTTTTTTGTGTTTTGTTTTGTTTTTTCTTACCAAAATCACTTCAGTGTTAAAACGGGCAGCTTTGGCTCAGCTGTGGAGGAGAGGGAGAGAAATCCAGGCAGATAGCTGGAGAGAGGATCTGGAGGACGGGGGGGGGGGACGACGACGACGACATGCCTGTTCATAACTGAAGCATACAGCTGCTAAACTTCTCCGTCGATCCATGGTTTTACTCTTCTCTTCCACAACTCCATAATATTGCCCCCCCCCTTGCCTTTGTTTTCTACTTCTTTTGCATTTTTATTTGCTTCCCTGCCTTTTCTCCCTGCCAGAGATCCTCTGCCATGTCCATCATCATCATCATCCTCCAACATCACCGCCATCCCCGCCACCCCCGTCCCTCCTACCCCCCTCCCTCCTTCCCCTTTTTGGCCTCCTCTGAGTTTTAATCTGCTCCACGCCCATCCATCTAGTGCTCTCTCTCTGTGACAGACCGTCTCTCACACATCATCTTGAAACTGTCAAATAAGCTACGTGCTCAGTAATCGCCGATGGTCCGGTGGCTCCTGCTGCTGTTTAATGGGAAAGGCGGTCGGTCGGCTGTGAGACAGCAGAGGGGTGAGAGAGACAGACTGCCCCTTGCAGGGCCAGAGAGATGGTGGGAGACGCAGGGTGATGCAAGGTGGAACATGCAGTTAGAAGAGATGTGAAGCTTTTCAGCCCTCTTTCCTCTGTTCTTCTTTTCTGGAAAAAATACCAAAAACGTCTACAGCTTCTCCATAATTGCTTGAGTCTTTCAGTCCGTTTCTCCATTGAAGGCCCCCCCCCCCAGATTTGCTGCTAACCCTCCATCCTCTCGTCCCTGATTCGTCTGTCTGCCCGTCGCTCCCTTCTCCCGGTCTTCATCTCCTGCCGTTTCATTTTAGCCTCTGTCCTCCTCCTGTTTTCTGCCTTTACCTCTGCCCTCCTGCTGCCTCTGACTCGCTCTTTCTTTCCAATCCTTCCTCCTTATGCCCCACCCTGCATGTTTTCTCCCTTTTTCATGACCACGTCACCTCACATCTCTCTCTCTGTACTCTCCCCTGCTGCTCTTTTTTCATTTCTCTCTGCCCCTTCAGGTGATTTTTCTGATTCTTTAGTTGCCCCCGGAACAGCACTTAGACCATCACTGGATACTCAAAGTCATGGCTGAAACCCAGACTGATGAAATCCAGACACTGTTTCGAGGTTAGCAGCGCCACACCTCTTCAGCAACAGACAAAAGTCTCAGGTGCAATGACTTAATTAACGAAAAGCAGGAAACAGTAATGTGTTTTCAAAGCTATGCATGTTTTCATGTAGTCATGGGCAGCGAGGCGTGTCCATCATGTCAGAGATGTAAAACTGATTATTAATACTCAATATGTAATTAAAGGTCAATATCGGCCTAGTGCATCAGCTCTCTATTGGTCCAGCACGAGATGCAATCAGTGTTTTCTGCCGTGATCCTCATATATCCCACTTCGGTCTCTCACCATCTCTCCCTGTTTGTCTCTCGCCCCGCCTGACCCGGCAGCAAACAATCATCATGCACGGACCATAAACCACAGCAGAGTAATAAGTTAAGTTTGCAGAGGTGGTGGGGATCCCAGCTGCAGGTTTCAGACCGAGCTTTCGCGTTTCCATCCACTCCCCTCCCCCAGGACATGGTTCACGGTTCATTATGGAGGTTGTCGCAAAATTACAAACAAAGTAGGAATACGTATTTTAAGGGCCACAGATGGAGCTCCAGTGACTTGTTAGCCCGGAGGAGCGAAGCGCTGGGGTTTAATGTGCTGCGATTTGACGACGTCTGCGCCCGAAACTGCTACCTGCTGGGCTGTAAAATCAGTGTGCGTTTAATCGTTTTTTGATAGAAACAGCACGACAGAGCCACTGTGTGTTTTGAGACAGCTTCTAACGTGGAGGTGGATGAGTGAAGGCAGGTCGTCCTTGTTCCTATAGAGACCATATACACACTAAATGGAGGGATCCCCATGACAGACAGTAGCCATTGTCTAATGTTGCTCCGGAAAAAAGGCTGGGGTTAGTTTTCTTTTGGAAAATAGCCTCCATAAACAACAACAGTAAAAATGTGAAATAAAAACAGTGAGCTGAAGATGCTAAAATGCTCTCTTGCTCTCTGGCAAAAAGTTAAGATTTGATTTATAAAAATATCAATTAGTGCAGCTCTAAAGGTAACTTGGCCATGTACCTTGCATTTTTAGTCCTACTTTGTTATTTCTTGTTGTATTTTTAAAGAAAAGTGGCCAAACATAAATATAAAAGCAGAAAAAGCAAGTCCGATGAGAGTGGGAAACTCCCTGACATTTGTGAAATTTTAACACCAACCCCAGCCGCTGTCATGAAACTGTGAGGGCTTCAGCGGAAAGTCACAGTTTTGCTCGAAAAGTGTACCGTGAGAAATCTATCACAAAGAGCAAAAACAGAGAGACTGATTTTTTTTCCCCCACTTAGAGTGGCAGGAAAGATAAAGAGCGGAATCCAGTGTTTGCCTCTGGGCAAGTTGTACTCTGAATAAAGCATTAGGCTGTCATCATAGATACGATGCACAAACAAGTCAGCCAGGCTAAACCTGTTTGTATGCCCATGCGCTCGCCCTTGATTGCAAACAAATTATTGCTTGATGTGTGGCTGCGTCGGAAATTAATCTGGAACCTGTAGCAGTAAATGTAGCACTAAATTGCTACAACCCTTTTCTGAACATCACAGATTGATGGAGATGTCACAGTGTCACGGAGTCTCGCAATGGATTGCTCCCTTTCCAGTTGCATTCCCCATGAACCGAGGATTTAACCTCTGTTGGAGGTGACAGACTTGTTTCCTGGCAGCTGAAACAGGAAAATAAAAAAAAGAAAACCAAAACAACTTCAGAAAGGTTTGACTATAAAGTATGTGAAACAACATAAAGAAAGGAGCTGAAGGAGCGAGCAGACTGTGAAAAACTGCCTAATCTTCCAAATCGTTGCAAAAATTCATCCTCGCAGATGCACGGCTGCACCTGCAGAATCTGCGATGCGTGAGCCCACACCTTGGAATGAATGTTTCCTCTCAGTAAAAGGTGTCTGGACAGCTGCAGACCAAAGCGTTTCGCTAATGAGAGCAAGGCTGCCAGTTTGGAAATTAGTGCCTCTAATTAAGTTGCTAAGATGTTGGCAGGAGAAACCTGGCGTTTTACTGGACCAAGGCTGAGAGCACAGGCATGTTCGCAGGCTCTGTGAGGCTCTAATTGAGATTGACAGTGTTAACGTGCTGATGTTTAGCAGGTACAATGTTTGCGTTTCCGTTCCTATTTAGGCGTGCCGGCATGCTAATGTTCGCTAATTAGCACCAAACTCTAGCCACTGCCGGAGCCACTGAGGCTGATGGGGATGTTGTTTGATTTGGAGGTGTTTGGTCAAAAATAAAGTATTGGACAGTTTATGAATTTGACCTGATGATGGCGCTGGATGAAAAGTCAGCAGATTGATAAAGTTAGTGCACTTCATCCTGAGAGGAACATGAATATCTGCACCAAAATTTTATTGAATTTGATCCAACAGCTGCTCAGACATTTCAGTAAATCCACATAATATCAACCGAACAGAATGGGAAAGGGGGTCAAGGAGGTCAAAGGAATTCATCCTCTGGTGACCATGATTTCAAGGCAGTCCTGATGGTTCCGTCTGGAGCATGGCCGACATTTCCATCCACAGAGCCAAATTAATTGTGTGGCACAGATACAAAATGAAGTAAGGAAAAAAAATTGCAGGTTTTTGCAGACATCTCCTGAATAACATTAATATAAATAACAGTATAATGTTTATCACGCTTCAATTAGAACAGAGACACACTAGTAAAGACTCTGCTGTTTTTTGCTTATGCTCTGTTGTTTATCAGAGGTCTGCAGTGTCACTAATCGTGGCCTCAGACAGTTCTGATTTAATTTGCTGTCTCTTCAAGCCAATACTGAGGCAGGTACAACACTGACTTTAATGCATTTTGACAGCAATTAGTGGATTATTTAATTCATTTTGATTTATTGTTCGGATTTGGTTTTCCTCTGCTGCCTGTTTAAATCCTCCTCGTTCTCGGACTTGTTCTACCTCTGGATAAATCAACTGCCGCTCAAAGCGTATACTCAGTGCAGACAAGACACGTCCAGTTAATTTGTTAATTGTTAACTGTGCCGTGTAATTATCCATGAAGGCCACTCGCAAAGTTTAATATCAGCTTGGGGGAAGCAGAGAATGACAAATGTACACAATTGAGGTGAACTCAGTTATTGATGGACATGGCTTAAATTCCTCATTGCTGGTTATTATACTGAAACACAAATTCCTGTATTAATCAAATATAGCACATGGAGAGCATAAGCTGACTGATTAAAGAAAATACAGGCTATGTCATAAACTCTTTAGTCTGTGATATCCAAGGAATTATTATGTGATTATGTCTTTTATTTCACTCTCTGACATCTTTTTCCTTTCATTAGGTCAGTAAATTTTAAAAGGGAAGTTGCTTGAACTTGGTCCAGTATGCTGTATTTTTAGCTGTACGAGAATCCAGCAGTTGCATTGCATTTTGTTCTATTAATGCTTTCTGGTTCTGGGGATGGCATTGCTGGTTGGTCCTCCACTATGGTCCAGGCTGAAATAGCTCAAAAAGCATTGGACTGAGTGGAGGACGTTTGTAGAGACATTCATGGCCCTCAGAGGATGAACCCTAATGACAGGTGATACCATGATTCTTCCTCCAACTCCACCACCAGGTCCAGTTTTAATTTGAAGATGACTGAAGATTAGATACCAGTTAAACAAAAGCGGTTCCCAGCAGCCTCAGCTGCACTTCATGGTTAGTGCAGAGGAAAATAAATGTTAGCATGCTAAGCTAAGAGGGTGAATGCAGGAAAAATTATACCTGCTAATAATTACCGTGTCAACATGTTACTGTAGGTATGTTAGCATGCTGGTGCTGACGTTTAGCTATAGCACTGCTGTGTCAAGGCCTGACAGAGCTGCTGTTGGTCCATGCAGTATAACTCTATCGTGACATGGCCTCATCAATGGCAACATACAGAAAAAAACATCCCAGTGTCATTATTGTATATTCATGTGTGTTTGTTTGTGTGTGTGTGTGTGTGTGTGTGTGTGTGTGTGTTCTGGCAAGTGAGTTGCTGTGTGCATATAATAAACGCATATATGTGGCTCTGCTCGGTGTAGGTTTAAATTAACTGGATTGGCCCCGGGTGGTTTAACAAAACATGAGGTTGAAGTTAATGTAGCCAATAATAATAAGAAGATGCAGCTGCCTGGGGTGTAAAGAGACATAGCTGACCTCCTGCTAAACATAGTGCAGTTTCTCTGTGGAGGAGAGGGCTCTGGCCCCCTCTATAGCAGTTCACCAGGCTGAGGCTCTAGATTTAAAAAGTATTCTCAGTCCACATGGTAATTGAAGTGCAGCAGTAGTCACAAAGCACCGGCCATAATGTACATTAAAGCTCCTCAATGTGTATTTACACAGGAAGATTAGAAGAAGATTAAAACAGAGACCGGGCCGGCTGGTTTGGAAAGACAATAAATTAAATTAAACTGAATTAAACTTTCAACATGTTGGAAGTCACTTATGAATAAATTAATGAAAGTACGTAAAAGTGTAATAAAATGAATGCAAGGTATGTGTCATTGGGAAATATAGTAGCAAATATTGTAGTTAGTTGCAGAAAGGAAATTAGACATGCAGCTGAACCTATTATGGCTTCTACACATGGAATATATACATGAATTTGTAAGTTATATACAGTGTGTGCAGATGTTTGCCTTAATATGGATACGCAGCTTAAAGACAACTCATTATCTAAACTACTTTTGAACATGGTATAGTTTAATAAAAGTTAATATCAGATAAAGTTTGAGATCCCATGTTAAATTGGCTCAAGGAGTCTATGGTGTTATATTTATATTTGCACATTATCCTAAACATGGATTAGGAGATTATGAGCACAAATTCACTTCAACTTTCTTTGCATGACATTAATTTCTTTGGAAAATATAACTTGTGTGCATGTGTGCAAATCTTTTTCCTCACAACGTCCCATCACTTGCTCAGGAGTTAGGGAACAAACATGACTCAATAATAAACCAGGATCAATACGAGAAGCTGAGGGACGGATGATAAATGGACATCATGACAGACACAATAAGCCAGGCATGATATAGTATTTCTACTTTCTGAAAATTACTGCTTGGGGATCAGACCAATGTGGCAGGGAGGACATTAAAGGAAATACAGTAATGGAAAGACAGTCATGTTGCATTAGTGTTGACAGAAAACAGCTGGAAACAGAAGTGTTGATGTAACAGACTGCAAGAAATCGAATTAAAAGCAAAGACAAAGGAATTTAAAACCTCAAAGGAAACGGTTTTGGACAAAGAAAGGCATCTGGCATTTAAAAGCCATAACAAAAAAAAGGGGGGGCATCTATAGCTCACTCAAACCAGTAATTTGTCCTTAAAACATTTATTCCTTCTCTCCACAAGTCATTTGGTTCAGTGCTCTGCTGATGCCAGGGGCAAGGTCTGGCTCAGGCGGTTTATCAGAGTGAATTGAAGGAGCTAAAAATACATCCCGAGAGTTTTGACATTTCTGTTTCCCTGCTCGCAGTAATTCAGCGTCTGTGCGGCTCGCGGCGCTTGTTTCAGTGCTTAATGACCAGCACCACAAAGTGATTTATGAATCCTCTAGACCTTCCATTTTTTTGGACCAGACGAATAAAAAAATTGATACTAAAAATAGCAATTTTTTTGGGGGGGGGGGGGGGTTCCCAGAAATAATATTCATCATTTTAAATCAACTCATTTTCCAATGTGTATAGGGAAAATGTTTTCTGGGCTTAGCACACGTCAATTTGATGAACTTGGAAGTTTTAATACGCTTTGCAGCTGCTAGACCAAAGCCCAGCCCCGCTCTGTTCTGGGAGGCTCAGGCTGCCTGAGCTACGAAGCTGCCCTCCCCAGGACTGATGCCTTCCCCAGGACTGGTAACTCTTAAACAGACCTGGTGTCGTGGTCGCTCTCAAAGTTGAAAGCAAAAACCAAGTTATGATCGTTACGCAGACCGGCTACGATGACGTGTGGCTCAGCATTTATTCATATTAAAAAATCCCATCCTCCCTGGCAGGATGTGCCGTGACAGGAGAGAAAAGGATTTCATCTAGTAAGTCATTAATCATGTTGCTCATCGTCCACAGATGTTGCATAAACGGCTGCTTTCACTCTCCGAACGGTCATCTTCAGGTATGCTCTCTACCTTCCTCCTTTTTCCTCTCTCTCCCCCAATCTCCAATCGCTTTCTTGAGGGTTTTTTTTTTTTTATCTCCCCTTGGAGCAGCTTTAAAGCCACTGGAGTGTGTGCTATAATCATAGCCTAATGACAGATAATCTCAAGAACACTAAATGACTCTAATCCTGGCCTAATGACAGATAATACCGCTGCACTCCCACTGTGTGTGCCTGAGGAGGGCTGATTTGCATTTCCACCGTTGTCCCTGGGTGTTTAAACAGTGGTGGCCCTGCTGGTCTGTCTGAGTCAGCAGAGTCCCAGTCTGGCCTCAAAGAGAGAGGTTTTACGCCTAAAGCCCTTATTAAGTGGTCAGTTTGTTTATTTGCCTGCAGGGAGAGAGAAAGTCATCAGGTCCTGCCCCAGACTCAGCTGCTGAGTTTGAGGGTTTGAGTGCGGGAGTCGAGGGAAGCTGAGGGTTGTGAAAGTCAGAGGAAAATATTCATACATGATCAACAGGTTCTGAGTTTTCGTTTTGTTTCTTTTTTTGCCACCAATCGTCCTGTGATATCACTACAGGGGATCATGATTTCTTTGTCTCAATTTTGGCATTAGTTTTTCTGCTGATAACATTAAATTGAAGAGAGAATGGCAAGGTTATTCACATATTTGGTGTTGCATGGAGTCAATGAACCGCTGGGGCTGAATGGAAACTTATGGGGTGTTATTCCTGACCCAAAGAAGGCTATTTGGGTTCTGCTAAAAGAGTTTTATCATTTAAACTGTTGGAGCTGCAGGTGAATATTAGGGGTTTGATTAAATACCAGAACTCATGAGGAACCCCTCCTAATCTTCCAGGATTAATCTGGTCAAGAAAATGCTGAGCATGGTGTAAATTCTGCAGCCTATTTCTGGTGTTGCAAAGCCCCTGTTTCACAGGAGTTTATTGCTTTTCAATGAGCTATTTGCACTGGGAAAACATAAAAACTGCAAATATAAACTACTGTGTGAATATGTGGTCAAACATCCCTTGAAGAAACCTCCTGTGTCTTTATGATTCATGAGAGGGCAGCATCAGTGTGAGCCAGGACGACGGAAAAGTAAAGCATCTGCGGCTAAATCCCCTCCATATTTCTTCTTTGGTGTCACTTATGGAAATGTGTGCGGGCAAAGTGGAGCCATGACTGAGATCTGATGGAGTCAAGGTTACGGAACCGTCACGGAGCCGCCAGTCACGAATCTGGGATTTATTAACCCGGGAACAGGTAGCGAGGCGAGGGGCTGACGGGACTACAGTCCATCCATTCGATACTAGGACCCGCCAGACTGCTGTGTTTGTCCAAGGCCGTCCCCCAGAAGATGCCTGGCTTCCAAAAAGAATGAAGCCATTCATCACGTGGGCTTGTCATCGTAGTGGGTTACTTGTTGTCACTTCGGATTCTGATCTGCCTCCGTCTGGTGATGGTGCTCGGTCACTCTCGTGTTATGGGATGATGGTGAAGGGCAAAAAACCCCAGAAAAACCCACTCCGGGCATTTTTCTCTGTGGTTGTTTTCCACATTTTCAGGTGTGAGGTTTAAAAAAAAAAAAAATGTTCAAATGTTACACCTGTTTGCAATTGTGCTTATGGTTGATACAAATTTAAACTCTAATGGTGGGTCTATCAGAGACCACGAAGTCCATACATGCCCATCCACCACCATGTAATTCCTGGCTGTACTCACTGATATACCTATTTGACTGAATAAATATTAAGGTTGATACGCTCAGAAAGCAACAGTGAAAATGAGTCCCTTTGTTGTGACATCTTGGCAGCGCCTTTACCTCCACTTACTAAAAATGATGACGCACAGGCTCTTTGTCAAGCTGGAGGGAGACAGGTGCCGTTTCTGGACTGCTGTGGGAATTTCAATGCAACTCCTCCCGACATTAGAATAAGCTTCACCTTGAAAATATGGAAAGAAGCCCCTTAACATTAAACTTGTGAAGTGTGCATTACTCCATTTTTTTTTGCAAGGCTAGTACCTGTCTCCATCATCAGTGCAACCTTCATCACTTCATACCTCACGGCCCAGGCTGTAATGTGATGTCATTACCCACCGCGATAGATGCTAATCGTGCTTGATGCTGTCGCTGTGGCTTTTTATTTATTCATTTTTTTAATGAAGTCGATGCTGCGTGACCACGACTCTAAGGCTACTGCTGATGAGATGAAGCAGGATCTTTCAGTTTGTATTAGAAAGGAGGACAGTGCTGGGTCGCTGGGCCATTAGAGAGGGAAGAGTGAGGCCGAATATCAGCACAGCGGGGCAGAGCTAAAATCAGAGCTAAAGAACTGTGGGGTGAAACAGAGGTGAAGAGGAGGGAGGACAAGGGTGAGAGAGATGAGGATGGGGCGGCTGAATGTGGACAAGAGATTGGAAGTAGGGGAGGAAGAGCAATGTAAAGTCTGAGATGATAAACTGTAGGGGTCAGGAGTCTGGAGGCTGTCTGGCAGTGGTATTCCCTCCGTGTTACTCACAACTGCCATGACATTTTCCGCTGCATTCCCTACTTTATCCCTCGCTGACTTTCTGCTGTCACTGTGTACGCTGTCGCCATCTGCTTTCTGGACGCGCCACCTCACATCTTTGAGATGATTTGACTCCATGAGACAAAGCAGGAGGCAGGGGGAGGAGGGGGTGGAGAGGGGATGACAGGGAGGGACAGTGGGTATGAGGGGAGAGAGAGGGAAGGAGGACAAGGACATGGAGAGGGAGATAAGTGGGGGAGAGCTGGATGAGGATAAATCTGATGTAAGTGGGGAGAACAGAGGAGTCGACAGACGAGTAAAATAGGAACAAGGAATATGAGAAAAAGATGATACAGGGTGAATTAGGAAATTTAGCAGCTTCCTCCCGTCTGTTCTCTTGCAGTGACATTTTCAACTACCTCTACAATTTCACCCCCTGCTGGCTTTTGAATGTGCGTGTGTATGCCCATTTGTGTGTGTGTTTTCATGTACTGCTCTCAGTTTTGCAGAGCCCTGCAAGTTGTGGCTTTTTGCAAGACTGCACTGGTATTAATATTAATGTCTGTCCACAAAAAGCGATTCTGTCGATGTCTGGTATTTGAAGGGGGCAGCCTCTTTCAAAACGGGATTCGCTCTGTACCTCCTTGTTCCGTATGATCTGCCTCCAACTCAGTCAAATGAATGTAGACCGATAAAACATTTTAAACATTACAATACTGTGACATCACACAGGATATTAGGCCTTTCCAACTTTGTTTTCAATTACTGCAAGACCTGAAGGTGCTAATGGCGTTCTCCCTCTTCAAGCTGTATTGAACTTCTCATTCTAGTCTACATAAAAAAAAAGAAAAAAAAAATCAAAAAACATTGAAAAACTAAAAAAATAAAACTGTAATAAAAAAAAAAACTGCCTTCATGTGCTTGTCTGAATCTGTTTCCCGGCAGGCTTGTCATTTGTCAAACTCTTGAAGCCAGCACCTTCAAGTGCTTCAGGGCTGACGTCTGTTGTGCTTCAGAGCCTCATACGGGATTTGGTCATCGGCAATAATTATCAAGATTTGGATGAATCTGATTAATCAAGATTAATAATGAGGGGGCACCACTGGGAAAACCCGGACTAATAACCGAACTTTGGACGCAACTTCACATAGGGCACCATTTCTTGTGCAGTGCAGGAGCAAGATCTGGCTATTAGCGATAATTACTGATTATCAAAGATAATCATTGATAATTATTAAAATTGAAAGGAATCTGAGTAATCTAGACCATCAATAACGGGGCACCACCGGGAAAACCCGGACCAATGACCAAATATTGGATGCAGCCTCAAAGGGGTGTTCACTCAGAATTACCAATATTTGGTAAAACACTGCTAATTCCAGAGTGAACAGAGAAGGAGTGTAGTTCGGCACTGACTCCGTCAACCAGCTTCGTATCACAATATATGAACAGAAAAACACAAGGGCGACTTCTCATTAAAACGAGAACGGAAATTATCACCAGTAACATCAATTTCCAATTAATATCCCTTCTAACTAATAGATCCTATCATGCAGTACTACTTCTGACTACCAGCTACAGATCATAAAACAAGTATTGGGGTGTGTGTTAGTGTATGTGTGTGAGGACAAATATACGTGCGCGCGCCTGAGGAGAGGCGGGGCAAGATGGCGGACGTGTCTGGTTACGTCACGCGAGGGTCGGCCGGAAGGAAGGAAGTCTGCGGAGCGTAATGGCGGCTCGCCGCCACCGAGTGACTTCAGGAAAGGGAGAACAGATAAGCGGGAGGTGCGAGTTTCCCTGCGCTCAGGTGTTCGAATAGGAATGTGCGCGTTTAGTAGAGGAAGGAAAGAGGAAGAAGAGTTCGGCAGCGACGTTCTGGCGATCGAGGAACAGTATTTATCGGTGTCACACAGACTTTGCTCGGCTCAACCGATGAGCGTCGCGAGTCTGGACCTTTAACCGACACAGGAAGTTCTGGTCTCGATCGTGATCAGAGCGGGACAGAAGTTATCAGCTGCACACGGATAAATTATAGTTCATTCAAGTATGATCACCAATGAATAAGCACACGTTATTTTCACAACAATTCAACACACATTACCTGCTACTATCTGCCCGGGGCTATAAGCCAGCGGCGTGGCTGGTTCGTCCTCGGTGTCCTGTGCAGGCGCGGAGGCGTTGGTTAGCGGCTAGCAGCGGCTAGCAGCGGCTAACGCGTCTTCTCGGCGAGATGGCGAATCTCCGGCGGGGAGAACTGATTCTGGCTCACGGCGGAGAATCAGTTCGTCGACTTGGAGAGAAGCGACGTCCGCCTTCCTTCGTCTTCTTCTTGAAACGGGTAGGACTCGTTAACTGCCAGCTCTCGCATCCGGGCGAGAGGGTCGATCCGTTGTTCTCGAACCGGGCTAAACTAAACACAGAGGGGGAGAGCGGAGATCCGTAGCCCTGGTCGTTAGTCGGTGTCCACAGGGAACTCCTGACTAGGACGGGTCACGTAGGACGGGTCTAGTCTCAGGGGCGCTAATTGTTACCGGTCGTGGCGAAGGTCCGAGCCAGAAGCAATGAGTTCCGGGAGTTTCGGAGTTAATATAACTTTGGGTGACGTCACGGATTTCACCCAATGGGAGCCCTGGATATTGAACCTGAGTTCTTTGTCTTCCTCAGGTAGCAACACCTGGCCTTAGCTTGGTTCCAGGTTCAGGTGAGCCTGTAGGCCTTCTTTGTCTACAGTCTGTTAGTGAGGCACAACACCTCACGGATACAAAGCTCTTTAGTAGATCCCGATTTTAACAAAAGTTGTTTTATTTGTTTGTTTGGTTGGGTTTTTTTTTGTCATCGGGAAAAAAAATCAGACATTAAAAGCAACTGGGTGAGTGACGTTAGTGTCATCAATGTAAGTTTTAGTTTCGTGACTAAAAACCTTAAGTTATGTGTAAGCAAATGAGCTTTCAAGGGTGTTAAATAGTAGAAATGTACAAGTTTTGAACAGTAGAACAATGATACCCTTTCTGAACTGCTAAAAATATCTCAATACATCTAATAACATTCGAAGGAAATAAAAGACGAGCTAGATTATGCAGACTGCATTGAATTTATACAGGCTACATTTAACTCTAACTCAACAGCAGCTCTAAATCTCATATTTAATCCCCTCTGGCAGATTGACATGCTGCAGTGATAGTATACATTAGGGTCTGTCGGTAGACTGTCGCATCACTGCAGAGTGTGATCACAGAGCACGTTTCTGAATACACAGAGATGCTACGGATTTTAATCTGTGAAACGTCGCATTTCAGTCTGATATTAAGTTTCTCTTTGAAGGTAGCTTTGTTAGATAACAGTTGGTCTACAATAAATTTGCCTGTGGTAAGGTATCTCTTAAGTTCGGCCTGTATTTCAAGAGCGAGCCATATTGCATGGTTACATCTACTGCTGTTTAGACTGTTAGACGACGTTATTTCCCATTAAAGTACATCAGTCAGTGGGGCAAGAGTGCAGTTATTAGAGAAGTCGTCTTTAAGAGGCGGGGGGGGGTCATCTATAATGGATTAAATCCTCACAACCTACATAATGTACCCATCTCTAAACCCCTTCTCTAGCAAATGCAAGAAATAAAAGTAATGTGGATTTGTGCTGCACCACATGTCATCATACACACAGTCCTGAGAAACACCTACAATTCAGGTGTGAGCAGGTGTTGCTGCTGGTCCTCTGGGACCAGTACACAGCACAGCAGCAGGAGGTCCCAGGTCTCGACCGGTCACGTCACAACGGTGCGAGAAATTTCATCCTAGAGTACCAAGAAACAAAAAAAAAAAAAAAATTGAATCCCTGCAAAGTGCATTATCAGCCCAGGGGTAAAACATGTCAAGCTCCAGCAAAAGATTAAATCTAAGTCAGGCGAAGGATGAATGGGTGTAATACTGGTCCAGAACCACGCTGCCTACAATCCTCTGGCCTCAAAACCACCACAATCACCAGAACCAGCATCTCTCTGATGAGGAGGAGGGGTTATCAGTTTTATGTGTCATCTGGTGTAAAGGTGAAGATCTTTTCTTTTTTCAGTTCATGTGAGCTGAAAGGACTCTTTCGTTTGGTCAGAGCGTGATTTTCAAAATTGCAAAGTTTTTCAGATCAGTCTGTCCTGAGAGAAATGTGACCAACAAGCTATGACAGGAGTTTTTCGTTCACCATGTCCTTCATTTCTGGGCAGTGCACTAATTGGGGTCTGTCTAGATTTTTTACCCCGGCTACATGCTATTACAATGCTCCATGAAGGTTCAGTAGTTCAGGCCAAAAGTTCTGTGTCAGTGCTTGTCTCAACGTACTTTTTAAGAAAAAAAGTGGTTAGTTAAAGAAATCTAAGCGGCCTTTTGTGTTTCCAGCCTCAGGAAGAGCTGAGCTGTGACTGTGTGAGAGACAGTGGAAGATGGAGAACATCAAATTCGCTGCGGAGAAGTTTTAGAGAGAATTTATCTTGTAATGTCTCCTGAGGGAGGATGGCTGTAAAGTAAAACCAAGTGGATGCTGTGACTGCAGCTTCTGTTGTGGTCTAATATGGCGTGAGGAGGCTGGAGGCTCTCCATTAACTCTGCAGTTACTTTTTTCTATAACAAGAAGTTTAATGTATTAAAATTTTACGAATCACACCAATGCTCAGTTACTTTAGGCGTATGATGGAGATTTTTTTTAATGTTTATTTTGGTCTCTCTGTGCCTGGTGGAGAGACTGGTTAGCTTGGTTAGCTGGGAAACATTAGGTCGGTATAAGGGCTAAAGGTGTGGGGCAGTTAGCCGCCATCAAAAGAGGAGAAATTTACCTTACAGTAACTCCACAGTCGTCTTTTTTTGTGATGTTGTATCTTCTTAGACTGTTAGTAAGCAACCAGCAAGTCTGCATGCAGAAATAACCTGGGTTTGTTGGTTTTAACTGGAGCTTGTGTGAATATTTGTATAAAGTAAACAATACTTCACCTGTAGAGGTGGCAGATCACAACAACTGGTCTGAATGTGCTTCTGTCACAAAAAAGATCACACAACACTAAAAATAATGGACTTTGCTTAACCAAAAATATGTTTGAGTTATATAATATTTTTATACTATATTAATTATACAATGCTTACTGCATTATAATTCCCTAAAGTGAATCATTGCTGTTTTTTTTTTTTTTTTTTTTCATTTTATGAGTCCCCAATGTCCCATTCAATTTAATGTGTGACTTTTGAAATAATTTAATTCTGCTAAGCTGCCTGGATGATGTGCATATCTTTTTGTGCTTTTTGCTTGAATGACAGAAACAAATTACCTTTTTTTTCGGAGATGTGTTGATATTTTCAATTAGGAGGTAATATATTCAAATCGTTTACTTAGTGCAGCTGGTGGATTAGTAGATATTTTATAATACATATCTCCCCCTGGAGCCATTAGTACGAGTGATGTAGCCTGCAGCGTTCCCTCTAAATCTGCATAATTCTGGCATTGAAATTCACAGTGAATGTTTTGGGCTCCGGCAGTGTTTGAACTGAGCCCTGGTGAAAAGTCTGGATTTTCTCAGCAGCTTGTTTCAACTCTCTGTTTGTAGTTTTATGTGAGTTAAACCTGGCAGTTTGAAGATGAAGAGATTTTAAACACTGCTGTGATGTGGCTCCGTCGCCGTTTTGATCACTTCATTTGGTTGATGCCTGTCTCCCACTCAGCCACCCACGTCGCTGTGATGGGCCTTCGTGAGGAGGATGATAGTTCCCTCCCTTCAAAGGCAGCGGCACATTGGAGTAATGCAGACTACTGTGTGCATTAGGATACTGTCTGTGTGGGCTGTCCACTGTATGTATGCATTAATGAGCTTTTTTTTCATCCATCTGATAGTGAAAGGTCTTGACACCAAAGGAGAAAAGCTATCATTAGACTTTGTCTCTCCAGAGGGCTGGGTTTCTGCAGCTAAATGACTGTTTTAAGAGCTGATTTCATCTTCACTGCACTGTTTGAAAGCAGGGACACACATTACAGTTGTTGGGCTGATTATAGTTATTTGGGCATCGCGAGTGATTTGACCAAGTTTGACTGAGTCCATACCAGTCTGGCTCGGCTAGTGTTAAATCGATCTCTAAGCACCACACATTTTAACAACCGTTTCTGGCGTGAACACCACTCCTGCACAAATTCAGATAAGTACGGTTGAGCCCAGACACTCATCCCCTTTCCCAACTTCAGAGCCAGACTTGTTTGAACTGCTATCTTAGCAAGATACAGCACATGATCAAAGTGAAATGGCCTTGTAGTCTGGGAGCGTGGAGTACCACCAGGTAAAAGTCATAGATTTTCAACTTTTTTTGGGTCCCCAACATTTAGGCAAATGTAGGTATCCAATCTGACTAGGTATCGACAGATAACGAGTATTAAAAGGTCTGGGATCGGTGAAGAAATCCTGATTGCGACTTGCCTACATTAGATCAATCCATACAAAAACGGAAGTGTATAAATGACCAAAACGTATCTGTTTGTCAGTTTTACACAAATGAGATACAATACATTAATTAGTGAGCTTTAGAGGCGCTGGTAGGACGAACTAGTTTTAATCAACTGGCTTAAAAGAGGATTCCAATGTAATAGTGGTAAATAGTGGTTTGCTTCATGTGTGAGACCAGGGAAATGTAGGGGTTTGGCCAGTGACTAGAAGCAATGTCTGTCTGTCCTCTAGTGTGTTATCCTTTGCATTTATTTTGTTAAAAAGGTGCATATATAATCTCTAAAAAGATCTTCATGTGTGCAGTGTCTAGACGGTGCAGATTTCAGTGGTGTTGAGGCCTGTTACCAGGAGTGAAATTACCTTGAACAATATGTTTTACATTCCCAATGTAACATCTTAAAATTTGTAATAAATTATTCCCCTGGTTTCAGTTTATAAACAGTATCCCCAGGTAAACTGCATTAAATGCCTGAACGAGGTATTTGAAGCTGCAGTGTTGCTGTACTGTAGACAGTATGTCAATCCGATTCTCTCATCCCATGCTATTAATTATGTGTCAAAGCAAAGCTAACTAAACCAGGAGAGGAGAGCTCCTACCATGACTTTACCTTCAGGGTATTAGTTAGCACGGTACACTGCTCCGCATTTCAATTAATCAATTAACAAGTCGGGCCACAGGCAGCTTTAGAACAGATACTGTCTCCTGTTGAATAATTCAGCATTTTTAATCAGCTTGTTCTATCTGTCACACTCAGAATATAATTCCAGTATTTTGTAAAAAGTAGATATAAAATCAAAAAAACAAAAGTAAAAAAAAAAAAAAAAATGGTAATTTTTTTTGTGTATCTTTGAAGCTGAGATACGTTGTCACACATTTTTTAACAAGGTAATTAGCTTTGTCTCCCTGCATTAGCTCCATCTTTCACTTTGTTAGATAAGACAGATGCTTTGTGCATTAACCCCCCACTTTTTCTTTTTCTTTTTTTAAAGTAGACTGGAATATGGGCTTGATGCTCCTGTTTGACAAGATTTGGGAACAAAACTCTGCCACATCAGCAAAGAAAACTGCAAAATTTCGTGGATAAATTGATTCATTTCAATAAAATTGCCACAATTGATGCATTTGCATGGAGAGGAGAACTAAACATTTGAACTTTGACATGCAAATCTGTGCTGTTGACCAACAGCAGGCTGCCTTGAAGGTGTTGACATCCATTTTAATGGTATATAAACCTGCTCTGTTGGAGTCTAAACTGCTCCAACTTAGAGGGAGGGTTTGCTGACAGTGATAAGACAGGTGTCAATCAAACAAATGTCTTTTTTTGAATAAACAGTGTGTAATTATGGTCCTGTTAGCTACTGAGCTAGCTAGCCTGCTAACATGGTAAACTAGCTATGTTGGATTCTTTTTGTCTCCATCACTCACGGACTATTTTTATTGAATGTAATGATATTTCACCCAGAGAACAAAATGTCAAAGCGATTAAACGGCCTAGGGCAGTGAAAGTAAAAGCTTGAAGACAAACTATGATCAGCTACCATTAGCATGTTAGCGGCTGACGAATACATTAGCAGTTAGCTCGCCAGGTACAGTAGTTCAGCAACTAGCTCTGTGAACTGCCCCTACGTCACAAACACTCTGGCACAACCTAATTCTCAAGGGAAGCTGGATAAACCTTTTGTTTGCTAACGGCCTCATTTCTTGTGTATCAAGAATAACTTCTGTGACGGATGCCATGAAACAGGGTAAACAGATAAAAATTCAAAACAGGCCATATGGTGATTGTTTTTCCTCTCTGCACAGACGAATGTTGTGATTTAATACAGTTCTTTTCCTTTATTTGAAACTTGCCTAATGCAGCTTGAACTCAGAAGCCGAAATCCACTTGTTAGGACGCTCCATTGTGCTGCAAACACGGCATTATTTTTACATTTCCACTACCACTTTCATTAGTAGTTGGATCTCTCCGGGTCAAACTAGAGGTAGAAGTTGGGCAGATTAGTAAAATGAACATTGACATTCTTTGCTGGAGGATGATTGTTAGTGCTCTGGAGCAAAAACAACCACGGCCGGACCCTCATTATCTCTCTTACCGCTGCGTGCTCTGGGTGGATAAATAAGTCGGCCCGGCTCGCACTGAGACGCACTAAGCTCTGGGTCTGTGGGGCATACAGAGCTCTGAAGTGCAGGACCTCCTGTACACTGCTCTTTGTCGGGGTGATGGATGGAGCTCATCAGTATTCAGGGTCTCCGGTGTGGGCACTTTGTTATTCAGCAAAACAGTAAAAGAAATGGACAGTGCAGGTGAATGAGCTGTGGCCTCCCTCCCTGTCTCTCCTTTGCCAAGTATTAGTCTACCTATCATATCAGCGGAGATTAATCATACTTGACGGTGCCAAGGCCTCGACACTCCAGAGGATTTTTTTTTTCCTTTAATCTTTTGAGACTTTTTACTGCTGTCAGATTCACAGTTTATACACCTCCAATGATAAAACTGACACTGTGGATGGATGGATTGGCTGCAGGAGAGACGTTCTGACTCTCAGTAACCGGAAACGATTACGCGTTTATTTGATGGGAGGATATTTTATTGAGATGAAAAGCTGTTTCCCATTACTCTGATGTCAACATAATGGTTTTCTGCTCTCGGCGGAGGTGGTCCGCACTACACCGGGGCCTGCCTTGTTTTTTTTTTTCGACCTGGGGAGGAAAAGGCAGAGGCTTTTGGGATGGTATTAGATCAGTAAATAGCCTAAGGGTTATTCGTTACCACAGCTGGTTCAAGGCAGGAGAATCACTCCCCATATTATGTTATAGGCTGAGAAGTCACTTTATCCTGTATTATCTTTTCTACAATATTCCTCTTTTGCTCTGACGGGTTCTTACCCCTAGGCGGTCATTTCCTTTGCTTTATTCTCCACAATAGGCCTTCTAATGTTAGATAAATACTTTGTCTTACCTGCTTTAAGTGTTATTCGTCCCTGACACCTTGAACTTCTTACTCTTGGTTGGACGTGATCCTACCGATTCATTTCTTCTTTCTTCTTTTAAGCCTGGATGCTCTTGTTTTGAATTCAGCCTCGATTAGACATCGAGGCTGACAGCAAAGAGGAAGGAGGTGTGTTTGTTTTTGAGCAGTATGTGGTGGTGGTGGTGGGGGGGGGGGTTATTTTGATATTCAGGAGAGCTCTCGGTCCAACACAGCCAGGGTCAGTGTTGAGGTTCAGTAGCTGCAAGAGTCCTGCAGGAATTCAACATTTTAGCTCCATTTTCCTCCGTGCTGTCTGTGCTTGTGCTCCACCGGTTGCACCAACGGGGGACGTCTCTTAAATGCCAAACCTCTGCTGAGGAAAACCAGACCCGGTGTTTCTGAACCCCCCCCCCCCTTCCGTCTCAAGTGTTACTCCAGCGAGGTTGTGCTCTCACCACACATTATCTCCTCGGGGATTACAGCGGTCACCATTAGAGAGCGGCGCCTCTCGTCCCACCTCTTCAGGCAGTTGTAATTCACCTGCTTTTCATGCTGAGGCCTCCACCATCCACGGTAACAAGTGTCTGTCAGGCTGAGGCCTGCGGGAATAAAGATTATCAGAATAATTGAATTTATTGAAGACTGACTATAAAGTGTAAAATGATTGCACATCTGAGTACTTAGTGATATTTGCTGTAACAAAGTGTCCTAAAAAGAGTTCAGACTCACTTATTATGAGACAATTTCATCGTCAAAGAGAGAGTACTCAGACTACCTACAGTAGTTGTTTGTTGGATATGCAGCAATGTGCCTGAATGTGTCTTTTGTCCACAATGACGCAGGACTGAAACTGCTGTTGCATGCTGCAGATGTGCTGCTTTTACTTTTTTTCTGCTTGGATTGGAGGACTGTAAAAAGAACCAAAGTCCGATTTAAAAGTTACCTCCAAATGGCTTATCTTGTATAGACGAGCCAAATAAACTAACCAATAAACTACTCAGGGAGATGCAGTCTTTTCTTTTTTTAAATATCAGCTAGCTCACTTTATTTGTCCTAATTCTACAAAGAATCTCAGTTCAACTTCAATGCGGCAAAAGTGGTTCTTTATGCTTTTAACACCACAGAATTAAACAGCTGAAGAAAATTAGACCAATGCTCTTGTGAAACCTGCGGCGTAGACTCGTTTAAATGGAGTGTTATTCCCTTTAAAAAATGAAATCATCAAGCGAAGGTGGATATCGAGAGGCAGATGAAGACCTTGTGTCGCTGAGAGCGAAGTACACGAATGCTGACAGTGTAATCGAAGCTAAAGCCTTGTTGTCAGTGTTGTGGGCCGGGATCAGAATGCAGCTTGGATCATAGTAATCTGCTCTTGTCTCAGCGGAGGAGAACAACAACATCCATTAACGGGGAGGCTTTAGACGGCAGTGGCGTTACATTGGTTCTAGCTCATAGTATGGAGCTTCAGAGGAAACCTATGAATATTTATTGAGCCGGTGTTCATGAATCTCTATGTGTACCTCTTTGTTAGATATAATTACACTGCAGGCCACAGTGCATCTCATAAATCAAACATTCATTTCTAATGTATGGCTTTTTACTGTTAAGTGCATTTTCTCAGTGTAATGCAAATGTAAATAGCAAGAAATTGTGGAGGGATTACTGGCTTCTGGAGGAGCTGATGCTAAACTGGCTACTAAAAAAAAAAAAAAGAAAAGTTTAAAGCTGAGCTTCATTCCTGCAAATGCCAGAAACTAATCTGCATTTTGGGGATAAATTGGTATGAAGAAGTAGATGAAGATGTCTGAAGTGAAAAGGGGCTGAAGGATGCAAAATGTGCCGAGAAAGGAGTTTATTTAGAGAGTGAATGAATATATATGAATGACTAAAAATATAAAAATCTGCGGGCCAGTATTAATTCTAATAGAATGATTATATATCCTAACAATTAACATCATACATTTTGGTTTACATTGTGAAAATCTGATTTAAAAAGGAGTCTAAACTAAAGAGAAATAGCAATCTGTGTGTGCGTATGCATGCATGTGGGTTTGTTATGTGTGAGACCAGAGAAGCTGTTAATGACTAAATGTCCATCGGCTGTGTATAGTCCGCCCAAGTTCAGGTTGCCATGTCGATGGCACCACCTTTTGCGCACATCTTGAAGTCCTGCTATGCATTTAAAGACCATCGCCAAGTTTCCACAGGACAAAAACTTTGCCGTGCACATCAGATCAGTTTTGTGTTCCTGGTGACCAAAATGTTGAAGGTATAACAAGTTGAATAAAAGGTTTGTTTCTGTTTTTCTCTGCTTCCTAATTTGTATTGCAGTTGGTGGAGCAGTCGGACGGTATTCCAGCCAGTCTGAGGCTCGTAGTTTAAATTCTTGAAGTCGCTGTGCTTTTGTGGTCATATTGTATGACAGTAGACACATATACCCTCGTTCTGGAGTAAAATATGTCTCCTGGAGGATGATGAACATTTTAAAAGGTGTTCTACATTTGTATGAAAAGGTGCTATATGTAATTTTGCTATTGCCACATAGCCGAACTTAGCATTTACAGCTGTTTGCTTACCAAGAGCATCAGCAATTGTTAAGATTAAAAAATGAGTTTAGAAAACGATCTCTGGGCAGAGCTATTCTTCATCCTCTCATGCTGAACTGAGGGCAGAATGGATTGCTACAGCAAATCACTATCGCAAAGTGGTATTACTAGATAGAAAAGGCTGGGGCTAGCTGGTTAGCATGCTAACTTTAGTAGAAGAAAAGAAGTGAGGAATACAAGGTGAACAGTTAACATTGCCGTCGTTTTCCATCGCTGGAGACAGCTCTTGGCGAGTAAAGGAATTTTGGTGCTGAACCCACAGATTTTCTTCTGGACAAGTGTTATTGCTAACGTTAGCTCTGTAGCCTTATCTTACATACAGCAACTTCAAAACCCTTCTTCAACTCACAAAACAAAAAATTATTTTGAAAATTATGGGACAGGTCGCAAAGAAAAGTACTTTCCCTCCTCCCCCGAATTAGCCACATGTTTTATTGGTTTTTTTGAATGGAGAGTCTGTGACGAATAGTTTGGGAGTAGTTAGGTGCCATAAAGTGAGCGGAAGAATAATAATTTTTTTTTTTAAATGGCAGCCAACGGTAAAAACTGTGCATCTTTATTATTTCCTGTTAGTGTCAGGTAGAAAAGCCAATTAAAACAAGCTCAATTACTGTTAATTATAGTGTTATTATATGTATGCATTATATATGCTGTATTTATTGCATTCAACCAACCATAAACAAATGCAGTGCGTGAAACGTGTTAGAATTTCCTCCGACAGCACTGATCCGTCTCCATCAGTATCCAGCCAATAATGAGCCAGTCAGGAAGCTATTCATCCCCACAGCAGGACATTATTGTAACATTCATTTATCCATCTTAGCAGAATTACTACATTCATCCATCCAACTGGACTTTATTACCCTGTTCATTCATTTGAAATGGGGCGATTAAAGATGAAAACCTTGTTTCCACCTGGGGAACAGTGAGCCTCCTTCTCAATGAGCAGACTCTGCTCTGCCGCTCATGCTGTAATCTATAGACTTGACAGAAATGATGATATCATGAGAGACCCTCCTCACTCAGATTTTCGTGCTTTGATTTCAATTAAATTGTTTCTTGCCTCTCTAAGTGTTATATGAGGATAGTAAAACACCCCTTGGTCTTAAAAAAAAATCCATTAAAAACTCCACTGGATAAACTCTAAAATGCACAGTGCTCGGGTTTAAAGCAATGCTGTGTTTCCTTGGAATAGAAAGGCCTGGATAATTTGGAGATTCCAGACTTTCATCTCAAAGCATCAGGGAGCTCCCTGTCCTGCTGGGTTTTTTTGGTTTTTTAACAATTCAACAGTTTTTCACTCAGGGTAAGAGATGGAGAATAATCCATCTCCTGCTGCGTCAGATTTTGTGGTATTTTCGGTGTGTTTTTTTTCAGTTGATCTCTGCTCCACGATCCACTCGACTCCGGAGAAGAGCACGGATGCTTCTATCCGACCGCTTTTATGATTCCGGCCCCGCAAAAAAATGTTTACAGCGATGCGAAGAGAGGAAACGTTTCTGTCGGCCTGCCGTTGTGAACTTCCTACAGCTCACTGAGAGACTGGGACCGAAAGTCAAAAGGCCTGTTTTCACTTAGCTGACATTAAAAACAGCAGCTCAGTAATACATCTCCAATTTTCCTTACCCACTCAGTGGTGTTTATGCGCCTGCCAAATAACTTCTGGTATTCTGTTTTTTGGATCCTGAAGTGCTATATCACTCCTGATACGTGTTGCAGTAATTCTGCTTAACCATTTCTACTTTTCTGTGCTTTTAAGTTCCGATTCTGTAACTGCGGCAAGATGGCCGTTGCTGCACTGAGATTTTTCCGGCATACATACAGATGTATGCCTCACCTGTAAAATGCTGATTGCTTTGTAACACACTACCAAGCAATTTAATAACCTGGTGATGGTAATTTGCCTGGATTTTTGTATACATCCACATCAACTGCGGCTTAAGAAGATCAATAAAACAAGACTTCCCCCCTCTGTCAACAATATAAGGAGCCAGTGATTAACTGGGCAAAAGTCAAAGCTTCGTGACAGTGCCATTCCACAAATCATCCTAAACCTTAAATGGGCAAGCTGTGTATGACAGGAAGTGCATTGATTATCATTAACATCCAAAAAAGGTTTTTAATTTTACCAGTTCTAATGAAAACTCAAACCTTTTGTGAGACTTTGATTAACTCATTTTCCTAAAAACTAGATTTTCAGAAACAGATTAGATACTAGGCAAGTGTAAAAACCTAACAATGTATGTTTATATGTCTTTTTTTCTGCTTTGTGACTGGTTGACAGAGGTATGCGACAGCCAACTGGTGTCCAATCTGCTGCCATCGTCCTTCAGGAGCTCCTCCCAGCTGTCCAGCAGCCACGCACCGGGCTTCGCCAAACTCAACAGGAGGGACGGTGAGGCACAATCTCTGCTGCTAACTGATGCTTCATGAGGGAATTATCCACCAGATAATTGTTGTGTGTGATGAGTAGGACCCCGACACTGGATTTGACCAGGAGGTGCAGCGGGATGTGGCGGATGTAGCAGAATAGTGCCGCATCATGTGACTTAACCAATTTCTATGGCAGAAGTTTTGCTGCTTCACATGTTTTAAACGTTAATAATATTTACTAGTGTCATATGCAATATATTTGTATAGTTACGGCACTTTCCATACAACGTTATGGATATTTCTTCAAGATAATTGTTCCGTGGGGCCTGAGGTTGCTATTTTAAAAGTCACTAAAAGTATAGTATGTGTCATCATCTCTACATCCAGTGCTATAATTCAGGATTATAGCAGCAAAAATTCTGCAGAGTAAAATATTTATGTGCTGAAAAAACTTTGCTTTCTGATGTATTTCAAACATGTTGGGGTTTTTTGGGGGGTAATTTTTGGGGTATTTTTTTTCCTTGATCAGTGTCCGAGAATGTGGAGATGGACAGGAAATGTTTGAGGAGAGAGAGAGAGAAGGGTGCGACATGCAACACGGTTAAGAAAATAGATCCCCGGCTGGATTCGAACCCTGGAACAATGCAGTTATACGGTAGCCTCCTCGCAACTTGTCAGTTTCTAATATGAAATATCAATCTTACCTCTTCAGCTTGATTTTATCTGGATTACCAGATATCTGGAGCATTCTTTCATTTTTCTCCTTTTAAATGTCCAACAGTATTTAGCCTGGAAGCATCACGCTGACAAGGATTGTTACAGCTGCTTTAGATAATCATGCAGACAACTACATGTGGATTAAAGGAGATCTAAAATACCCCTTGGATATTTTTGTCTGTATGTGGTCATTTCTATGAAGGGAAGGGATCTAATCTTTCCCTGAGTAGCTGCTCGGTAGCGGTGGAGCTCAGCATAGGAAAGACTTCCGTTAAGCTCAGAGCACAAAACCTAAAAAACCTAATGAATCCGAGAAGTTCTCACTGGACTCACAAAGACTCACAGGTAACTCACTGGTGACTCGTTTGGAGGGAAACAGAGGATCAGGATCATTTCTGAGAGACAAGACGAGCTAAAAGAGAGAACAAGAAAGAATTGCTTTGTCCTGCCTTTATTCTCAATAGGTGGTTTTTGTGTTGAGGGTTTATGCCAGAAGGATAAATGTGAACGATGTTTGTTCATCCAGCATGAAAACCCAGCAGGGAGCCCTGTGCTGGATCCTGATGTTTGACATAATGAAAGATCGCGGTTTTGTTGTGGATCTTTTTTTTTTTTTTCGCGGGGGAAATGGGATAAAGCAGCAAAAGCCCAACATCAAAGCCCAGAACCAGCTGGGAGGGCAAGACGGGTTTAATCTGGATCCGAAGGATTTTCACCACCCGGGAAACTCAAAGGGAGCCGAGGCTGCAGAACAACTGCACAGCTGATCAATTAACGGTGCTTAAAATTCAACATAGTGCGCACATATTCATGGCATTACCACCATAACACAGCTTTAGCATATTAGAACCATTACCGTGCAAGCGTATTATTTAGACCTATAGATGTTGGTAGACTGGATGTAGATGCCTCAGACTGCCCGTGTTAAGATCCGGCCGACCTCCTCTCAGTAATAATTAGTGCGGAGAGGGAGTGTAATGAACGACCAGCCACCGACAGCACTGTGAGTCGGGTTCGCCTGTCAATTCACTGCAGCATTTTTATTTTTTTTTTCCAAATCCAGCTCAGAGCCGCTGGCAGATTAGCAGAGCTGTTTGTGTCACATCTCTTCCCCAGCTGTATTAACCGTGAAAAAGCTCACATGATCCCAGCTGTTTGCTGAGGAATCTGATGAATAAATGAATCTCTCTGTCTCATTTCCATCTCCTGCCGTTGCCGTTGCCGTTGCCGCTGCCGCTGCTGCTGCTAACTCTGCCTCTTCCAGTTGTTCTCTGAGGAGCGGCTTTACTTTCGGTTACCTTTCTCACTAAATGGAGAGATTCCTGAAAAGCGAGCTCAGAAATACCACACACAAGGTTATTGCAGGTATTTTATATGTGGGATTTAGCATCCTAGATGTTCTACCACAACAATGGACAGCATTCCCAAGTTTTAGTTAACGGTAGAGGTTTATGTGCAGCCAGGTGCTAGATCCGTTGGTGACTGATTTTCTCAGGGTTCTAACCAAAAAAGGGTCAGATTCCGGCTGTTTCCTGTGCCAGTTTATTATTTGATGTCTCACATTGCAGAGATCTGGATTAAGCTAGAAACAGGAAACATTGCACAGTAACAGGAAATGATGTGAAAAGAAGTCCTAATGTACACGACCCCAACCGGCCAGATGGTGGTGCTTAAATGGCTACCGTAATTTCTGACTGACTAATCTGTTTTTTGTTTTTTTCTTTTTAATAATGACATGCTGAAATGTCAGTAAATTCCCTCTTTGAGGCTTATTTTTTTACCACGTTGTTTTATCACACAGCTCAGTTCGGCAGTGATGAATGTGTTTGTGTCTTTTTATTACATAGCAGTTTCTTTTGAAACGCGGCCGACTCAGCGTGTCGTTCACGCTCATCACTTTCACATCTGGGACCAGAAGTGGCCCGGCTAAGAGAGGCAGTTGGTTGGAGGTTAATGTCTCGTTCAAAAAAACTTATTTTGATTTATTCACATTTTTTTCACTTTCATTTGTCATAATCGTTAGTTTCCCTCCTTCCACATTCACATTTTCTGACTGAATTATTAAGAACTAATTAATTTAGTCAGCTCTGTCTTCTTGCCAAATGTTAATAGCGGTCTCGACGTTATATTTTCTCAGGCAAACACTGACAATTGTTAGTGATTTCCTCGCAATTATGCTGGAATAAAGAATTACTGTGCCACAGTAATCACCTTCTAAATGAGTTAGATTTAAGAGGGGAATAAAACTTTAATTGGAACTGGTCCTGCTTGTTTTCATGGATTGCTAGTTTATCAAGTATTGATTTTACATGCGTGCGTCCCGTGTTCACTCCATAGCGGCGATTGCAGCTCAAGTGGAAATGTATCGCACTTTTCCTTCAGGGAGAGGTTTCCCAGCCTGCTGCTGCACCGGGCCCATACCGGTCAGACAGACAGACAGACAGACAGACAAACAGACAGTGCTCGGTCTGTCTTACTTCTTATCAGATTGCTGAAACCACCATCCAGGTTTAGCTAGTCTCATACAGATTATGAGCTCTCACTCCGGGCCTGTAGAACACTCCGCCTGTAGAATCTGTCTCTTTTCTTTTATCTTTCAGCTACCTCTCCATCCATAACAATGCCCGTTTGCTTTTTTTTTTAACCTGTCCCCCGCTATCGCAGCTCACTTCTTCCTCCGGCTGTCCGGCCTCTTCCTTTTTCCGCTTGACTCCTCATTTCACTTGCGCCCCATCTCTTTGTATGTTCCTGCCCGTCCTCTGTACCTGTCAGGTGGAATATCGGTGCATTATTAATGATTCAGCAGCCCTTTCTTTACTTATCCATCCATCTGCTCCTTACAGAGGAGATGCCATCCACTGGGGCCTCGTGTCAGGCTTGGTCTCCCTTCGACAGTTAAAGCAGGAGGACAGCTGCGCAGCCTGGCCGGCTCTCCTCCTCACCTGTTACATACACTGTCTGCGCTGCTCTAATAACAGGACAAGAGACAAATTGAGTTGGTTTCAGGTATCAGAGTCCATACAGACGAAGCAGATTAGTGAAGTATCAGGAATGAAGTGGGTGGTTAACACCCTTATACCATTCGGTATGTAATTCTACATATGATCCTACTAACATGATTGGATGAGGGGACTTTTAAGAATAAAACAGGCATGTATTCAAAAAGGTTAATACTGTAATTTACTTGTCTATAATTTCCCAATAATTTCTTATAATTTATTGGAGATTTCCTTGAAAGAACTTTAACTTGGTATGACTTATGGGGACAACAAAGACAGTAATGAGTTAGTAGCCTACAATTAATGGATTCCAATTAACTGCCAACATAACCGAGAGGGATCTTTTAGTCAGTGTGCGATTGTTTCTCTGTATAAGCAATAGTGTGAAATTTGTCTGGAGGAAAACAAATCAAGGTGGGTCAAAACAAGTGCATCCGTTATTTTCTGCGTGAGCCAGATCGCAGGCTACAGCTTGTCTAGATAAGCCACGGTCCTATTACCCCTGTGTCAACTTTACAGGAAAGCAGAAATTCTAGTTCAGCCAATCCTTGTTGCACTTAACAAGGATTTGTTTTTTTTCCCCTTTGCATGATGCCTGTAGCGTAGGAACTGATTTGTGGCTCAGTGTTGGATTTCACTCACCGACCACCGCAACACTTGATGAATTAGTTGTGCATCAAGTTGCATCGCTCTCATATTATGTAGCCTGAAGTAATTTTGCTTACATTCTTTTATATACTTTGTGACAGCCACAGATTGCAGCAGTGGAAGTGACTTTCAAAGAATATATCTTGTGCCACTGAAAATGAGATGATTACCGAGCTTTACAGGCTGTCTTCATCATCAACAATGTCTGATGGCAAGTTAACCAACCGCAATACTCGTCCTGTCCACACTGGACCATCATAGCCACCGCAGCCCCATTTGTAATTAAATTTTTGAGGTGATGCATGGTACTAACAAAAGGGAGGAGGAACCAAATATAGATGCAGACATCCTATGGCAGAACAGGTTGATTTAAATGAGTTTAACTTGAAAGTGTGGGTGATGAAGAGGCTTACGGATGACATGACATGAAGACAGTCAGAAGAGGCAAACAAAGCCAGAGAACAGGTAGGGGCAGAGGGTCACAGAGGGCAACAGGCAGGTTTATCAAACAGGAAAAAAGGGCCAACAAAAATATACAAGCAATGGATAAACATTATGGCAGTATGACCACACTGACAATCTGGTAGAGGGGAGAGAAGAACATGCCGGGTATTTATATACAGGCCTAACAAGGGAGAAGAGATCAGGTGCTGTCAACTAGGGACTGAGGAACAGGTGTGCGAAGTTTGTGTGGCCATCAGGTAAAGAGAGGAAGACTCCGAGGGCATCTGGTGGACAGGTGGGGGATGACAAGATTTATAGTGTCAGAGGCCACCAAGCTCAACATCTCCGCTACCTCCAGCGTCATTTTCAAGAAACAGCTACTTCCCATGGCTTAAAGCTGATGCCTACTGACTTCTTCTCCAACACATACTGTGAATGTGTTTCCCAGCATCAGTGTATAACAGAATGTGACTTTTGGAGGTGAAACAAACAATCACATTTTGCTGATCATTGAAAGAGCAGAGGGGATATGAGGCAGCAAAAAAAAACAGCTTGAAATATTCAGAATCAAACCTATCGTCTAATTAGTTGGTGAAAGAGTCTCATGGCCTTTTCTAAGGCTCGGGATGATATCATAGGACAAATAATGTAATATTGGCTCATTCAGACAAGATACTTTTTGTCAGAATGAGCCAAAATAAAGTTGGAACGCAAAACGGGAAAAGAGGAAGAAAAGAAAAGCCTATTGGTTTATGAAGAAGAAATAAGCGAAGCAGCAAATAATGGAATTTTACTGATTCATTCATGACTCAGATTTTAAACGTACTGTTTTTTTTCCTTTCTAATTTTATTAATTGACATGAATAACGTAAAGATCATTTTACTTGATCACACAGGAGTGAGGATGGGAGCAGGCATAAATTAACTAAATGGAGAGAAAATTGAATGGAGGAGAAAGGGAGACAGAGGAGGTTTCATTGTGACAACAGTGTAGCTACAGGGACTACATGAATGAGCTATGGGTATGGGTAAAACTCCATAATAGACTAGTGTAGATCTGACATAGGTACTGTATCGAATTGGCCATGAATTTTTTGTTCTTGGATTCAAGTCGATTACAAATATAAGACATGAATTTTAAATCTGGCTGTCTGTCAGTTGTGCTTATTATTTCACCAAAGAGTCCAAAATGGAGGTGTAATTCTCCATTTGTTAGTTTAGCTAATAGTTGACGTTGGCTACATGCTATCAGCAGCACCACTAACACATGACATGATCGTCGCACTTGGTGTGGTGGAATTAGATGCAGCCTGTAATGAATACAATGCTGATTTATGTAATGGCAGTTGTGGCCGAGACGTGCCGGATAATGACCCATTTGTTGCCACTGGCAACCGTCCCGCTGTCCCCCGGCCAGTGAAGCCTGGGGGAAAGTTTGGCCCCGTAAATGGCCTGGCAGAGCAGTGATGTCACACTCCTCTCCATGATTCACTGTAACTACATTTCTCAGTCATTTGCTTGATGGACACTTTTTTTTTGGGGGGGGGGGGGTTGCAGAGAAACCAGGCATATCTCTAAGATTTAAAGTGACAGCCGTGACGGGTAGCGCTCAGGCCATCAGCCATCAGTTCACCTCTGTCTCAATTATATCTAAAAGGGTGGGCGCAGTAAATCGGGACCCCCCCCCGAGTCGCTCATCCCCTTTCCCTTTCCACCCTCAGTTTAATCTTTGTGGCTAAAGGTCAGAGTGTCTGCACTTTTCTTTTCTGCTGCCACTGGACACGTCTGTTAGTCAAGTGCTTATTAGCATTGGCCTTTAGCTGTTTTAAAGATCAGGCTCCACCGACCACCGGACCAACACTGATTCATTCTCTCACCGTCGAGCCCCCAGCCTGTCACCGCACATTGTCCAGACTCCTTTCTGACTGATAACGTAAATAAAGGTGACGCTGAAACTGTCCGACTTCCTGCACTCAGGATAAACCGTTGTCACATCAACACACCAATGAAGAGCTAAAATAGATTGGCAATAATTATACCAAGCCAAATATTGATCTCTAGATTGATTGCTACAGGTGCCTTAGTGACAAAGCTGACCTTTTCCTGCTACTAGATTCCAGGATAGGTGGCAGTGCTGTTATATGGTCATGGTTTGTTTTTGGAGGCAGAGCTTTGCAATGCCAGGGTGCTGGAAAGGAGGTTTCAGTCGACAGACAATAGTCAAGCTTTCGTCCAAATGTGAGACAAATTTCAGTTGCATTTACAGAAAAATTGGGGAAAGAATGTCAATTTCCGTTTGGTTCCATCTGCCGCTGTGATCTGAACATTTGAAGTTGGGTGCATCACAATAAACAGTTGGTGGCACTAATTTTCCGGTCGGGCTCCATTAAATGATTGTTGCAGAAGAGGCTGCAACGAGATGATGTAATTATAAGAATGCCAGCAAAATCTCAGATAATGGAAAATACGCTGATTTATTCACCAAACTCTTTTCTATTGCACTTTGTTACATTTTGCTTTTTACTGCTGCACTTTTCTTTTGCACCATTTCAGGGTTTTTGGGTTTTTGTTTTTTTTTCAAGTATCTTGCAATTCCACACTTTTTTTATGCACAAATCAAAACAGGTGGATAGAAATACATCATGGTCAGATTCAGTGAGATGAATGCAGATTTCACCTTGGTTGTTGGGAAGCAACTTGTGACCAAATCTTGCCAGAATCCTGAAGGTGTCATGAAAGTTTGCCCATCCTGAGTGATCTTTCATTTCATTTAGATTTTGCTAATTGTTTTTTTTGTGGATTTGGAGACGGCTCATGACCATATCAGCAGACTTGTAGTATCTTGTGGTTGTTACTGCGGGAATGCAAGCTGCTTATCATCGTCATTAAAGGGCCATCTTGTGCAATAGGGATGGGAGCTGTGTTTTCTCTATTCTCAAATTTAAATCAAACCCATTCATTTCGCATAGGAAGTTGGCTTGTCAGTGATTTTTTTTAATTTTCATGGACAAAATTTCAAGGCTGACGGGTGGAGAAAGCCCAGTTTGGTGACCTCAGGACTGCTTCCCTCTTTTTGCCAGTGATATAGCTCTATTTGCCTCCATCAGACCAGGTCTGATGCAGTGGTACGCTGCTATAAAACAGCAGACTGCTCCCCTCAGGTTGGGAGAGTGAGCGGCCGCCCCCTGTGAGTACTTTGGGACCTAAGTAGGGTAAAACTGAGCGTGAGATTAATAGCCAGATCGGTTCGGTGACGGTACATGAGGGCATTGTACTTGGGAATCTTGGCGGAAGCTCATCTTGAAGGTGAAACTTTCAATTTAGCCGTTGATCTATGTTCAGTGACTCTTCTGAAAAAGCCTCTGCACTTTCCGGCGATCCCTGCTTCCCAGGGCCCATATGGTATTAGCTGTTCGGCTGACTGCTGGACGACACGAATGACACAAAACCATCTGACAGCCAATTCTTTTGTAATGGATTTGTGTGGCAAAAAAGGCATCCCACACCTTAGGGGTATCTTATGGCTTGCAGTTGTGACTTCAGCCTCTACACTATAATTGAACAACCTGTCCCCTGGAGGTTTGGGATAAATTCTGTTTGTTGCTTTGTTTCAAAGTGTTTGTTTCCTGGTGGTAAAACCTAAAGCAGAAAACAGCACAGTAACATATGGACAAGTGATATTTACATTTTGGTGTTTGTCCTTTTTTTTTTTTAATGCTTTCCAGGAGCTCTTGGACTTCCAATGTTTGTGCCTCTCCTCTTTTTTTCTGTAAGGATGATTGTGTTTGTTTATGCTGTTTTGTGTGTGTGTGTGTGTGTGTGGGGTGTGTGTGTGTGTATGGTGTGTGTGTGCTCGGTGGGACATTGGTGAGCAGTCTTCTTCTTCAGAAGCGTCCATCTGGTGTTTTATCTCTGAGGCGTCGCTTTGGCCTGACAAAGCACTTTCCCACACAAACACACACACACACACACACATACACACACACACACACACACACACACACACACAAAGAGATTCTGGCTCCTTCTCTCTTGTGTAACAGTTGTCTCTTTATCAGAAAACCCTGGCAAATTTAACAGCTTGTATATTGTCAATCAATAACTTACTCCACAGCCTTTATTCAAAGTATTTTGGGGATAAGACACATTGTTACAAGCATAATGTGAAACTAGGCAACACTATATTATACAATACTTTACACAGGATAGCTACCAACCTACTGAAAAAAGTGCACTTTTATTGAATAAAATCAACATATTTTGGCCAACCCCTCCTTTTATTTTCTTATCCTTCTGACCCAGAATACAACCAATCACTACTGTGTGTTGCACTACTGCTCTTTAGTGTTGATATGTAACACAGTAAAGGAACCTGCAGGGCTACTGTAAAGCGAATCAGTCCTCGGCACCGCGGCCTCTCATGATGATATTTGATACAGCATAATGGTGCAGACTCACAGGCAAACTGTAAAAAACAATCAATAGATCACGCTACAGCCACTTAGCAATGATATATTCGGGAGAGGATGAAGAGGGTCTGGCATTCAATGCAGCTAATCAATGCACTGCAACCTCTTACCGATGATGCTTGTTTGAGGAATGTAATGGGGGGGGGGGCACAATAATATCAAATCAGGTGAAACATTTCAGCTGTTAGGTCCTAAAAGGCAGTTTAAGATCTTACCAAAAGGATTTGTGATTGAATCCATAAAATTAAAATAAAAGAAGGGGCTTCTTCTGTTTGTGGCTCAGAAGGAATGGGCAAATGTTGCACTGATTCTCCTGTGGTTGTTAAATGTTTTCCGGGAAGCTCTGGAACTTTTTAACTATACATAAAAATAAACATAGCATGAGGGGTGGTGGTTTGCTGAAACTTGAATTGCATTGCTTCTTTCCAAAATAACCCATTTGTATGCTTTATTTAATAAAAGCACTTTTGTGAAACATCAACTATTGCATTGTTTTCTATTTATCTTTTATAACCATTCTAATTTAATATAATTGTCTTATTCATGAATTCTGTGAGTGTGTGCGGCGAGGAGGTGGCGACACTGCATATCATTGTGCAGGCCGTTGCTGTATAATTATACAGGTCACATATTGGTTACATATGGTGTGCTTGTGTGCTGAGTCATCCAGAGTGTCTGCTCAACAACACTGCATTCTCTCAAAAAAAACAAAACATAAAACAAAAAAAAACCCCAAAACACTAAATCCAAAGACAGATGATAAGTATAGAAAGCTTTGGATGCTGCAGGTTTTTTAAATTGGAAAATACTTTCAGAATCGTCTGAGTTTTTTTTTTTTTTTTGATATATGAAGAAATATGGACTCGTGAAAAACCATGCATGTACTGTGTCTTAAAAAGACTCTTCATAAAACACTCACACAGAAGCAATCTGACTCCCTCGGATTACTTTGAATTCAATTTTCTACATTAAAAAACTCCTGCAGTGTCTTGGAATGGAACCGGTCCTCTGTTTCAGCACAACAAGGAAAATTCACAACACAGAGTTCGGCTGTGACTCTGAAAAAATGCGCCTTGTTCTGACAAAATGCAATGTCAGTAAAGACTCAAAGGTCAGGCAATTTGTTTCCTCTTACACACACACACACACACACACACGCGCGCACACACTCACAAATTTGTGACTCGAAAGCCTATTGCATCTTGTTCCTTGTGGATTGAAACGTGATAATTCCACCCTCTCTTTAATTTCCAATCTCTCTGCAGGGGCCGGAGGTTGGTCCCCTCTCACGTCCGACCGGTACCAGTGGCTGGAGGTCGACCTGGGCGAGCGGACCAGGATCACCGCTGTCGCCACCCAGGGCCGCTACGGCAGCTCCGATTGGCTGACGTCGTACCTGCTGATGTTCAGCGACACGGGGCACAACTGGAAGCAGTACAGACAGGAGGACAGTATAGGGGTGAGTCCAGGCTGGGGTATATGGTACCAAACCAGTTCACTAAGACAATAGAGCAGTAAGAAGTAGCCAACGTTTAAATCTTGTAGTGACAAAACTGAAACAAAAGTCAACCGTCTGCTGTCTTTTTTATTGGAAGCCTCTGCTCGAGGACCCCTGATGCGACAAGGCACTTGTTTCTTTGAAATGGATGAGCAGGCCGCATTTTTTATTCATTTTGCTCCTCTGAGTGCTGTTGTCTGTCTAAACACAGTCTAATACAGTGGCTGTTCAACAACAGCAGATACTAACAAAAAAAGTACAGTGGTATCAAATCAAGTGAAGCTCCTCTCTAAAGCAGTGAATCACAAATTTGTCCCAGAGGGCCGTTACTTCCAAAAAAAAAAAAAAATAAAAAAAAAATGATGATGAATAATCACGAGCGACAGGGCTGCTGGTGTTTTCTCACTGAGAAGTTTATCTTGAATGTATTTCACAAGCATGTAAACTGTTTTAGATGAATATATGTTAAGGAAACAAGGTTTCCACCGGGGGAATATATACTCTATGAAACTACACTGCAAAATACACAAACAACTGTAGAAATACACAGAAAACAAAAGACTTGAGAGTTTTTTTGTCAGCCATTACAAAATGGTTATAAAACAGACCGTTGATGTACTATTCTTCTAAATCACACATACGGATGTCTAGCTCACACAGGCAGGAAGACATTAAAAGGATATTTACTTGACGTAACTGTGATAAACATTTCTTCTATAGCGATATAGTGTAGTTTAAAAGGACAAGGCCAACAGACACCACCTGGCATGTATTGCACTGTAGGTAACAGGTGATAAATGTAAGAATGAACACCCCTCGTGTTCATTACAAATCATTGTCCCGGACTATTAGAGTCATATTTACAGTGGTGGATGTGCTGGTCTGCAGGGATCAGGCCTTCCTACGGAGATAATCATAGTCATCAGGAGCCTCTGACTCTTCATTAATAATGGATGAACCAATGAAAGAGCTCTGCTGACTGCGCGGACCTGTTGCCAAACCACTTAAGCCGGGGCCGATGGACAGGGAGCGGTATGTGGAGGGGGGGGCAGCCGAGCGGCACTTTCTTGGCTGAGACCAGCCAAGTGGCGTGCAGTCCTGAGGAGTGTGCCTTTTAATCTCCTCTAGATTCAATTTAATGCTTCTTCATTTTAATATGGTTTGGAGAGTGACAATAAAGAAAGGAGAACAAGCGGGATGATTTGAAGTGACGTTATACTGGTGTTTGGTGAAGAAAAGCACACAACGCTTATAGGCAATGCTAGCGGCGTGTCTCTAGGGATGGCAATGTTGGGTCTGTCAGTCGGTCCTCCACTTTAAGCCAGACTGAAATATATCAACAACAACAACAACAACAACAACAGGAATGGTAATTAAATTTTGTTCAGACACTCACATGGTCCCCGGAGGCTGGAGCGTACTGACTTTTCCTCCAGAGTCACCATGAGGCTGAATTTTTATTTTTTAATGAAACATTTGAGCAACTATGGGATGGATTTTAATTAAACTTGGTTCTCGCATTCATGCATGTTAGCATGCAAACATTTGCATTCTACTCAAAGCTTTGCTTTGCCTAGGTTCAGCTTCACAGAGCAGCTAGCATGGCTGAAGACTCTGGTACTGGTGTTGTATACATAATTATGTATCAATGGCTGTCAACTTCTTGTCAGTGCAGTGACACATCCCTCCGGCTAGGTAGCTGCTAGCTCCCTGGCTGCCGATACCAGTTCTCTAATTCACGACACGGTTGCAAAATTAGCATGCATTTCCCATGATATGCCGAATTCTTGAGTTTGATGGCATATGTCGGCGAGCGCGGCCCCAGAACACGTGTTTGTGTGGCTCTTTTTTTACTGATCAATAAAAAGAAATCAGTGGGGGAGGGGGGGGGCATCAACCTCCCATCTCCTGGTACCAGCTGTGGTACATTGTTTGGCGGAATACTAAATGATATTGATCTTGTTTAAATGCGAACGCACTGTTGAATCCCATCAAAATATGGTCATTCAATAGTCAAGTTTCCTACCTGCAAGCTCCCAGCAAGTCCAATATCAAATATCATGTCATGCAACATACATGGAAAAAACATGGAGTATTAATCCACTGTGAGCAGGGACACTTATCCGAGGAAAAACCATGTTTGTTACAGTAGCTGAGAGGGGTAGACGTGGAAGCTTTTGATTAGGGGCCAAGCTGAGGCAATTTTCCCTCACATGGAGAGAATCCAGCTAATCTCAGCACCGAGGATCTTCCCTGAGAGAGCAGAGAGCAGCTTCTCGCGGCTTAAAAAACACGTCGATCCGATGCTTTACATAAAACTCCGCAGGATCCCAGTCACACTTTCAAAGTGTTTCTGAACTTCTGTGTGTTAGTCAGCCAGGCTCAGAGACGCCGTCAGAGGAGGAGGTTGACGGCAGAGCCGCTGGATCAACCACGGCATGTTTCCTACTGGGCCCCTGCTTTCAGCTTTACTGATCTGAGGACCAGCGTGGGGAACTTTTATCTTTTTCCATTTTTCTTCCCATGTCTCTCTTTCCTTTAAACTGTGAGAGGGAAAGCCTGCGGAGAGGAGTAATGTAACTGTATCACTATAACTTCTTTTTTCCTCCTTCTGGCTCATTTTTTTCAGTGTTTTGTGTAAAGACAGGCCTGGAAACTGGTCCATCCTTGAAATGCTGTGATGCTGTTGAGTGGCGGAGAAGATGCACATTAACAGGGGAAAAACTGGAATCTGTTAACAGATGTTTTCCGTTGCACAACATATACGCGACATCCGGTCTGACCTCGCCTACGAGTCTATCGAATCAGTATCGATAGCAATTAAAAGTGTGAACAGAGGGAAACTGAGGACAGCGGGGGATTATGTGATGAATCGAAATCGATGACTCCCAGCCACACTGTACATTCACATTCAGTCTATACAGTACATGCAAGTAATTTCCAGTAAAAATCACACGTTTAAAACTAATATCTGCTGGTTTTAGGCTTGTAATATGTCGCTTTGTCATTCCCGTATCCAGCAGTGAGTTTGATTGGTGCCTTTTCGCTCTAAAAAGAAAAAAAGACAAAAGCTTTTATTACAGTCGGGATCAAGACACATGTGAACACACACAGACACACACACACACACACACACACACACAGTATACTATTATTATAATGAGCTTCACCACACAGCGTCTCTCTTCATCAAATGAAGAGATCCAGCTCGACTTTCTCGTGATTCCCGAGGACTTAATAAGTTAATTATGTGTCTAAGCTTTTATTCAGCAGCGGGAGAGCCAGTTAACCTGCATGTCAACTTCAAGGGAGCGATGTTCTTAGGATAGATAGACAGCAAGATGGAAGCGATGGATGAAGATGAAGAGACCGATCCATCAGGCGTTCGGCACAGAGACGGACCAACACGTTTCATGGTTATTCTCCACATCTTGTAAACAGGCCCTTTATTGTTTGAGCCAGAAAAATATCACATTGAAATGGTTGGGTATTAATAGCCATGCTACACGTTGTGACTATAGATGGCAACGTCTCTGTCAGCTGCCTTGTTTACAACTTTGGCCGTCCCTGAATAATCTAAAAAAATCATTGTTTGAGTTGACATGAAATTGTTGGACAGGAATTCATGGTCCGCAGAGGGTGAGGGTGGTCGCCTGACGTTTCCTCTCGCCATCGCCATGACGCTGACAGACGCTGTAGATGAAATGTCTCCGTTGGGTGGATTGCAATTGAATTTGATTCAGACAAACATGTCCCCCCTTCCAGTATGATTTGCGGTATCTTTGGTGATTCCCTGGCTCAGCATCCAAAACCATCGTCAGGTTGAAATGTTATTTTGTCTGGTGTATCAGCTGGTTACGCCCCATATCACGTGACTGCAGAGTCCCTGATTTGATTTGTACTTATCCTGCTCTCTCTCCCCACATCGCTCGTCTATATCTCTCTCTTTAATCACTAAAAGGTTCACGCTTGGTTGACACATCCATTTTTGATATGTTTTGGAAAATTCCAAAATAGATCTAGAAAAAACAAGTTGTTTGTTTAATTATTAACTTTATGACCAAATACCTGCAAAACTTAGCAATTGTTAGTGTGCCAACAAGCTAAGCTAAGATGGTAGACATGGTGAACAGTACACCTGCTTAACATCAGCACGTTAGCATCATCATTGTGAGCATGTTAGCATGTTGATGTAAACTCAAAGCACCATTGCGCCTAAGTATAGCCTTACAGAGCTGTTAGCGTGGCTGTGGACTGTCAGTCTTGTTACAGTAATGGCTTTGCATTTGTGTAATGTGTGTGTACACACTCTCATCGGTGGTGGCAAATAAGAACGGGAGCGTACAGGAAATATTTCATATCAGATTTGTAAAAGAAGAGTCAGTGGTTAGACACTGGACTGGAGATGAAAGTGAGAGCAAGGTAGTGGCCCTAATTCATGTCTGAGAGAGTTTTCATGTGAATTGGATGCACACAGTTAATATGCAATCGTGTCCGTGTGTTTTCAGTCTTTTCCAGGTAACAGTAATGCAGACAGCGTGGTCCAGTACAAGCTGCGGCAGCCGGCGATCGCTCGCTTCCTCCGCCTCCTTCCTCTGGACTGGAACCCCAGCGGGCGGATCGGACTCCGGCTGGAGACCTACGGGTGTCCTTACAGTAAGTCCCAGTCTCCTGTATGGGACTGACTGGACTCCCTCCCCCATGATAATGGGCGCTTGCTTTCCCACTTTTAGGGGATCTGAATCACCATGGCAACACATCCGCTCCCAGCCTGTGTTCAGGTTACTGGATGAAATGTGTTTCATAGTGAACTTAGCAGGAAATTGGATTAGGTATTCCCAGATTACCATTTACACCAAGAATTTAATTTACAAAAGCGGATGCGTTCAGAAACATTGAGCTGAAATGAACAACAGAGGTATCAAAAGAAAGTGTACAGGAGGGAACTGGTGAATTAATGTAATAAGGACGATTGTTTACGCTACAGACAGGATCACTTTAAAATGTGGTTGTTAGATAAAAGTTATTGAGTATTGATCAAATAAAACATTTTTAATGTGTTTTTTTTTTTTTGACTGTATAAAAGTCCTTTTATGTTCAAAATGTATCTGGTCCATACTTTTAATTGAACTGCTGCTAGCCTATAATACTAGCCTGTAAAATAAAGATAAGGTGAAGCATATTAATGCATAACTGAATTAGCTGCATTATTTGAATCGATTGATTAATTGAAGAGACTGAAGAGGAAGTTGCCAGTTCAATAGACATCAAATGCCAAGATTCTGTTAACACTGACTGCATTTCAATAGAATTGCATGTAAATATAATGGGAATCTTTATAATTCATAATTTTTCACTTAATCTAAAAAAATGCCTTGTAGTCTTGAAACTATAAACAGTTTCCGCTTCAAATACTGATGGGGACAATTCAACAACATCATGACACCGGTAGGGACACGTCATGTCATGTTTCACACCTATCTATCCCCCAAGCCAGAAAACGTATTGTGTTGAAAGTTGAATTGGTTCCTTTGTCATTTTGGGTATATCACAACAGATTTGCTGTATTAATTCTGGCATCAGCACAGTGAAAATAAAATCACATCACACAATATTTTCAGCCGCATAAAAGACTCGTTTAACTCACTCATTCTGTTTTACATGTTTCACAAAAGATTTTTTTTGTAATATCAAAAACAAAAAAAAAACTTTCTTGATTATATCCATTAACCTTTAGCTTTTAAAGTGAAAATAACACATATCACGCCGTCTGTCCCTGTGTTTTATTACGCAAGACATTAAAACTGTCAGTTTAAGCTGCTGAGTGAGGATTAAAGACCTTTTTAATACAGAGTGTGTCACAGATCAAGGGAACCGAAACATGAAATACATCTACTGCGGCACAACTTGGAGACAGTTCTGCCATCGTTATGTCGGTAGATCTGCAATATGATAGGACAAGACGCTGCTCAATTTGTCCTGGAGATGGAAGCCAGTTATGTCTGATGAATTGATGTTTGATGAGGATGCTGATGCTGGGGGGGGGGCTTTGACACTACAGACTTGCACGGGTCGCATCTTATATCCTGTCTATGATCAAGTTCAGGCAACAAAAGGACTTTGGTTAAGATTAAAAAAAAAAAATTGTGGTTTCGGCCAAATGTGGATAATCACGTCATGTGATTCAAGTCAGAGAGGACTTTTTTTCTGAATTAAACCAAGACAACGATCTTTACTGAACCTTAACCAAGTGCTACCAGTGCCGTAAAATAAGTTTATCAATAATTCTGTAGTCAGTGCAAGTGGATATTATATTGCAAGACTGGATATTTTAAGGGGAAAAAAAATGATGTGGGCTGTCAATGAAAATTTTACTCACATAGTTTTTCTTTCTGAAAAACGTAGGTAGAGCACGACTCACACATATCACACCTACAGTGATTCACTCCTCTTCATCCCCTTCCTCAACGCCGGGGTTATTTTGTTTTTAAAGGATCCCTCCACTGTTTTGTTCTTCTCATTCTGCAGCATCTGGAGATAAACACCGCTTCACTCTAGGAAGTTTGGTACATGCACGAAATATTCATGCTCATAGTTACAGTCACTTGGTTTTTTTTGTTTGTTTTTTTTTGTTGTTTTTTTTTTTACTTTGCAGTTGTACCCCAAATCTTCGCACACACCTTTTATTATCTATCGTGCGTGCGCTTGGGTTTGAGGCTCCGTGTTAATTTGGAAAAGTTAAATTGATGTTTAAGTCAGTAGCTGCTCTTTTAGAATTCACTCAGGTTCCGCAGTGGAGAAGTTTTGAGAGTCTTCACACATAATCTCTCCTTCGCACTCATGCGCACGCATACACATCGCTCACCTCACCTCACCTCAACCCAACTCACCACAAATCCCCATCGGAGTGAGGCTACTACATTTTTATTACATGCGCTAAACAGAATACAGATCAAGTTCATCCCAGAGAGATTTTCCCTCACTGTCTGTTGCACACAGAAAAAAAAACCAAAAAAACGCTATTACACTAACAGGCAGAACTTTCCAGGTGTGCATGTTTGCTGTGTTGGACAGGGAGTACAATGATGAAATTTAATGAAATAAAAAAAAACACTCATCATGGTCTCTGATGATAACACCCCACACCGAGAGATAACCCCCAAGTCCTGACTGCTCTCTCCCCGTTTTGTTTTTCAGCCTCCGACGTGGTGGGCTTCGACAGCGGCGGCAGCAGCAGTCTGGTGTACAGGTTCAGTCCCGGCCCGAGGAGGACGCCCGGAGAGGTCGTCTCCCTGAAGTTTAAAACTCTGAGGAATTCTGGGACATTGCTCCACGCCGGGGGGGAGGGAGGACTCAGCTTCAGTCTGGAGTTGGAGAGAGGGAGGCTGCTGTTGCTGCTCGGACAAGGTAGAAGACACCGGACTCTGATATCTACTACAAGAATCTCTATAAATACCAGGTTAATCTGTAGAACGATTGCAGGAGATAAAAGGTGCCTTAACCAGATCTACAATGATGAGGAGAAATAGTGGGCTGAAGATGCTTTTAATCGTTGACGTCTTCAGCAAAAAAAAAAAAAAAAGTAGCAGATAAACACATAAACATATCCATCAGTACCATCCACCAGATGTTTCTCCTGTTATACAAAAAAAAACCCGAAAAACCTTCTGCTGACACGGTTTGGTCAGCAGGGAGACATTTTTTTTTTTCTTCTCGTGATTTGAGAATCACTTCAAGGTCGCATTGATGCAAAAACATCTCTAACAGGTCGATGATGATAGAAAACCCTCTGAAATAACTTTAGATTGGTTTTGGTTTGGTGAGATGGCCAATGTGTGCGCTCGCGCATGATTGGTCTAAATCCTGGCTCTCATTCGTGCCGCTGCATCTCAGTCTCGTTACAGTTGTGATGGATGGTGCCTCTTTACTGTAGCATGTGTTAGGGCCGGACTGATCAGGGATACATGCATGGCTGTGTGTGTGTGTGTGTGTGTGTGTGTGTGTGTGTGTGTGTGTGTGTGTGAGTGTGTGAGTGTGTGAGTGTGTGTGAGAGTATGAGTAAATGGGGTTAAACCAGAGGTTGTCAGGCTGCCGTGCTGAATCATCACCATACGGTTCACCTCTCATTAGGAATCCCATCTGGCTGCCGGAATAATCTCTCCATCCATCCATCCATCCATCCATCGAACCACCCACCCATCCATCCCCCTGTCCATCCATCCATCCATCCATCTTTGCCTCTTTCTTTCTCTGTTACATTTCTCAAAACACTCCTTTCTTCATCTCATTCTCCCCTCTCCGTCCTTCTCTCATCCAGACCGAGTCCTGCGAAGACGCTTCGAGGAGAGGACATGCTTCAGTCCCCGAAACACTTGGACACATTACCTTCTAACCCTTTTTCCCTGTGTCAGCTGTATTATCTTATAATAATGACATAATATATTGAAAAATATATCTGAGTATCAGAATCTCTATTTTTTTGTTTACCTGTTGAGCATGAAAATGCTCTTATCTTCACCTTCGGGACATATAGAATGTGATTTTTGGCCAACTAGCCAGCCCCGTCCATCATATAATATCAGCAACAGACTAATATGATTCGTTAGAGGTGTGTGTTTGGAGAATATTTGGTTAAAACCTCATCCTGATCCAGTTCTGTATTCTGTGTCTGACTGATCCAATCAAACTCGAGAAGCCGGATTTTATATCCCTCCAGTGACGACCCCCCCAACCCAATGCCACACACCCTCCCACCTGGCCGCATCTTTTGCGTCATTTGGAAGTATTTCAGGAAGGTAGTCGCCGTCGGCTTCGAGGAAGCCCAGTGTCCTCGCTCCCTCGCGAAAGAAAGGCTATGGTGAGTTACGGTGAGACGGCTGCGATCTTAAAATCCTGTATCAGCCCGATGAGAGGCAGCGTCACCATGAAGGGGGACTGCAGCTCATTGAGAGGGAATTGAAATGAGAGAGATTTGTTGGAGCTCTGCCTCAGGGACAGACCGACAGTGAGGACAGCAGGCGGATTTTTTTTAAAAGTTCTCTCTTCACATTGTTCCCGTCCCTCCCTCAATATTTATTTTGTGTCTTTTCTTCTATTATTTGCCATTAACTACTTTATTTATTTCATATCCGGAGGAGAGGCCTTTTGCCTTTTTCAGCTATTCAGTCCTCGTCTCATCTTTTTATTTCCATTTTTCTCTTTCGTATTTTCGTATTTCGGTCTCCAGGATATGCCTTAGCAATTCATTACCCCTTTTTTTCCTCTTTTTTTTTCATGGTCAGATACCCTTCATCTTTTCATCTCATTGTTTCTCTCCGCCTCCCTCTTTTTCTTCCTCCCTCCATGCTTTCTTCCCGCCCCGTCCCTCTTTCTTTCTCCACGCTGGCCTTTTTTAGGTTACAGATCGTGTAATTCAAGTCATCTGCCGTGTGCACCGACCCTGAGCCCATGCGTATGGTCCGCTCTGCTCCGCTAAACACTCACACATCCAGGTCCGAAGCAGATGCCGTTCGCTTTATGAGGCAACTCTGAGTAACAGCCCTGCACAGACACAGCGGGTGAAGAACCAAAACCCAGACATTTAGAAGAAAACTGACAGTAGATTAAAGAGAGATTATTAAGTGCCGAAGTCTGGGGCAGTTCAGTTTTCATCTTATGATGTAAACTGCTGAGAGAGTTTGAGTTGACAGAGTTCGGTTTCTAGCTTGTGAGGCAACACATTGTCCTTGTCACCAACATTTTTCAAGTGAGATGCTTTTCTTTTTTAAAGAGTTGCAGGTTCTCAGAACAAAAAACAGTCTTGTCAGAAGATTGTTCTTGCGTTATTCAATTTTTTTTCTCATTTTCTCCACGGACCACACTAAAATATAAACCATCCTTTTATTATATGACCTTTGCTCAGTAATAATTTGTGGGAGGTCAGTACGTTAACATCATTGCAGAAGCTTCTATCTGCAAACATTAAACACCACTCAGTCTGCCTGTTGATGTCTAAACAGCTGGAATAACCATGCTGGTCTTTTAAGATCTATGCCTCCTATGCAAAAACCAGTTCCTCTCTGCTTTACATTAATCAAAATGTCAGTTCAGTATATTGGATCTAGGTTGACTCATAACTCAGCCCTGTCCTTTTCCCGTTACTTTTAGTAATTTTAAGAAAAGCAAAGATGCTGAGGGTTGGTTAGGTTTTGTGCAGTGCAGTGATGTTGGCCATGAGATTCGGCATCGTTTGGATTAATCAAGCGTACGCTCGAAATCAAAATGCTTAATGAAACAACATCGAAAACTTGACTCGGTGACAGGATGGCGGTATAATTGTAGAATAGATATAGATAGCTGTATAATTATCTTTTCATTTGCCTTGCTCGTGTCCTCTGCCATCGCCAGTATTGGCAATTTCATGCAGCGATACTCACCCAGGAATCAACGAAGGCCTCGTGTAAAAAAAACTAAAAGAAATCTTACTGAACCTGAAGAGCACCTTCATCAGCAAACGCTTTTTTTTTTGCTTATAATGACAAGCCAGCAGATCTCCTCACCACACTGGCCTTGTTAGACATGAAAGCTAATAAGGAGGAGTATAAATCAGTGTGCGAAATTGGCTTTTGCACAGTTTTGGAGGTGATTACAGCGACTCTCTGTAACGGCCGTCACTGTTTCTGTGATTCAGTGATCGGCTGTAATGAAACCGCAGGAAGGATACGATGGCTGTGATACTTTGGGGTGGGGGGGGCAGAACGCCTTCAACAGAGGCTGCAAGAACGAAGCAAACGCATCCAGTCATACCCTCCTCGACAATGGAAAAAAAAAGTCGTAATTAGCAGTTTTTTATCCATTATTTAATTAAAGATTTGCTGAGCACGCTCGCTCTCGTTCAGCGGCAGACTTCCTCCCATACGCTTACTCATCCCAATTCACAACCACACTATCTTCTTTTCTTTTTTTTTTCTTTAGGGCTCCCGTGTACTTCAGTTGGGGCCCAATAAGAAAAACATATCTTCAGAACAAACCTCATTGAAATTTTTACCGTGCACATTCATACTCCAGAGATGAAACATGTTTTTGATTTTTGATTTTTTTTTTTTCCTTTCAAGAGCCCATGACCTTTCCTCTGGGCCAATGTCAAACTGATCGTTGAATTTTTCATATGTGCTGACCCCGTTGCTTGTTAATATTTTTTGCGCACATTCACGCTCCCATCAGGAAGTGACCTATTGATTTTCGGCGACCCCTATCGCAGTCCTTGGTAACAGTCTTGCTCAAGGACTCATCGACATTAGGTTATACACAGGGGACAGTACTGCCGTTTTTGTTATTCCACACAACAAAATTTCCCCAATTGGTCAAAAAAAACCGCCAAAACAAACAAAAAAAAAAAAACTTACTGCCCAGTCATAAACCTAGATGTGCAACCAATCCTGCATAAAAACAGATTACATTTTTTCTCACTCATGAACTCAACACTGCGAAAAAAGGAGAGAAGCCACAGAGGGCGACAAAGAAAACAAGGGAGAGAGAGCAAGAGCACTCTATATACTATCAATTCATTTTCTACGCCTGCCCACTGATCTCTTACATTGATTCCTGCTTTCTTTTTTCAGCCATTCAGCAAGTAATCAAATCATCCATCCAATGAAACACTCAATCATAAAGTCTTCCCTTTCTCTTCTCCAACTGCATCACCATAATAATGGTTCCATTAATCAATGCCAGTAGAGTGATATTATGCATTTTTAAGTCTTGCCATCCTTCCTCTCGTATTGATTGTGCTCTCTCTCTCCATTTGTCCAGATTGTAATCAAACGATTCATCACAATGGAATGCGTCAACAGGAAATGGCGTCCACTTTATCACGAGGTCCCAACTTTCCCGCTCTCTGAATGAAGTTTGTCTTCTCTCACCCGAGCTGCGAATATACATATATATATATATATACATATATATATATATATAAATATATATATATATATAATCATCTCACATCTCATGGGCTGAAATATCAAAGATACATTTGTCCATCATCTTCCAAACTGTCTCTCTTTTTCCCTTTGAAGTTAGAGTTATCTCTCCCTAAAGAACATTAATACATTTTTAATAACCGACTGTATTCAGCTCTTTCAGTTCCTTTCAGTTCTCAGCTCTCAGCAGAAACACAAAGTTTCTCTCCTGGTTCTTTGGGGGATGAAGAAATGTATCCACTAATTTGGACCTGCTGGTGCTCATCTATCATTAATGATGTCTCACCATGTTCCTTCTGCAGTTTTTTTTCCCCCAGATTTGGCTTTATCACATATTTGGCTTCAGTTCTCAAACTCAACTATGCAGATACACCGTGGTCCATAGAGGGATGTGAGAGCGGGAGTGATCACGGTGTGATCCTCTCTGTGGGCTTCCCAGAAAATCTGAATATTCATAATAGTAAAGAAGCTTTTATTGAGATGTTGTTCACTTTTCTTAGCAGCGGGTCAGATAATGGAAAACGAATCCCAGTTTTACACTCCCTCTCGTCGGTTTGCCCTTGAAGCACCTACTCACCTCCTGCACCTCTTTGGTTTCAGGCGGGACTTTCCCCTCCAAACCGCGGCGCCTGGCTTCCCTCGGCAGCCTTTTAGACGATCAGCACTGGCACCACATAATACTTGAGAGACACAGCTCTCACCTCAACCTCACTGTGGACAAACACACTGAGAGGGTTGAAATCCCTGCAGAGTTCAGCCACTGGGACATCGGACAGGTTTGGTGAAACCGAATAAAGAATATATTAAAGCACCTAAATGTGCACGCAGTACAACCAGGAAAGACTTTGCATACAGTGCGTAGAAGAACCATTTTAGTGCAATTAAGTGTAGATATATTATGTAACTAGATATTGTACTTCTATGATTGCATGTGCATTTAACCCTGTGTGTTATTGTGCCCATATAGCTGAGTATAGGGGCAGTCCGGAGCCTTGGTCCTCAGAAACCAGCCGTCACCAAGAGGAACTTCCACGGCTGCCTGGAAAACCTGCTCTACAATGGCCTCAACTTGATCGAACAGGCTAAAAACAACGACCGCCAGGTTACGCTAACGGTAAGTCGATCCGGCTAAATGCCGCCACCTGCACCCGGTTCTGATCTGCCGCCACATGGATCTGAGCTCAGATGCTCTGAGGGTTTTTGAAACTGTGCTCAAGTGTAGGCAGTTGATATAGATGGATTTAGTAAACTAATGTTTATGAGTGTAAATGAATGTTATTAAAAGCCCTGGAGTTAAAAAAAAATGACCCACATTGTACCAACATAATGTTTTAGTAAATAATACGAGAATTAATGCTGTGTTAAAAGGCATAGTTAATATCTCAGAAACTGTTGACCAGTGTTAACTACAGGCTACAGCATCTGGAGACTTGAAAACATGTATGAAACAGTTTATAGCAAATTTAAGTTAGCTAATTTTTTTGGCTAGCTACAATTAAGCTCAATTAAAGCTTAGCTAAATAAAGTTTTTTAGAACATGTTGCAATTTATATGTAACTGACAGAGTAACAACTGTTATCAGAATAACCAACATATTTTAATGCCCAACTCACATTATCTGATGATAAAGTGTTTGCAGACGTCAAAACATGCAACACAGTGACTTTGCATCCCAGCTTTGTTAGCCTGCTGCTTCCTAGTTATAAAACTGAGCAACAGGTTCGTCTAATTTAAGAAACATTTCAATATTTAATATCATTAATATAACTACTTACCTAACCTACATTAAATGATGCCAGTGCAAAAACATCTAACAGGATACTTTGGAGTTTTGTTATAAAATTTAACCAAAGCTAAAGACCTGGTTCTACCAACAGGTTAGTCTAATGTAAGACATTCATTATTTCTACATTAACCTTTACTGAGACAACATACAGAAGATGCACAACATGCTACTGGAAGTTCAATGGAAGTGGATTCAGTTATTGTAAGATTTGTGTAATAATCAGTTTGATCTGATAAAACGTGTCTAACCTACTGTGGTAGACTAATCTTCTTTTCCCGGATGAATCAAGGAAGCGGTAATCAAGACAAAATGATAATTATTTCAGTAGGAACAGGGCAGGCCCTGAAAAAATGTTCATAAACCTGAAATGATGGCGTGTTATGGTTCAACAATAATATCCAGAGCGTACTCACTTATGAAAAGGTGTTGAACCAAAGCAAATTATAATGAGTGTGAGGGAAATGGAAAAGGGACTGTGCAAAGCAGAAACAGAGATCGAAAAGCTAATTTAATTGTGCTTCATCAGTGGTGGTCATTCAAACAGATAAAATATTTTCTTTGGTGTTTTTTGTGACTTGTCTATTAAATACTTAGCGACAGTTCGATATGATGCACCATAGACCAGCATAAAGTTTCTGTTGTGTTTTCTCCGGGTGTTTTGTGTGTTTTATTTTGTTTCAAGTATCAGAGTTGTTTCATGAGTTGTTGTTTTTTCTATATTACTAACTCCTGTGTGGGTGTCTAGGACCCCCCCCCCGGACCCACTGGGATTCAATCTCAGTGGTGAAATATTGGCTTTACCGCTCAGACCCGGATGCTGTTGCTAAATGAGCCGGCGGCTGGTTAATGAGGCCGGGGCACAGGAGTGTAGACAGTTAGGCCCTCGCTAATGCCTCCTAATCTCGGCCATTAGGACCTTCAGATGTTTCTACATCCACAATGAGTGGAGCGAGTTCATCGCGTTGGGGCCATGAAGCGTTTCAGGGAGTAATAAGTGCTTTCTCATAACTGTGAAGGTCCAGAAGGCAGAAAAATAAAACCAACAAAAAAAACTAAACATGAATTCTTGGTATGGAGGAACACAGTTTCGCATGCATGGCTGAAGATATAATAGAGGACATTTTGTAATGGTGCTGTGGCTTTTAAAGGTGCTCGCCACAAAGTTATATTCCAATTTAACACAGACGCTAAATGGTGATTCATGTGGCTCTGTGAGCGGAGCATTAAAAAAAGAGGAAATAAGAGTGGGGATGGAGGATCTAGGTGTCAGTGCCGGGGTCTTAAGGCTCTTCAGGGTTTTAACGGTAACTTTTTTTTTTTTTTTTTTTTTTTTGTGGGGCAGCACATCTAATCCCAACATGAATTATTGTATGTCGCTTTAACCGCCCCAGCAGAGGGGCTTTTAGACGTCGTCTGTGTTTCCAGAGCATTATAAAGATAGCAGGCAGGTATTCCCAGGAGAGAGCCGGGGACTATAATATATTACTGCAGCGGCTTTAACAATGGACCTGGTGTCATTACCAACACTCAGAACAATAGACCGTAACAGAGATGTGAAGATATAGCAACACGGGGCACACTGTTTGCTCACCTTCTTCCGTTTTCCTTCTTTATCTCTCTTACATCCCAGCGAGGTGACTTTGGTATTTTTAGTTTGCTTTCTTAATCGTATCCTAAGCCTTGCTGTTATCATTATGGTAATATCAATGTCCTCTTTAAGGAGACTTACTGATGAGATCGCTGTGACATGAGGTCACATCGGCACACCCTCTGCAACTTATTAATATTCATGTTTGGTGTTGTTTTATCTCTCTGGTAATCTTTTTCTTCCCTGCCCCACCTTTTCTCTCTACTCTTCATCTCTCTCTTTCCATCCCAGGGCAATGTGACCTTTTCTTGTGCTGAGCCGGTCTCCGTCGCAGTGACGTTCCCGGGCCCCCGGAGCTTCCTCCGGTTGCCGGGGGCCACGGCGTCCCCTTCAGGGGGCGTGTCCGTGGGGTTTCAGTTCAGGACGTGGAACAAGGCGGGCCTCCTGCTCACCTTTGTCCTCCCTCAGCAAGGGGGAGTAGTGTGGCTGCACCTGAGTGAGGCCAGACTCCGACTACAGATCCAGAAGGCTGGCAGGGCGCTGCTGGAGCTCAGCACAGGTCAGTCCATGCCGAGATCCGTAATCCATTATCCTCTACATCTTCATATCTAAATCTAACCACTAACAGTATCCGTAAGAGAAACCACTAATTTAACTGAGTCATTACTTTGTCACCCCTTACAAGCTGGGTAAAATGAAGATGTTTCCCAAATCGTTTTTTTAGTCTTGACCTATAGTATTCTCCTAAATACTGTTTCATTGTGAGAAACGCATGATTTACAAGCCGATTCCAAATTGCAATTTGGTCCCTGTGTGGCAGGCTGCGGAGTGATAGGATATCTAATTTGGTCAGTGCTGCATGAGTGCCTGTGCTTAGCCTCTTCCCCCTTGGAGCCAGAATCCTTTTTGAACATCTGCTGCGGGTCTTAATGTGCAGCTGTGAACACAAATTCTCGGTGGCGCGCATTAATGAGTTTTTGGTTCCACAGGTTCTGCCCTGAATGACGGTCAGTGGCATTCGGTGGAGCTGGGCTCCAGAGGAGGACGCCTGACCGTCGCTGTGGATAAAGAGGAAGGGGGCGACGCTCATGCCAGCCTCTCATTTCCTGTCACCGTAAAGAGTCACCTCTTCTTTGGTGGTAAGAATAAAACAGATCAGCTGTCAAGCGTCAAACAGCCACGTGGAAGGTGCTGAACACTAGACTGAGAATAGAATCTCAGAAATATTAAATTAAATTGCTTTTGCCCTGAGTAACCACATCCAAAACTGTAAATCGCTACTCACGATTAAGTACTTTATTTTGGAAACTACTGGTGAAATGAACCAATTACATTTAAAGGCCACATCATGATAGAAGGCTTAACTATGTGTCTCTTTCGTTATGTAAATTCACATTGAGTAAATTTACCCAATGTGACATTTCCCCAACAAAAGTAACAATGGCGAAATCTCCTAGTTTATCACTAAATATTTGATGTATTTTTCATTGTCTTTTATATATTTTTGTTGGATAACAGTTGTCACGTGCACTCCATCAAACTGATTCTCTCCTCTCCCCTGTCCAGGTTGCCCTCCTGAAGACGACAGTCAGGAATGCAGGAACCCCTTCAACGTCTTCCAGGGCTGCATGCGTCTCCTAACTCTGGACCGCCAAAACGTGGACCTGATCCTGGTGCAGCAGAAGAGACTGGGAAACTACAGCAACCTGCAGATTGACATGTGCGGCATCATCGACAGGTTGGTTTCCAAAATAATGTTCATTTACAAAAGCGAGATACGTTTTTGTTACTTCTCTATTGCATCCAGCGTAGACAGATCAGAGACCTGATTTAAATCATGGAACTTTGGCTGAGTGACACAATTTATTAATCACTTTCCAAGCACCAAACTCTGAGGGAACTAATCACAAGTCAAAACCCTATTCTGTTTTGTGGGGGTGGATGAGCAAACTACACTGGTCAGAACAACACGATTGACCGATTTATGTAGTTTAGAAATCAACTACCAGGAGTGGGATTTGAACCCACGGGGACTTGAGTCCATTGCATCTTGAGTGCAACGCCTTAACCACTCGGCCATCCTGGTGCGGACTATAGGAGTGTATAGCTCAGTTGGCATCTGGCATCAGTTACTTATTTCTGCAATATTCTTCAAACATTTTTATGGTCAGGCACTCACAGCACTGGGTTAAGGTTTGGGAACAAAAACAAGAAAAAGAAACACAAAAAGCTGATTTGAAAGAGTATTGGCAGCTTTGTTGTGGTGTCAAACAGTTGCCTGTTTTGTTGGTTCTTAAGCAGACTTTTTTTTTGTTTCTGTGTATGGGGAAATAATGAAGGACAGACAATTTCTTTCTTTCTGTTCTGTTTCTTTCTGTTGTTGTGTTGAAACATAATTTTTCTTTTACTTTTCTTTTTGCTGGCAGCATAGTTCATCCAGGACACACACAGAGACACACAAAGAATCATAAGCTTGAAAACACACAACTGCACTGTCTCCCTTTGGAAATACAGAGTTATTGTTCAGTGGAGGCAGTGTGTTGGAGGTGGTGTGACAATATGCACAGTGCCCGAAAGTGTGTGGACACCCACGACCAACCCTGCTTCCAAAACCCTCCTTCCTCTTGTCTTTAAACCACAATAACTGATTTTTTGATTTATTTATCTTTTTGTTATTTTTTATTTTTCTGGCCACGTGGGAGCAGCAGAAAGACATTGCCATTATCATCACCTTTTAAAGTTTAAATTGATCACTTGTCAGCATGCAGCTGCTCATTTACACGTCTGGCAGCTGCGGCTGCAACATTATCATTCTTTCAGAGTCGTGTCTGCGCGTCACCTGGCACATGCACAGCCGATATATCTGACTTTCGCCTTTAGCATACGGCGGATTTGTGGTGGCTTCTTTACCGCCGCCTGTTGGGGCTTGAAGCGAGGTTGATGAGAGCCGGGGAGAGCAAACTGGATCTGTAAAGAAAAAAAAGGATGGATGTGTAACAGTGAGAGGCAGTTAAGCCCTGTAGGGCTTTGATCTGGAGTAATGCAGCTGATTAGAGTTCACGTCCACGAGAGCCCCTATTTCAAATACAAGGAGCCATGCGATCCATTGTTAATATAAAGATAATGATTATAGCTGCTGTAAATGTCTTTTTTTTAACTCATGATTAGATCTCAGATACCTCCCAGTGCAACTGTGACTTGTGTTTGTACAAGATTCATGTAAGTAAAACACCGGACGGAGAGTCAAAGCGAAATTAATTGATGTGAGAGCAATTCCAGACCCCATGATAAACATTTCAGCGTAAATGCGCGGGAGATGATAAATGCAAGAGCAAATCATCGACGACAACGCGGGATCAGTGCAATAACTTCAGCCTCCAGAGATGAGAGAGGCGGGGGGGGGGGGGGGGGCTGAGCTGATCCAATCGCTCGCTGTCTCGGTGTCATGCCAAATAGCAGCACAATTAATGAGACAATTACGACAATTATACACCACACTTCTGGGGCATAGGACGCACACTAGCACACACACTCAAACACACTCAAACACACCAACACACTCATGCACACCCACACACACACACACACACACACAGTATGTTGTGTGTAAACATTAGCGCACACACAAATAATGAACCAACCACATATCTTTGCCAGATGAAGAGAATCTGCTCCAGTGATTTTAATTAAATCTCTCTTTTTTTCTGCATTTGTCAGATTATTATTCAGTACCTGCACAGTTCGGACTGTCCACTGCAACAAAGCCCTTCAAAAAAATCTTGGTTTTTTTCCCAGTAAAGAAAAAAAAAAATTCCACTACATGCTCTCTCTCACTGTAATCCTGTTGATTGAATTTTGGGCCCATGGGACAAACTGCGCCGTAAAGTCAGGTGGAAAACGGACTCTACGACACTGCTTCAATTTGTGGTCATACTTCAAGAGCAGGTTATTATATCTGCAGTCGTGTATGTGTGTGGGTGTGTGTGTGGGTGTGTGTGTGCGCGAGAGAGTGTGTGTGTTTCATTATTCTGCCAATACCAAGGAGTTTTATTATCCAAAGCAAACACTCTTGTTAACAGCACAGGTGGAACTCGAAACCCGCGAGTTGCCTCTTTATTAAGCACCTTGTTTTATACCAGACCTGCTTGTTCTAGGTCACCGCAATAAAATGGGAACTTGACTCACAAACAAACACACACACACACACACACACATTAGAAAAATTGTGGTAATTTAAGTATCAGTGTTCATGGTTATTTTTTTGTCTTTCATTGCTTTCAGCATCATAAAGCTATGCCAAGCTTCTTTTTTTTTTTTTTTTAAATCACTGAATATGTGCACCAGGTGTTTCTACTGGTGCAGAGTCTGAGGTCAGACAAGGATGGGGGTTCCCTGCAGGTTCATGCACACTGGGATTAATGTGGCCTTTGTGGACCAAAGTTAAAAGTGCTCTGTTGAAGGTTTGGTGCCGTCAGGTAGGATTGGCTCACATGGCGCTGCAGGGTAGTTGGCTGAGTTTCTGTCTAAAGGGCCGCCGCCTGGGTTTGGACACTGTTTTCTGCGAATGACACTGAATAGTGGATGCAAATATCATGTAGTCAATCGAGAAAGTGAAAGTGAATGGAGGCTGGCTTCCACAACAGAACAATGGAAAGGAGACCTCTAAAATCCATCACGGACTACATCAGGAAACACAAGCGGAAGGTTTCGGGGGGTGGGCCCATAAGTCCCCTGAGATGAATGACAGTGAAACTCTGTGGGTTGATCTCTCGTGTGTGTGCACGACTGCATAGGGAGTGGCTGATAAATGATTTTAGCTGGCTGTAAGCAGTGTTTACAAGCAGTGCTATCTGCCAAAGGTGGGGTTAGTAGTAAGTCACCTAAACTCCTGCCCTTGCTACAATTAGTTTTTTGGGTTTTTTTTTAAGTTCATGAAATACAAAGTAAGGATGCTTTAACATCTGAAGTAATCATGTCCAGGGGTGCCCTAAATTTTGCATAAAAAATTTGGTGTGTATTTGCACTTGGGCCGTGTGTGTGTGTGTGTGTGTGTGTGTGTGTGTGTGTGTGTGTGTGTGTGTGTGTGTGTGTGTGTGTGTGTGTGTGCGCGCGCGCGTGCGGTGGGGGGGGTTATTCTCTTTGTTTTACTTTTCTGTGTGGTGTACAGTGTTGTGAGTGGTGCTTGGTCTTTATTAAATGAGCATAGAAGTCAAATCTCTTCCTTCTCTTCCTTTTTTATCTTAAAAATGCATCTTCTTCATATTTGTCTCCATCTTTGTCATCATCATCTCAATCATCATCGTCACCATCATCATCATCATGGCTGCTCAAAGAAATGAATGCCACTCCAAGAATCATACCTGTCAATTTTTTTATCAGATAGAAGTTCCCTATTTACACACTGCAGCCCCCACAGTACACATACTTCACATAACATGTCAGCAGCTTACAATGGCAGTTTATATTAATATTGTTAAATTAATATGAATTTAATGTGAATGCTAACTCACTGACTTTAGATCAGAGCAGTATAGAGATAAATGGAGGTAAAAAAAATAGGACTGTAGCAGGGCGACAGGCTGCTGAGTCAGGGTTTTATCTAAATAAAAGGGAGGCTGCAGAATCTATAGAGTCATCTGTTTTCGCCCCAATCTTCCTGCCCAGGTTCAGGCAAACGCACACCCACACGCCACATACTCACAAATGCGCACAAATGGAACAAAGGGAAGCAATCCAAGTGGATGAAAACAGCGTTATCTGAGCCAAGCACTACAGGAAACTGGGGCGTCCAATGAGGCCGAGGCAGGACAGACGTAGAGACAATCTGGAGCACACTGCTTGCAAAACGCAAACACTTATCAAAAGTTGCTGGGGCCCAGCTAGTCAACAAAAGTGCACACGGAGCAGATTATGAGGTGGCGTCGATGTACCACGCGGACGGGAAACACGTTTCCTCAGGCGGAGCGACACTTGGTAAGCAAGATTCATCCAACCTACATTGGAAACACTGAGCTTATTATCTATTTTCCGTTCCCTCTGTGTCTTCCTTGTTTGCCCCCCACCACCCCTTTTCTCAATTTAGTAGAGTGAGGTCCCCGGCATTTCGGTGACCGTGTAAACCAGAGACCGAGCTACATTTGATCTAACAAACTAACACAGCCCGAAGGAGACTGTGATTAGCCAGGAACCCGGTTCAAATGACCGGAGGAGGGGGCTTTTAAAGGGCATCTTCGGCGTTGTTGTCGTATCACAGCTGGATGTGGTCACAACTAAACACCTGGCAACACCTCGGGGGACAGCACGCGAAAAACCAAATGGTCATGCTCAATGGTCAATGTGAAAGCAGAGGGAGCGGATGTGTCGGCTCATTTGACAAAATCATTCATGTGAACGGTTTGAAATCAGTTCAGTACAACTGTAACAGAAAGATCTGTTACTGGGCAACACATGGCAACACAGATTATTTACTTATTTCATCATTTAGCTTCCTCTTTTACGAACAAGACGATCATGGTGTTCTGATATGTGTCTAATAACACTATTAGTATGTAACAACAATAACATGGAGGAATCGTAGTCACATCAGATCTTTTGCACCCAAGGACAAATAAACAAAGAATAAACACCTTGAAGGATTTATGGATTAATAATCTTGATTATGCAAATTCCTGTTTTGTCAGTGTGACATTCAGGGAGGGGGGAAGTTTGAACCCGAAAAAAATAAATGTCACAAGAGAGAAGATGAACTGAGGAGTTTTTGTTTTGATTTGATGCAGCCAAAACTCCTAATGTGGGAAAATTTCCAAATCACAGCTGTGCTGACACAGATGTTCCGACAAGGTTTTCCCCAGATTTGCGCTCAACGACGGAGTTCTGGCCACACATGCTTTACACGAGGATAAATATGATAACAGATTTAATTGGTCTTGAAACATATCTTATTCGGGAAAAAGTTAAAATCAAGTATATGTGCAATGAATTACAAGAAACACTGCTTCATGCTGATAAAGTATTTTTTTATTTTTGTTTCTCTTCAGAACATCAAATTATTAAAAAAAAAAGGAAGAAATTTAGTTAGTTGTGAGGCAGTGAAGTGTTTTAATCTTGGGAGAATGGGACTCTTTCCAGGCAACGTCTGGAACAAAAAAGTTTCAGAGATTTTTTTTTTTTTTTTTTTTAATTCCACAACCTCTCACAACATGTTGACTAAATGGAAAATATGACCTCCTGATACTGAAAATAAAATACCTTCCGTCACTACTAGTTACAGTATTTCTGATCCTACTACAGCTTCTGGCCATGAAATGAATAAAATGTTTGAGTAAACATAATTCAAAGGCACATTTAGCAGGAAAAAGAAAAAAAAAACACATTCTAGTTGGATAGTGAGAGTTTAAAAGCATTTCTTTACATCAGCATCTAGTATTATCTGCTGGATAGAGTAATTCTAAAAGCTCAAAGGTTTAATCCCGATGTGCCAACAAACACACACTCAACCATTGTAAGAAAAATGACCTAGCTAAACTATTAAAGATGCTTCAGCTGCTTTTTCAAACGATCAAACAAAAATAAAAGTGGACTGGAGAATAACGACTAATAACCGTTTTCTGGCCTTGACTGCTTTTGTAATCTTTGTAGAATTTGTGAAAATACTGCGATTTTTTTTTTTTTTTTTTTGGCAGTAAAACAGGCAGAATTTTTTTTTCACCAAAAATTCAGACTGAAACACAAGAAAAAGATTATATATCTGCTGTATATATCTGCTGAAATCTGCTGTCTCAGTAGAAAAATCATGGTAATACATATCACCACCCTGAGAAAGGAAGTAAAAAGTAAAACTGCTAAAAGACTAAACAGTAGCTGACATGATCATGTATCACACAGGTTTCTTCTTTCTTGACTGCTCTTTACTCTCTTTACTCTCAAGAGACACACGCACCGACCAAAAAGATGAGGTGGATTGGGGTTTATAGTGGGACGGTTCCTATGTCCTCAGCCGTGGCACCAACTGTAGCGCAGGGGTAGCTGTCCTATTTAAAAGAACAGCAAATACAGTTCTGTGTTCTGCAGAAGGGGTGAAGGGCAGGCTGCTGATTTTCAGGGCAGAAATAGCAGAGCATAGAGTTCTCTTTGTCAACATATATGCCCCAAATCAAGGAGCAGAAAGAATAGTATTCCGGTGTGACCGGTGGAGTTAAGGCTGCAAGTACAGCTTCCCCTCTCTCTCTCTGTCACCCCAGATGTTGGGGAGAGGCAGGAAGGAGGTGGTCAGCTGTTATCGTTCAAAACTCCTCAGCTGGACAAGTTTCAGGCCATTGGGGAAAAAAAGCAGTCTATCTAATCTTTGTCAAAATCTTGAACCTGCACTCATTGGCAGGGGTGAGGGAGTCGAATTGGACTGAATTTTTTGGTCTAGACGTTTCCCCCAAAGGCAGCTGGCGGTCCCTGTACAAGCCGCCTGTTGAAAGCGAAAAGCAGACCCCCAGTTGGAGGGTTGTGCACTTGGTAATGGCTACAAACAGATACAGAGCACACCTGGATCCCGAGCTGGGGGAGGGATGTGTTTTCCGTTCCCAGGCTGAGACCCTAGAGCATGTGTGTGTTCAGTGTCCTCAGCTCTTGGAGCTGTTTGGGCTTTTAAAGGGCTGGTTTCAGGGCCTCGGTGAAGTCTCTCCTTTTTGCTTGTTCATCTTCAGCCCCAAATACTGTGCAAAAAAGAAATCTGCACATACATTGATGAAAATCATCTCTGGTTCTGCTAAGCTGGCCATCTGGCTGACGCGCAGGAACCGGGCTCAGAACACCGGCAGTGTGGAACTTGTGCCGGTTCTGAAGGGGCTGGTGAAGGCCCGCCTGGGAGTGGAACATGCTTCCTATCAAATGATGGACAACATGAAGGACTTCAGCTATATTTGGGCTGTAAGAGGGGTTTTATGTTCTGTCGGGGAGGGAGGAGAGCTGATTTTTAATTTTTGATTTGAATCTCTTTTCTGGTGGGTAACAATAAATAAAAACGTTGAGTGGGTAAATTACATCTATTACAACCAACAAAGGTTTGTAAATTACACCAGAGATGCCATTAAGGGCATTGCAGAACAATTAGGACCTACGTCACTAATGGCATGGCAAAATAGAATGGCTTTAGACATGTTGCTTGCCGAGAAAGGAGGAGTGTGTAAAATGTTTGGAACGGTCCGTTGTACTGTCATACCTAACAATACCTCCCCAGATGGCAGCATCACGAGAGCACTAGAGGGACTTATCTCTCTCTCTGAAGAATTGGCAGAGATTGATCGACACAACCCAAACCAGGACTATGTATCAACAAGTCCAGGATGAAGACGAAGAAGTTGAAGATGATTCGATGTGAAGAGATTATTTTCTCAATGCGTCCAATACAACTTCCCTATGATTCATTTATTGAAATGAAGTGTTAAATGATGATGTGAGACTCCCGGGAACATATTGGTCATATTGATTGTAAATGAGTATAAAGTGTTTAAGTGTATTTTATGTGTTTTCTCAAGCATAAACAGGAGGGAAATGTGAGAAAAATTATCAGTACCATTGTGGTACTTGAAAGAATGTTCTGTGAGAAAAGGAATATGTTTGCCAAGGCGATTCTTGTTTTCTGAGTTTAGCCTTGGCCACAAGCGTGTCTGTGTAGCCGAGCTTTATCCAGCTTTATCTTAACCATGTTATAAAATGTGTCATATGATATAAAAGCTTATGTTCTAGACTTAAAGCTCAGACAACTCTGTACTGCTGTGCTGACTTGTCTCCTTGCTGCAAGATATTAAACTTACAAAGACTGACTCCAGTGACTCTGTCTTTTAAAGAAACTCTACTAACAATGTGTGAATGATCTGGCTTCTCCTGGTGAAAGGCTTTAATAAAGGGACTTTTAGACCTCAAAAAAAACCTCTCTCTCTCTCTCTCTCTCTCTCTCTCTCAGGTGCTCCCCCAGTCGTTGCGAACATGGCGGCCGCTGCAGTCAGTCCTGGACCGTCTTCCACTGCAACTGCTCCGACAGCGGCTACAGCGGCGCCACCTGCCACAGCCGTAAGTTGACTGTCAGTCACCACACTGGTCACTGGACAGGAGGGCCAGATTAACCGGCCGACCCCACTTCCTCCTGACCTCTTCTCTTTGTGCAGTGTCCATAATCCGCTACCTTTAAGAACTAATCTGGTACAGAGCACGCGTGCACACACACACACACACACACACACACACACACACACACACACACACACACACACACACACACACACACACACACACACACACACACGTTTCATCATATTTTTTGCCCACTGCAGGATTTCTGTGTTTTGGTTTCCTTTCTTGTAATTTGATCAAACAGACCATATGTAAGCTTAACAATATCAATTTAATTAATGAAAGTGTTAAAACTAAATGAAATAGATTTAGACTCGAGATTACATAAGGGTGCGGGAGCTGCTCTAGGGGTTCTTGTCAGTTAATACTGTGGTTAATTACATGGTGCATATTCCACAACAAATGTGCAGTTCTTTAACACACAAAGATGTAATAACCACACAGTGAATCTCGGGCCCGAGGAAGTTGGTCATTTTACCTGATTGGTAAGACAGCCCTGATTGATGTAGTTACTACCACAGCCGCTACTACAACTACTACTACTATGGCTACTACTACTGCTACTGCTGCTGCTTCTGCTACTACTACTACTGCTGCTGCTACCACTGCTGCTGCTACTACCATTAATACTACTAATAATTCTATTACTGCTGCTACTACTACTGCTGCTAGTGCTACTCCTACTACTACCACTCCTACTACTAATTTTGGGGATTTGGTTGAATATTACTGAAGTAAACTCGTTGCAACTCATGTTTCAAATCACTTTAGACTTTTTCAAGACCATAATCTTTCCATAACCTAAACCAAATGCAATGAGCATCTAAACATAACCACCCCATAATGTTGGTATAAAAGAGAATCAGGTTGGCATTACATATATTTTTATTTCTCTTGCAAATTAGTAGCATATAAATGTATTTTTTTAGGAGACAAGGTTGGAGACATGCAGTGACAGATGAAATGGTAATTAGAATCAGGAGGTAAAATGAGAGGTTAGATTTCTTAAAGAAATAGTAATAAGAGCAGATACTGAATTTCCTTTTACATCCAGTAACTGGAATTTCACACAGAGGCAAACTGTAAAGAAAATATTGCTGAAAGTATAAAATAACATGAATGGTGGATACAGTGAAACGGTATAGAGATGAAAAATGGATGAATAATAAACAGCCTGGAGACTGGTGCTAATGTGCTGTGTTGCTACTTTGATGTACATGTCAGTTCTCTCCATCATTCAGCAAAGCAGTGGTTTGTTTTTTTGTTATTTTAAGTTGACTGTTAAAGATGGCAGCTCCAAATGGCAGCGGCTACATTTACAGTTTGAACATCTGGGGGATGCCAATCATAGATGCACTTACCAGCATTATTGTTCAGTAATTATAGTCATATATTGTTTTTTTCCCCCTAGTAGAGTAGGTGCTGCAAATGTGAATTATGTCAGAACAAAAAGAGAAAAAATTAGTATTTCTTGGTCTTAATTTTGGCTGCAGCCTGGGGACATTCTTCAAAAATAAAGCGACCACTTTGTGAGCCTCATGTGACACCTGCATAATACCCTGCGCCTGCTGCAGAATATTTATAAAACTTGTTTGTGCATGAGTGATACGATGGAGGTTAATGGGTCTGTCGCTGTGACTAAATTGCCAGATACTGGATGAATAAATAAAACCGAGGAGGTAAGGTGGGCTCATTGCTGAGATTTACTGGTTCTCTGCCAGTTCCCTTCAAGCCAAATCCTCCAGACCAAAAGAGGAGAGTTTCCCACACACACAAACACACACATACACACACACTTCACCTCTGGTCTCATTTTTATTACTGGTGTTTCCATGAAAACCTTTTCCTGACCATAGTCAGGCAATGTGATGAATAAAAAAGGCCTTTGGCTGCGGAGGGGAAGAGAGATAAACGGGTGAGTAAAGTGTGGGAACCTTTAGATATGGATTCGACTCCAAGGCCTCGATTATTTTGCCTACAGAGGAAGAACTTGTGTGTGTTTGGAGGGGAGAGGGAGGGAGAGGAGGACTTGAGGAGACAGAGAAGACGAGGCGGGGCTGGTGATGGTCTGATAAAGTTTTATTTCTTGAGTCTTTGTTTTCCCATGAGTCAATGCTATCCTCTCCAGCTGGACTGATCTTGACATTATAATAAAAAAAACTCTGGTTATGATTCAGTGGTGATGCACTCGTATGAAGGAGCACCCATAATCCACCATCTGATGTCGTTCATGTTGATGTTGTTCACCATGATGTCATTCACGTTGAAACCATTCCCGTTACACCCCCCCACAGCTGTGTATGAACAGTCCTGCGAGGCGTACAAACACAACGGCAACACATCTGGACATTTCTACATCGACGTGGACGGCAGCGGACCAATCAGACCACAGCTGGTCTACTGCAACATGACAGGTGATGCGCACGTGCTCACACACACGCACACACAAACTTTCACTACCCTTTTTCCTCACATCATCACTCAACATTTTGTATGATTGACATTTACACAACCGTAAATGATGATGCTCCTCTCATCAGTCTCTGACTCTCTTAACAAGAGATGGGGAGAAAGAGAGAAATCTCCCCCTCCTTGATTTTCAGCCTAAAGTATCAAATAGAAGCCGGTATAACCTTTGACCACAGTGTTGTTATTATGTCACAGTAATGGTTGTGTTTACTTGTGTCTGTTCATCCACAGAGGAGAATACGTGGATGGTGATCCAGCACAACAACACAGAGCTGACCAGAGTCCGACCGTCCCCAGGCGTGAGCCAACATCTGGTTCACTTCAACTACTCTACCGAGGAGGAGCAACTGTTGGCTGCCATTGGCCAATCAGAGCACTGTGAGCAGGAGCTGGCCTACCACTGCAGGAAGTCCCGCCTCCTCAACACTCCAGGTAATTCCTTTTTTTTGTTTGTTTGTTTGTTTGTCTTTTTGTTCCAGCTGGATCGCAGCTGGTTTAGCTGCCGTCTGGCCTTAAAAACCATATTGCAACTTTAAATGGTTTGGTATGGCCCATATTTGCCCTGTAAACATAAAGTGTGCACGGTCACCAGCAGCAGCACAGCAGTGTGTTTTTTTTGTGTGTCCCCATTAACAGTATAACAAATACCATGTGTTTGAGGAAAAGCCTGTTTATTAAAAACCTACATTCTGTATTGATACCATTTATAGATCAGTCAAACTGGAAATTAATACTTAGACACCGAATGCACACAAAATATTTCTACTGGCAGCAACATGTTTTTTTCTTCTGATTTATTGATGTTCAGTTTGAAAATTCACAATTTTATGATCCAGTTTGCAGTTTGAATGATATATAAAATAGATGGTAGACAAGTGGAATGTGATCGATTCACAAAGGCATCAGAATCTGCTCATCTCTCTGGATGTTATCCACATATACCCTGATTAAAAATGGAAAGTAACAGATCACAATTGAATCACAAAAAGATAACAATTGAATAAAGAAAGTTGTTCAAGGGTTTTTTTTTTTTTTAATTATTATTCAGATCCACTGTTTTTAAACGTAATGGTGAATCCAAAAAAACAAATTAAAATCTGAAGCCTTGGAGTGAAAGCACTTGAATCCACTGAATCTAATGGGGTTTTTTGTCCGCTTCGCCATCAAACGGTTAGCGTTGTTGCTTTTGGACGACCTTCAAGACGGATGATTGGGACGATCTCCAGGTGAAGCAGGAATACGGGAAGCGGGATCAAATTTTACTCACAGGGATTCAAACCAGAAAAAGTAAATAGCCGTCTCTTCTTACTTAAAGATGGTTTGAGTTGGCTGCATTTGCATTTCAGCTGAATGACCCCCTCTGCTTCATCCACCACCGGTGGGGAAAAAAGATTAAATGATACCACACAAGGACATACAGGAGATTTTTCAAAGATAGTAAAAATATTCATTGAATATTTTTACTTTCATTTATTCATTTTCATCTACAAAGGACTTGATTAACTGAAGTTGTAACTACTGAATCGCGCTTGTTTTTTTTTGTTTTTGTGTGTTACTGAATTTATTTAACAAGAGTGAGTTATGAGGCATAGTTCATCTTGTACAAAAAACAAATAAACTCTGGAGGAAACAATTCAACTCCCTGCAGGTCCACAAAATTTTCTCGCTCTACCAGACGAAAACAAAATAATTGTTACTCTTATCGCTGCAAACTTAATCAGGGTCCAAGGATTTTTCTGCTATTCACCAGTGAGCAAGATGAATGAATTGTGTACAACTTGTATAAATGTCTCCTCCTTTTTGACTGGGCATTGAGTCCAATTAGCTTTGTTTTTTTGATGTTTGTTTATTTGTTTTCTTCTTATGAGTCATTACCCCGACGCTGTGACTCAGTCAGTTAAACCACCAAAAGTGTTTAGACATGCATTTTTTTTTAGGTGGCAAATACTACCTAGACATACATAATATTGTTATACAGACATAATTTTGCCAATTTTTTTTCTTTATGTATTTAAGCAGCATACAGTGTTACAATTTCATGATTTTAGAGAAATGCCGCTGCAGGGCAATGCAACAGTCTTTTGACATTAGTGCCCTCCACCCATCTACAGTCTGGCTGCAGCCCAAACAGTTGGCAGGACAACAAGGCTGGAGCAGTAAGGGCAAGACAGTTGGTGGACTGAGGAAAGAAAGGGCACGAGACAGGCGAGTGGATGCAGGGTGCATTTTACTCCCTCGGTATTTAGTTTACAGTCTCGAGGTGGCTCGCAGTAAAGTGTGTTTCTGGAAAAGCTTTGGCCTGTACATCAACGTACATTTAGTAGCACAGAAAGCATCGACCAGAGCAAGTGTCCAGGTTTTTTTTTAGGGAAAATTTAAAAAAAAAAAAAAAAAAAAAAAAAAAAAAAAATTTTTTTTTTTTTTTTTTTTTTTTTTTTTTTTTTTTTTTTTTTGAGCATTTTTTTTTCGTTTATCAAAAAGATTTTCTCTTTAAATTTTTTCTTTTTTTTTTTTTTTTTTTTTTTTTTTTTTTTTTTTTTGAGATGAGAGATTTTGAGCTGATGAGAGAAGCTGAATGTGAATGAAACTTTTCTGAAAAAGAAAAATTTTTTTTTTTTTTTTTTTTTTTTTAAATTTTTTGTTTTTTTTTTTTTTTTTTTGAAAGCTAATGTGTCAGATGTACTGACAAGTCTCACAGGTCACCACAGGTGGTCAAGTCACTCCAGGTCATCATCATATCATATTTTGGTTATTTTCTATTTTTCTTTTTTTTTCCTGTTTCTTTCGTCTGCGAGGAAAAGCATGAGTGAAGTGAGCTTGACTTGAAACTTGAGGCGAGGAATGAAGATTGAAGACTGACCCTGGCCCTCCCTCACAACACCTCCATTTCGTGTGTGTGTGTGTGTGTGTGTGTGTGTGTGTGTGTGTGTGTGTGTGTGTGTGTGTGTCCGTGCGTTCCAGAGGGCTCTCCGCTCAGCTGGTGGCTCGGCGGTTCTGGCTCCGGTCGCGTCCAGGCCTACTGGGGCGGAGCTCACCCGGGAAGCCAGCAGTGCGCCTGCGGCCTTCAGGGCGACTGTGTGGACCCGCAGCACTACTGCAACTGTGATGCCGACCGCACAGAATGGTACTGAAATTGATAAACTCATATTTTTGGGGGGTATTTTCCAGGGTGTCTTAGAGTTTAAGCATCTATTTGAGGCAGCGAACCATCATGTCTCAAGAAAAGAAAGCAGCAGACTACAAGGAGGCAGAATGTGCCGTTATATAATGTTACATTTCATTTTGAACTCTGAACTTTTGTGTAATAACTGTCAAACCATGGCTTCAGAAATGCAGAGATTTTCCAGGAAGCAAAAATAAGGGAATCCGGCTCCAAAGTAAAAGATTGCATAGCATAGTTTTTTCAGTAATGGACAATTTGACAAAAGGGGGGAAAAAAACATTTCTGTTTAGTGCAATTTTAAATTATTACTTCAATGTCCCTTGTTGGTGCTATTGCATTAACAAGCATTTTGAAACATGAATATTATAGTGATGTGTAAATAAAGCCAGGAAAACTATGTGAATTACTTTCACGTGATTGAAAGAAAAGCAATTCAAAATGATTGCATCTGTAATGAAATACACAAAATAACTTGCTGCTATTCTTTAAGGCAGCTGAGACCAAAAAAAAAAAAAAAAATCTGGATTGGTTCACATTGATTTCACATTCGCTGGAGAAAAATAGCAGGAACCCCCATAAATAATCTGAATACAGAAAAGGACACAAGACAGAAAAGGAGAAGGAAGAAAAGTATTCTCGCCAAATTTGATTTCCTGCAAGATGCCAAACATGATAATTTTGGACAAGCACGCTGCCTGACTTGGTAAGTCTGGCGGTTAAGCAAGCATCAAATTGACTGTGATAAATTGAGCGGAGGAGAGAAACAAAACAGTTTGAACGTTTCACCCGTGTTGTAAGCGACCCTGCCATCGATCACATCTCTTTCTTCCGTCACTCTTCTGCCACCTGTCCAAACAGTTTGCTGCTGTGCCGCCTCTATTTTTAAAAAGGTACCAGAGCTGCCACGGCTGCTCTTCAATATTTCATCAGACTCAGAAAAAGTGCTCCTCACACCGGTCCCTCCGGTCCTGAATGTATTTTTATACACCACTTTCCCCCTGCAACAAGGTTAACAGATAATCTGTGGTGGATAAAGCAGGGCCGTGCCGTGGGCCTGAGTGGATGGGAGGTGTCCCGTTCTGGGAGCAGCCGTTCAAACAAACAAACAAACAAACAAACAAACAAACAAACAAAACAAAACACAATTCCATCCACGGAGAGATGAGCGCCAGGATGCTTCCAATTTGGGATTTTGGAAAGACTAAGTTCCTGAGAGGTTGCACCTATGCACTGCAGTGTTTGCATCAGCTTGGCACAACATGTAAAATTGTCACAAGTGTGATGTAACATTAAAAACATGCACACCAATAAATGTTTGCAAGCAAAGCAGCATTAGTTTGGGTTTTGTGATTGTTGTGGGTTTTTTTTTTCATTCTTGTCCTATTTTTTTTTAGCTCTTTTACAAAATCAATCTTTGTCTTCGTCCCCCTGCCTCCTCTTTATCTCCTTTGACATTATCATCCTCTTAACTTTGCATGTCTCTCCTCCCAAAAATGTTTCTTTGTCCCTCGTCTCTCTTCACTTTTCTCCTTTCCTCACCTCCTCCTTCTTTTTCCCCTCAACCACCAGGGCTGAAGACTCCGGGCTGCTAACCCACAAGGAGAGCCTCCCGGTCGGGTCTCTGGTGCTGGGTGACATCCAGAGGCCGGGGTCGGAGGCCGCCTACAGAGTGGGACCGCTCCGTTGTCGGGGAGACAGTAAGCAACGATTCTCTCTTTCTTCGCTCTTTGAATAATTTTGGAATTTCAGTCTCTAGTACATTATAAAAGTTATGCATTTATAGCCAGCAGCACCGTACACTTTTGGTTTCAGTTAGTTAGCATAACCGTCTAGCTCATTTGTTCCTGATCTGACAGTGAGGGCTTTTGTGTTTGTGTGTGTGTGTGTGTGTGTGTGTGTGTGTGTGTGTGTGTGTGTGTGTGTGTGTGTGTGTGTGTGTGTGTGTGCGTGCGTGCACATGTGTTTTTTTTTTTCAGAGAACTTCTGGAATGCTGCATTTTTCGACAAGGAGACGTCGTACCTCCACTTCCCCACGTTCCACGGCGAGCTGAGCGCCGACATCTCCTTCCTGTTCAAAACCACGGCCTCCTCCGGCGTGTTCCTGGAAAACCTGGGCATCAAGGACTTCATCCGCATCGAGCTGAGCTGTGAGTGGGAGCTGGAGCCCGAACACACTTAAAAGGGAATGTGTGTGTGTGCATCACACACATGCAAGCCCCCTATGGTGTGTGATTTATAGCATGACAGCAAAACTAATAGTGTTCCTTTAGTTCTATGGATGTAATAATGATGCAGTTAGAAGATGCGATAGTTACATTTGTCCGCTTTTAACTGAATTTTAAAAAGAAGTTTGGTTCCTTTTTGTTCATTTTTGTTGAACTGTGAACACAAACATTTGCAAAAAAACACTTGTATCCTGACAATTTCTTTTAATTTTTTCCCAAGGGCTCAGAATTAAGTGTTTGACATTGTCTGGTCATTGAGGTCTTACAGTAGAGGAGGGTAACGGTTACCCTTTTAATTTGGAGGTTGGATGAAACTGGCTGCTTATTTATTTTATTTTCATTTTATTTTATTTTTAACCGATAGGCTGGATTCTTTGGGGTCTCTGTTTTCCCTCCAGTTTTGCTTGTGCGTCTCCAACATTTTATCCTGCTTTAGGCTGCACTGTTTTGTTCCCGAACCAACCCCCCCCAGATTGCATCTAAACGCATCGTGTGCACCCCTGTGGAGGCCATACTCCAGCCCATGGGTGACACCATTGCAATAACCACAGTGCCGACAGTGCTTGAACAAGATTAAACCCATAAAGAGGAACTCGTAATTACTGCGGACCTTTTTTTTTTGTGTTTGTGTGTGTGACCTTGTTTTTAATTTTACATTTGTTTCATGAACTCTCTTAGGGATTTTCTCCAAGACCCGCCATTAATTCATGTCTCTTGTGTAATACACACACATTTACGGCCCCTGCAGTGCGTTTAGATTATGACAGTAATAACCGACAGGGTGTTATTTAGTTTATGGATGCCATTGAAATGTGGTGGGATTGTGTCGTGTGTGTTTAAGGCCATCTATAGATTGTATCATTTGAATTATAGCTGTATTACCCAACAAGGTGTCCTTGTGCTTGTATGGTTATGATAGTAATGCAGCGAGGTATGAAGCAAACATTTATGGGCATCAATGGTGTGTGCCATTTTAAGACAGCCTGTACTGATGCCGGGAATCATCCATTGTTACCTGGTGAAGCTCATCCACCCTGCCTCACCCTTTTAGGGTTTGGTTTAGTTTTCTGTTTTGCAGGTTGTTTTTTGTGTTGTGTTGCATTTTGGAGGAAGTTGTTTTATAAAAAAACAAAAACAGGGGATTTAAGGGACCCACACTAATCTAATAATGGGACAGTAGCCTCTTTCCTCTGGGAAATCACAGGCAGTACAGTTGTTCCAGTTCAGAATACCACTGCTCTGTTTTCAGCACCCCCCCCCCCCATTACTCGATGGCTCTGTAACTTCTGAAATACAGTTATTGCAGGACACTTGGATATTGTTTCATCTTGTGCTGCGCTCCCACAGTAATACATCCCTGCCTTCCACCAGCACAACATGAGGGATGATGGTACCCCTCTAAATCTTTCGCTTTTGGCAGAGGGGACAGAGAGGAACTAATACAGACGTTCGGCAGCACGGCACCGTCCTCGGTGCTGAACCACAGCTGCATCGACGGGGCCGAGGTGCTGGCCGCGGTCCTGAATCCAGGCCGGGGCTCAGAGGGAAAAAGTACAGTAGTGAAAGTATTCGGATCCTATAATCTACATTTGAAATTGTCATATAATAATGAATTATCATTCAATGAGAAAACAATGTAAAGACAATAAGGGGCTACCTGGACTTACATTTATCAGGTGGCAACAAACACGAGTCCAAATGAATGTTAGTTTTGCCCCATGACTGCCGGATGTGTAAATAAGCAACTGTTTGTGAACAATTTCACCATATGAACTTATAAACCTGATATGGTGCCGTTGTGTTCACACTGTGTTCCCTTCCCGGGTTCCTTACGACACCCCATAAGCAAAAAAAAGGTGGCCCGATATATGAAAACAGACTCTACCCACGTGAGTCTCGACCTCACAGAGACTAATCTTGTGCATCAGGGCACCTCAGAGCGTGTTACACATGTATCATGGCAACTTATCACCAGAAAGACCTTTAAATCAAACCGCCCCCTTTTTAAAATATATTCAGGTATCAAAAGTCAAAGTAGAAAGTGTTCACCCTTTCAGTGTTTATCATATACTTGTATACGTGTGCCGCAGTTCACTATCATTAGCCGGTTCAGATAGGCCTGATGTTAACGCAATACGCTAATTTTATGTTTTGATATCCGCAATCTCTCTCTATAGAACCTACCAGGTAATTACAGCAGTGATACAAGTATAGTCGGGGCAAGAGGGGCAGAAAGGAATCTGCCCCCGCCGCAGCTGCCCATATGACCTTGTGCATTTTTGCAAGCCTGGTCCTTCCATGTAGACAGCACACAGCCTCTACCCCGGGTTCTCTGGTCTTTCGATGGTTGTGATCCTGCGAGGCCTGTTCCCAGTCTGCTTGGTTGCGGGGGGTGAGGGTGGGGGGGCTCCGCTGGCTCCGGCGTTTGTTGTTTCGTTGTGGGTGAGTAATTAAACTTCATTCCGGGAATCCCTGCATATGCTCCCATCTGCTCTGCTGGCTCCACACGCTCGAGTCTGGCCTACCTGCTTGTTAAAGCCTTCGTCTCTTCTCTCGGTTGTGGCACTGGCGGCTCTTAGAAGAAGGGATGGAGCGGCGTGGAAATATGCCGCTAGTAAACAAAGACTCAATCCAGCTGCACTTGGGAATTTTTTTTTCTTTTTTCTTTAATGTGAAGATACACCTGTCTCTTGAACAAGAATCATAAAATGAGGTTTCAGCACAGATGTCCCATCCCCCATTAGCAGAGATGTGGACACGTCCCATTTGCACAAATTGAGTGATGGAGTTGGGTTTGCGTTTAAGTTTTTTTGTGTCTAGAAGAAATGACGAGTGAATGCTACGTTTCATTCGATTCCCTGATGGCAGCAGTGAAAGCTTTCCATCCAAACAAAAGATTGAACTTCGTATTTCATCTCCCTTTTGTTTGCTGTTACATTTTGTTTTTGTAAAAAGTTTAAAGCTTCTGGAATATAAGAATACATTTTAAAAAATTTATCACTGGAATTTTAATTTCATGGCTTTATTGAAAATGAACGTATTAAAGTAATTACAGCTCAGTGACACCCGAAGTTTTTTTTTTGTGAAGAACTGTTTGTGTGATTTTGAAACCTGAATTTATCTCCTTGATTAAAATTGGTTTTGTAGGCGGAATATGTTTGCTTTAATTAAACTTTCTCAAAACTTTATTATCAGAAACTTTGTTGTGTAGGAGAAGAATTCAAAAATATCTTAAACTATGAAATATATCCTCTTCACCAGGCAGCAAAGTAATTGTATGGGGTTTTTTTGGGCCAAAAAAAATGGTAAGAAGTTGAAAACTCATCCTAACTCACAATGCCATTTGGTTTTTTTTAGCTTTCCCTTTGTCTCCTTTCAGTTTCCATCTCCCTCTTTTTCTCTTATCTAAAATCAACCCCCCTTTACCTCTTAAAATTCTTCTCCCCTTCGTCTTCCCCGATCAGCCTCCACCCAGGTGCTGTTCTCCTTTGACGTGGGTAACGGCCCACTGGAGGTCCGCGTGGAGTCTGGCGTCCCGCTGAACGACGACCGGTGGCACCGGGTCCGAGCCGAGCGCAACGTCAAGGAGGCGTCGCTCCGACTGGACGAGCTCCCCGCCGCCACGCAGGAGGCGCCCGCCGACGGGCACTTCCACCTGCAGCTCAACAGCCAGCTGTTCATAGGTGAGGAGCGCGAGGACCGAAAAAAAAAAAAAAAAAAAAAAGGTCCTTACTAGTGTCGAGCAGGGACAGAAAATCCTCAACCCTCACGTTTTGTTTATTCAGTTTCCCTTTATTAAGATTATAAAACAGCCCTTTATAATTTCACACATGAGTTCTTCGATGTCTGTGGGGATTTCTTTTGCCTCATTAGCATCAGTGCTGGTGGGTTCAAGGCCCTTTCTTAAATCTTGAGGGACTGGAACAATATCAGTCTCTCTCTGTCTCTCTCCCTCTCTCTCTCTCTCTCTGCATCTCTTTTACTCTCCTCTTTCCTTTTATCCTTTTTTGCCTTTTGAGAGAACCAGTAGCTCTGTCTCTGCGGGTCCTCCTGAAGTTGGTAGCTTGATCGGAGAACTTTATTGTATTAATTTATTTATTTTTTGGCTCTTTATGCAGTAAAACTCTTTTCTTTCTCAACTTCTCAGACAGTATTTTATGAATTATATAGCTAAATTCATTAATTTGTCTTGTTACTCAAAGCCTTCGCACAGAAAAGGTCATTTACATAAGAGCCATCTGCATAAAATGCAACCTAACTAAAAGAAACAAAATGATGCATCCACTGTTTCTCACCAAAGCACATTAGGCCTTGTATTCTCAAGGCCTTATAAAAAGGTGCTGAATGCATATTCTTCCATGTAAAACATTTTTGCAACAGTTTGGAACCTACTTTGTCTACATCTTTGTTTGCTTGTAACTGTCTTGACACCATGTTGCCTCCAACTGTTGATCATTGTTGTTTATCACGTAACCTGTGTATGATATAAAAACAAAACTGGGACCCTCTTAAAAAATTGCTCCATAGTGCCACTACTGGTCAAAAAGTTCACTGGCTACCTTTAATAGATAAAAGGACACACAAAGAAAAGAAGAGTAAACTGAGCACAGGTAACTAAGTCTCATGAGGTTGCATTGGAATGAGTTATAAAACTTTCACATATGCCTATAGGGTCTACACTGGTAATGCCTGGCTGTTACAAAGGCTGCTTCAGATGCTGCAGAGAGAAATACATCATTTATGTTTGCTTGAAAGCCAAGGGGCATGACTAGTTTTAAGGGTTTTATAGCGAAATAGTATTTCTGCTCTTAAAATCACTTCGGCTGTTTTGCATGTCCTAAGATGCTAGTGACCAAGTGTGTGTTCGTGTGTGTGTGTGTGTGTCTGTGTGTAGATCGTAAGAGCACGTACTTCACTGAGTGTTTTATATCCCCATGAGGATCGGATTAAATCCTAGAAATATTCTCTCTCCCCCTTTTTTTTTTTTCTTAACATATGTTAATCTGCTACTGGCTTAATCCTGTTGCCTGTTCAGCAGTATTGGACATGAAAGATGCTGAGTCTGTTCAAACTCCTGGTAGACTGAGATCCAGGGCTCATCACTGACCAAGTCTGACCTCTGCCTGAAAGAGAGAACAAAATCTTCTGACTCAAACTGCTTTTGGCCAAATGCCACCAGCTGCTCAGCGCTGCTGGATGTGAAAGTGCCGAGTCGACCGTTTCTGACCCCCGAGCAATAATCACATTCAATAGAATAAACATGCAGCAGGGAGGGAGTCATATGTAGTGTGGCGTGTGATGTGTTTTCTTGCAGCCTGGGTCTTTAAATAATCTGTAAATAAATCCGAACTTGTAAATTTTTCATTAGCAGTTGTGTATTCAATACGCTGCACACTGAGAATATCATCCATCAATGCAGCACCTCTGTTTATCTCAGCTCCATCGGTTCAGTTCTATGAGTCTAATGCTCTGTTCTACCTCTGAGTCTAATGAAAATAATGAAAATCCATCAGTTATTATCAGGATTTATGATTCTGTAAATGTTATGTATGTCACTACATATCAGAAAAAAATTACTAAAAACAAAAAACACACGGTGGGAGAAAACAAACCAGCAAGCAGTGACGAGATGGGAAGAAGGCTGCAGAGGTGGCAGCAGTGGTGGGGGAATCGAGATGGATATTGATTCGCTCCATGTGTTCAGCTGATAATCCGCTCTGAATAGCCGGCAGGTCGCCGCCATCGGCCTAAGCCCGTATGAGTTTACTTCTGAACCGCAGAGTGCAATGAGAGACCGACAGCTTGATGTGTTTGAATAGAAATGAGCCCAGTATTTGAGCTGATGGTCACGACTTGATGTGGAGATATAAAGAATTTCCATCCTCCTTGAACAGTAACAAGTATGATGTATTTTCTGTTAAACTACTTTAAAAAGCCATTTGGAGTGAAAAGCTGAGATTTTCTGCGATCACAAGCCACAATATTGCTTTACAGACTTTATTACCATGCATAGCTTATTTAGGAGTTGTGATCCTGCCTTTGACAAATTCAAAAGGAAAATGTTTACTTTTGTTTGGATTTCTAGTCTTTGCATGCATCCGGAATAACTAGGCTCCATTGTTACATGAAGTGCATTTGAGACACAGATTTTTTATGTCATTCGACTTAATCGTATTAATTACAAAGCTCAGCGCCATTTTGTATGGATTCACGAGACGTAATTGTACAAACAGTGCATTTATGAGCCTTAATTATTCCTTGCACAGATTCATAAGGCTACAAGTTACATTGTCTCAATTAATAACCCATGTTATTGCCTCCCATAGATTTATAAGCCGTAGGATTGCTTTTCCAGTTTCTTTATTGCCTGATATTTGTTGATAAAAGATATCCAAACGCAGCAGTTTCAAGTGAAAGATATCAGCATTCATTGCAAACAGCACTTCTGCATTCTTTGTTGTATTGCCTGGCTTCAATAGATAAGCCATGGTTTACTGGTGCTGCGTTCGCGTCAGTGTCGGCGGCTGCGTTCAGGAATCTGTTGCTGTCGTAGCAGAACCAGGCCATTTCCACTTCTGAATTCGTTTATTGTAATCTTACAGGGTACAATGAAATTGGATCTAATCACCCAATCATCTGGCTTTTGAGGCATTGTTTGATAACAAATCCTCATTGTTATCCCAGAGGCAAATTACATTTATATCTGTTAATCTATGCATACTTAATGATGCACAGATATTTTTTTCTTGCCTTCATTCCAAAACCGCGTTGAAATAAATTTTCTGTGCGAATGAGGACTCGCTGCTTTTCTCCGTTATGTTTCCCCTTAAGCTGCAGACGCTGTTTTGGACTATGGATCAACTTTACACTTCTTCACAGACAAAACAATTTATCATTTTTTTGATAATGAGAGGCTGCAGCCACACTAGCAGATCTGCGAGGCTGTATGTAGATACAGCCGTGCTTTGAGCTGAATGCTATCGCCAGCTCGCTAACACACCGACTGTGACAATGCTAACATGCCGATGTTTTGCTGGTACATCGTCTACTGTGGTCCCCATCCTAGTTTAGCATATTAGCATTTGCTGATTGGGCCTAAACGCAAAGTACAACTGAGGCTTGTGGGAATGTCTTTTGTTTTGTGACTTCGTACCTGCAAAATCAAAGTTTCAGAAAAAACAAAAAAATTCGACCTGATGACGATGTTTAATTAAAATGTCAGATGAATTCATCCGGAGGGGATGATCTCTACCCCACAAATATGTGGCGGACGGACGTATCCTCTGAGTTCATTGCATAACATCCTACATTCATGTTTTCAAGCTACGGAAGCTGTGCCGTTGGATATGTGGTCGTGGCTCTCTGTGTTCCAGGGTTTTCCTGCTGACGCACTAGTTCCAAGTCCATTCCTCTCTTCCCAGACTTTGCTTTCTGAACCTGCAGGTCGAGGTTTTTGGGGGTTTTTGTTGGGTTTTTTTGTATTTTAGCCACATATGTTTCCTTTGATGATTGCTTTGATCTCGCTTGGCTAATTGTTGTTCCGTTCACCCTTCTGTGCCTTCATACTGTACGCTCCAGAGCGGAGTACGCGATCTTGTGTAGAGAGACCGTAAATGGTCTTGTTAGAGCCGAGGTTGTATGCGAGGATGAAAGTCTCACTGATCTTGAAGGTCTCACTGATAACCTCTGGCCAAAGGTTATCCATGTTCGGATTCTTTGATCTTCGCTTTGATCATCACTCCAAAAGTCCCTCATTATGGTTTTTCCAACTGACCTTGCCATCGTGGACATGGGCCCTGTAAGCACTGGGGCGTCCACCCAGCCCAGCCCACCCAGTGGCTTGCGGATGACAAAAGTAATGCAAAAGTTCCCTCTGAGGCTCCCCCACTGTAAAGGCGATGAAGTTCCCCATAGAACTCCTCAAAGGGCGCCCGCTCAGTGGGAGAAAATTCGATAGTGCCCTGTAGAGTCCCCCTCTGAAGCGAGAAAGAGTGATAAAGTGCCCTTTAGATGAAGAAGATGCAATGCAGTGCCCTGTGAACTGTGGTTTGTAATGGGGTGAGCTGGAGGTTCTGTAATGGAAAAAACAAAAAAAGGGAAAAAAATGGGAAAACTGTCCCCTAGGGTACCCCAGCTCCATGTGTGAGAAAACATGATGCCATGATGGGTTCCCTTTCAGTTACCAAAAACGCAGTGAAGGGCCCTGAAGTCTTAGCCGCCCAGTAGTACCGTGCCCTGTAAGATGCCCTGACAACAGCACCCTTCAAAATCAATTTGTAGTAGTTGTAGCTGACATTATTCCATAGCTTCTTTAACTTCTCCATGTAAAAGTCAACAAATGCCACTGTCTCAAGATCCAAATTTTTATTTTATTTTATTTATTTATTTATTTATTTTTTAATCACGCACCCTAACATTTAATCACTAATTCCCAGTAAGGTAGGTTCTCACCTTTTTTTAGTCACAAACGCTGTATTTTTCACTCATATTAAAGAGTATTTCGTGCTTCGTACCCGTTTCACTGACTCAAAGTTTGTGACTTGTGTTAGAGGGGAGCCCGAACGGAGCTCGGCGATTCATTGGTGTGAAAAGCTGCTGCTGATGCTGCCGCTGTTGAGCAGTAGGAAGTTGTCAGCTCTGAGTGCTGAGGGCAAGGAAACTGGCACGAGCTCGGGGGACAGGAGCAATCTCGACCCGTAATCTCTGCAGAAGCGACGGGTTGTCGGACTCGAACTCTTGCTCTGCCATCACGCTAGATCACGTGCTACAGGTGTACGTGTATTTTTCAATACTGTTTCCCTTTGTAGCTGTGACTTTAAGGAAAAATAAATTGAAAAAAAAAAATCTCTATATAATTTATTTATTTATTATAGCAAATGAGATACTGAAGAACAATGGAAGGAAAAGTGATGAGAATGGAAGAAAATCTGCCTCCCTGCTGCACGGAGGACAGACGTATGACCAGACACACAGCCAGACAGTAATTCAGGATGGCAGCCAACCACCTGGTTAGCCCCTCAACAGCTAGAACGATGCTTTACAGACCATATCTAAAGACGGCCGGCGAAAGTTATGTCCCCGAATCCGTTTTCCCGTGCGGCCTGTGGCCCTCGTCGCTGTTTCATCATTGTGTCATTTCGTAAGAGGAGTGCTGACAGTTCGGAGCCTCCGGGGGAACAGAGGCGACATGAGGATCCTCGGTAGATGACAGGAGGAGGACAGACTTGTCAACAAACAAAGAAATAAAGGAGAGGCTGGGGGGAAAAAGAGGGACAGGCATATTTGTTCTTTGTTTGAATGTAGCAATCAAGGCAAGCAATCCAAGAACAATGATGTTGGATTTTTTTTCTTGTGATATTTGCAGTTTAGCAGTTCCATCCACATGGGAAATTTTAAGTTTTACCGTTTTACATCTCTGCATGAAATAGAAACGCACATATAAAATAACAAATACCATTCTCTGGCTTGTTTTTTTATGTTGCCAGGGGGCACGGCGTCCAGGCAGAAGGGCTTCCGGGGCTGCATTCGCTCCCTGCAGCTGAACGGCATCACCCTGGACCTGGAGGAGCGGGCCAGGATCACGCCCGGGGTCCGGCCCGGCTGCCCGGGTCACTGCAGCAGCTACGGCTCGCTCTGCCAGAACCAGGGCCGCTGTGTGGAGAGGGCCAACGGCTTCCACTGTGACTGCGGCCAGTCGGCCTACGCCGGGGTCTTCTGCCATACAGGTACTGTCCCCGTGTTATGTTCTTCAGCAAGATGCTGAAAATCAGATTTGAGTGTGAAGGGGCTATTTCAATGCATTGAAAACTCTCTGGATAAAAGCGTATAAATATAGGTTGTTTTCATGTTGCGTAGGTTTTCTTTGGCCGGGGGTATTTTATATTGAAAAAGGAGAAATTTGACATATGATGATTGAAAAAAATTTGACCTTTTGTGACAGAAGTAAGGTGCTGGAAGAGTTTCAGTTTGGCTGTAAAAAGCTGCCACGGTCTCGATGGAGCTGAGGCAATTCATTCCATCATAAATTTCTCAACAGCTCAGACATCGTTGACCTCTCTCGCTATATGAGACCTGTCCAACCAGTTTTATAACGACATGTTGCATTGTGTCCTGGTGCTTTACATTTTTACTGCAGTCGGCTCATCGCACACCAAGGTCGGAGCAACTTTGATGTTTTCTATAAGCTTGTGGCTCCTCGATGAGGAGGATGAAAGAGTCGAGGCGGGTGGCTTTGTCTGAGCAGAGCCTTTTAATCTGCAGATCAGCCCCGAACATCTGAATCTCCATATGTGCACATACACATTTATTTCCATGGGATTATAAAAGCATATACAACCATAACGAAGTTTATAACACTCAAAAGGAGGAAAATATGAATAAAAATAAACAAGAAGAAGAAGATACAGAGACTGTACTTCAGAGCATCCCTGTGTAGGTGTTTTTCTGTTGCTGTTTAAAAGAAGGCTGAGAATCTGCAGTGTACCACTCTGTGATGGAAGGAAGAGGTCCACCGAAGTACTTAGCTGCCATACAAGGTCTGAGGTTCCATGCAAATGCTGTTTGTTTGATGTGTTGGAGTCTATTTAAGTCGTCGGTTTGATGTTAGAATTCACTGCGTTAACAATGCATCATCATCGCCATCTTGCTGAACTTTGTACTGTATTTGGTTTCAACAGCCTAAGTGAGTTCAGCAGTTTCGAGAGGACTCTCTGCGCCCTCTTCCCACAGACATTCCCAGCCATCCATCTACTGTACCTTAATCTGCATTTACGTCAGCAGGGTGAGGCACAGCGGTTGAATTTTAATTGCCTCGATGCGTTTGTGAAACGCTGCGTGGAGAGTCGTCAGGAAAAATTTGTCCACCACTGCCTTCTGTAATTAGTATAAAAAAAAAAGACTTTCTTCACGCTTTTTTGCAGGTAGTTTGAGAACAGCCTCACGTTCCCATCTAATCTAATTAAGCCGCGAAGAGTTGTTTATATGCTTTTAATATCCGATTGAACTAAAATAACCTTGAGCAGTTTATAAAGATATGGAAACAAAGTGGAAAGTCACTGAGAGGGAGGCAACAAAAAAACCCCAACTTATTTTACATTTTAACAAACTGGAAAAGAAAAAAAAAATCTCCAATTCATGAGTAAATAGAGTGCAGTGTTTTAAAATATCAGGCTTGACCGATAGGAAATCAGATGCCATGTTCCAAACATGGTGCCTGATTCTTCCCAGAGGAAGCTGCTAATGAAACACTCTCAGGGCTGACTAAGTCTATAAGACTCGTATAAACGGACTTTCAAATGCTCGCTAGCCAAGCAACATCGATAGCTTCAAGCGGCCGGAAGGGCTTCACATCACTCCGGCTCTCGGGTCCCCACACTGGCCTCCCGTCTCTCGGAGAGCGGATTTTCAGAAACACTCCTGTCGGTTTATAAAGCACTGAGTGTGTGTTTAAAATACCCTCTTTTGTGTGCGTTTCTTTTGAGCCGTGTGCTTGATGTGAAGCACTTTGAGTTGCGTTGTTGTTGAGATGTGCTCTATGAATAAACTTGCCTTACCTTGCCTTCAAGAGACCCATAATGCAACCCTCTGTCCACAACCATGTGATGCTGGTCCTCTCTCCACTCAGAGACAAAATCTGATGTTGCCACTACAGATTTTCTAAGCGACCCCTCGATTATTCAAACCTAATTTCCAGAGAAAATTAAACTCTTATAATGCCTGTGCAGTAATTTATCCTACTTAAATCCTTAGCCTACAATTATAAAGAAGCTAAATAGTAGTAAATCAGGACATATCTCTGGTGGAGCTGATCACGTAGAATTTGGCCGGCTTGTCCGGATGGGAGCATTATGGAGTGTTCGTGTTCCACGGCTGCGGTGAATACTCGTTCAGATCAAAGACGCATGCAGAGAGATTTGCCGGCCACGTCGGGGAGTAACGGTTTCAAATTCCTTGCAGCAACTAATACATGTTGCTTCGTCCATGTGTGGCTGACTCACCTGCATCATCGGATTAGAACCCCAAAATAGTCCCAAACAGGGAGGGTTGTCGTCTCACCCCAAGGCAGCCCCCGTCTTCCTCAGCACACACCTTCGGGACAGCATTATGAGAATTTTTCATTTTTTACTGATCCTTACAGCTCAGACTCGGAAAGATAATGAAGTGTTTGCGATGCTCAGTCAGCGGTGGAAGAAGCGACTCAGATCCCTCCCTGAAAATAAGCACGTTGTTACGGATGAAAGGCAGCTTGCTGTCAGCCTGGTGCTGTGCCAGCCCCAAAAAGTTGATAAGTGCCGGTTCGGCACTGTTGGAGAGATTTTCCTGTAAGTAGAGGACGGGTGAAATCCGAGTGGGGGATGCTGAACGAGAGAGAGAGAGAGACAGAGAGAAAGCGGGTGTGTGTGTGTGTGTGAGGTCATAGGGAGTTGTCTTCCTTGTGGGGAGCAAAAAGGAAGCCCCCAAAATGTAAAGAAGACTGTTTGGGTAAGGGTCAGGGTTTAGGCCAACGAGTGCGCATGGTTAAGGTTAGAGTAAGTCTCCAGGAAATGAATGTAAGTCAATGTAATGTCCTCTGAATGTGCGTGCGTGTTGAGCTGGTGATCAAGATAATGTATCTGGTTGTGTATGCATGCAAATCATTACCATAATAACTGGAAACATACCAGCAACTGAATATCCATTCCTGACATTCAATCACCTCTGAATCCCATTTAATCTGGCCTCAATTCTTCAAGCATGTTTCCGTGGCGGTCGGCCGCTAGCCGAGTTCTACAAAACTTTTTTTTTTTTTGGTATTTTTCCTCGCCCCGGACAAACCCTGAAATGATGAACGTCAGCACGCGACATGTCCCCCGGCAGCAATTACATGCATGTACCAGATGCTCGCGGGTACTGTGTGTTGTCATCATCGGCGGAGCAACCTGCTCACTTAACCTAAGCAAGATCCCCTCATCTGCTCTCTCTACATCGCTGTGAAATCTTTACTGTTTCAGATCTTAATCAAGAACAAACAAAACAAAAAAAGGTCTGCAATGAGCCACTCTGTGGCCGTTTCTCTTCCTCCAGAGGTGTCGGCCATCTTTAAGTCGGGCACGTCCGTCAGCTACACCTTCAAGGAGCCGTACGAATTCATCAGGAACAGCAGCGCTCTGCCGTCCTCCATCTACTCCGATGTGACGCTGAGGGGGGAGAACGTCTCCCTGGGCTTCAGGACCAACCAGAGTCCAGCGCTGCTGCTCTACGTCGGCTCCTACCACCGAGAGTACCTGGCCCTGCTCATCAACAAGCACGGTGAGGAGGAGGGCGCGAGGCTTTTATTTTGAAGGGGTTTGTTTGTGTGGTAGGTGTCCACGCTTGAGTTTAAGCATCTTTTTTATTTAAATCTAATCAACCTTGACTTCTTTTTCCCTGTAGCTTTTATTTATTCAAATTTTTTTTTAAAAAAAACAAGATTTTGTATATAATCTTTTGTAAAAACACCTCTACTCCTGTTTACTTCTATGCCTCTTGCCTTCTTCACACCCTTTTCTTGTATTCACACCCTCCAAGTCATTCAAACTAGAGACTGAATTTCCTCTATTATTTATGAAAAGCCTATAATCCTCTATTTGAGTTTGTATCCATCTCCCTTCCAGTCTCCTCTCACCCTGTTTTTCTAACTAGTTCTTTTAAAATTGTATGTATGTGTGTGTGTGTGGGGGGGGTCATCAGGACTGTTCTACATTTTTTATGTTTTCCCATTGCTTTCCTCTCCCAACGTCTCCTCCCAGCCTCTCAACTTACCTCTCCTCCTGTCTTCATCTCCTCCTGTCTTCATCTCCTCCTTTCTCCCATCCCCATCATCTTCTCGAGATATCGACCCCCCCCTCCCTTTCCCACTCCTCCTTCACTCTGCAGCTTTAGCAGATCCATCAGGACCTGTCAGATCTTCCCTCCCTCTGGATTCACCCCGTCAGCCTCAGCTGCCTTTTAATCTGTCCAGCTTGGCCGACTACTAAGTTTTTTCTTTGGCTGAAAAAAAAGAGGAAGTGTTCACTGGTTTTTTACCAGTGAGACCTGATGAGTAATGGTGAGGGAATAAAAGTGTCTGGTGAGGCTGTTAATGGGTGGCAGGTCAGCTCATGCTGAGTAAAACGACAGAAAAACCCACTGTGCTTTTAGAAACTTTTGAGTCCAATGTGTGTTGTGAGTTTGGCTTTTAAAAGCAGTAGGAAGTGCTTTAGATTTAAAAAGAGCATTTTCAGTGTCCAGTAGTCTAATAAAGCTGGCACTTTGCAGCTAGATTGGTTTTAAAATTGATTTTTTTTCTCCAAGCTGGTCCACAGCGGTTTCATGCTGACCGTGGAGTTGTCAAATAAAGATTTTGGCTATGGCTACTTGTGCACCATTAACATTAACAGCCTGTTTACTCACCAGTCTAAAAGAAACATTGCGAGTTTCAGCATCAAACTTCCCTCTCTCTCACCCACCAAGAGCTTCCTCCAGCGGTGGAAAGAAATGCCACAATAACCTTGTTTGCTTCTACTTCTATCACTTCATTTCTTCTTCTGAGGTTAGCGTGCTAACCGGCCAGCCCCAGCCCGTCTCATCAGTGAGTCGCTGTGGTTTCCAGTCTGCCCTGAGAGAGTCGCGCTGCTCAGAGGGCGTGTTATAACCTCTTGAATTGTAAACGCAGCGATGGCTGAAGCTCTCGGCAAGGTACCGCACTCAGCGGCAGCGGAAACTGGCACCTTCAAACAGAAGCGTCCGGTTAAATCCCTGATTGCGCCCTCTTTTTTGGCTCATTTGTTTCCTCATGCCCTCTGCAGTTAAACCTCTTTAGAAGGAACGAACGCAGAAGTCCTTCGGCAGTCACTGACTGTTTTCAAGAATACATGCATTTATTATGAGGAGAAACAGCCAACTGGAAGAGCTCTAACACCAAATAATTAATCCTTCTTGGTAAATACACATTTGTATCAGAAAGGACACAGTGAGTCGTATTAACCAAATGTTCTTTGGGGTATTAATTACCACACTTCAGAGTTCTGATAAATGTTATTGTGTATGCACCTGAAGGACGACGTGTAATTTCTGATCCTCCTTTTTAATTTAAGAATCCTCAGACATCACAGAGCTTTCATTAATTCTGCTCTTAATGCTCTGAATATGAGGGTATTTAATTAGATTTGGAGTTTTGTTATTGATAGGGAATTAAATCCTAATCCTCTTGATATGAAAAGCTTTATTAAGTCAGATAGTCGTCATTCAAATTCACCACTGGGCAAAAAAAAAAAAAAAAAAAAAACAAGAACATCCTTAGAAAACCTAAGTGGAGATTTGATGAAACCTTTCAGGTCTTCTCCAGAGAAAAATTTTAAAATGAAAAAAAAAAAAAATAATAATTTGTATGTTTGTTTCTTTGTGTGTCCTGTGTGAAGATAAGCTGGAGGTGCGCTACAAGCTGGACGGCAGCAGGGAAGCTGAGGTGCTGAGGAGCAGAGCGAGGAGCCTGGCCAACGGACAGCTACACACCGTTACCGTCAGGAGACTGACGGACGCTGTGTCTGTGCAGGTAACACACACGGAGTGAAAAGACCTACGTACAGACACTCGTGGGATTATTTACTAAAAGTCCCTTATTGTGTTACTCCAAAACACAGCCACGCATGTGTTCATATGTCTTTGTGTGTGCAACAACCAGAAATCATACGCTCAACAGCCTGATGAACCATTAACGTCGTCTCATCTGTTATCATTCACGTAGCCTCGTTATAATTTTTTTCTGATGCATGCGTGTGTTGGTTTGTCACAATGACAATGATTTGGCGAGTTGTTTTAATCTGATTGTGTTTTGAAGCAGTTCTGATGAATCTCACCTTCGCATTATAGTTTTACAATATCGTTTACACCTTGTACTTACTGCCACAGAGTTGAACGAATACACAATGCCATAATTCAGACTGACCTAAATTAATATTTGGGTGTGCAGGCAAAAAGATTTGAGAACAGAATTAGTTTTTTTTTCGTGTGCAAGGACAAAATTGTGAGCATAGTAGATGATGTGAGGCCGCAAAAGGAATTGTGTCATTATATTTTAGCTATCAATAAGGTTTATTTTATCAAAGCTCCTCCTTTAAACTTTTGGCAGTGCGGAACAGAGCAGAGCATTATCTGTTTAATTTTTTTAAAAAGGGTCATCTTGGGGGACTCCTCCTTCGGCTTTCAAAATAAAAGCAAGAGCAATATGGTTTGCATAATTTAAAAAATGAAAAAATATGGTGACCAGTGCCTGCCTGATTGATGGGGCATTTGCAGGGTTTCCAACATCTCACCGTGTGGACTTAAACTTTAAATGTGATGTCACCCCAGTGTCCAGATGTTGGGGCGAATCCTTTGGCACTACACTTGTGGAAAATGGTTTGCAGGTGCCTTTTTAGTCAAATCTAATTCTGCTTTCATAAATTTGTGCCTATATGCTCTCAAATGTTTACTTGCAGACTGAACGGAGGTTGTTTTCTTATTGAGTTGGCACAAAGAACAACAAAGAAAAAAAACAAAAAAACCCCCAAGAAAACAAAAAAAAAAAAACAAACAAAAAAAAAAAAACAGGGAAAGTGGTTCTTAATAGTTGAAAACAATTTTTTTTCAAACTTTACCAATTTACCACAAAAAGGGACAGTTTTGGGCACATGGCATTTAAAATGATTTGTTTTCCAGGTTTTTGAGATAATGAGTTGCCTGCTGTCTCTCCAGGTAGTATACACCAAAATGTTTAGAGTGCCAAGACTAATGATCCACCAGAGGCATGTGGAAGATCGCGTGCGTGGTTTTTCGTATAATTTTCCATCGGCAGAGAGTCAGAGTTGCGTCTCTGCTGCACTGTGTTGTTCCCTTCAGCTATAATTAAGCCCGAGTGATGACAGCAGAGCTACAACAGGGCAGCAGGGACAAACGACACATTAAAACAGCCCCAGATGAAATATGGAGCACCTTAAATCATATCTGGATCTACTGAGTCCCTTATCATCTTGTTAACAGCAGCCTCAGATGATATATGAGGTTAACTTCATCTAACCAGGCGCTGGCAGCCTGGATGTCTGTGTAATTATCAACGCGGCGAGATGAAATATAAAGGTGACCTCATCTTGCTTGGACTGCAGCCTCCTGAGTCACTGTTTTGTGGAGCTCCGATGAAATATGGAGGTGCATCTCATCCCGGCCGTTTTCCCCCATCACCTTGAATCATCATATCATTAGCCGCATACTCCGGGGAAGCCAAGACGTGCCCCTGCCCCCCACCACGATGGCCACTGGCTTCCGGTCTCCACGCTGTACTCACCGGTGGACGCTGTCACATCCCGTCCCCAGAGCAGGCGTCCCGTTGAAATATGTCTCACTCCGGTCAGCAAGTGCACCACTTCCCTCTGTTGTCGGAAAGGCACTGAGTGTTTCCCATTCATCTCACTGCACGCTCCAGTTAGTCCGCTCTGTTCATACACCAGAGGAGAAAACACTCCGGGTGCTAATATCCAGAAACTGACTGAAAAATAAATCACATCGTAATTAGGGCAGAAAAAAAACCCTTTACCTGGAGCTTGTTTGATATAAGCAGCACAGGCTTGTAACCACTTTCCATAGTTTTCTTATTTGCACTAAACTAATAACATCTATCTGCAACATCTGCAATTTCTCATAAGTTTTACAAGCAACCATTTAAAAGCTGTATTACTCACTCCATGCCACATTTCAAAAAAGGCTTGATCACCAGGTATAAAAAGTGGGCAAAGGGAATCAGGGTCCCACCCCACTCCCATGTTGACTGCATGTCAGTGGCCTTTGGTAATTTAATTAATCACAGATTTGTCAGCAAATTTGCACCAGTAAAGAACAAGATCAACTGAGTTTGGTCCTTCATTATATCGTACAACTGGAGCCCTGAGTCAAAACCCAAATTTTAAGACCTTGATAATTTCAGTTTATATTCTGTTGTAACTTCTGTTCACACTCTCACACTCTCTCTCTCTCACACTCTCTCTCTCACACACTCCAAATCCAAATCCAAAAAAAAACGTGTGCATACTTGTCTGCGTGCATGCCGCCCGGAGAAGCGTTCTCCCAGCTTTACACAATATAAACAGCGATACCAATGAAGTGAAATAATCCTCTCTACAGTATCACCTGGTTTAGTTCTATAGATGTTTCAATGCATGTCACTGAAATAGGTTTAAAAAAAAAAAAAAAAAAAGAAAGTTGGGACATTACCAATGCAGATGTGTTCCAGAACTTATAGGTGGTTATTACCTATAGGATCTTATTTTAGCCAGACATTCAAGTCAAGCAAAGCCTCATTGGAAAGATCAGCTTTTATAAAAAGTTGTGCTTAGAGTCAAATTGCTTTAGAGGTAAAATATTAGACCAAAGTACAGTCAAGCTTCGGTGTTAAACAGCCTTTAAATGGTGAAGGGATTTTGGAACGCTGGTTTTGGCTCTGATTAGCTTTTCTCTACAAAGCCACATGGTGAGACCCTCTGTAGAGCAGCCCTCATTAAAATAATCTCCTGGGGAGAATTTCACCCCGAATGACTTGAATGTTTTCCACTGAAATCTGGACTGTCGCTCATTTTTCTCCCACTGCCCCAGTGAGGTGAAACAAAGGGAAATCTGAACACTGTTCTAAAAAAAATTTTAAAAATCATCAAGTGTCATTCCAGATTCAGGTGATCGTTGTTGAAATTTCACACTGAGAAAACTGACTGGGTCATTTAAAAAAAAAAAAAAAAGGAACAGTTTATTTAATCAGTGTATTTAGGCACCAAAAATGCCCCCCCCCCCCCCAACTCATGAGAGACATGTTTGTGTTGGTGGTTTCAGATCGACCAAAACGCCAGAGAGGACTTCAACCTGACATCCGACGGGGAATTCAGTGCCATCAAGTCTCTGGTGTTGGGCAGAGTGCACGGTAAGCGAGGAGGCGAAGTAGATGCGGAGATGAGGCCTTTAGAGAGCGCTCACGCTCATTTGAATAACGGCTCCATGAACTTTTGTGTCCTCCGACACTCGGCATGTGCTTTCTTGTGAAAATCTGCAGGAATTAATATGTAGCCAGAGCTGCTGTTCCCAAGAGGAGAGTTTTTAAAAAAATTTGAAAAAAGATTTAAAAATCACTCTCTCTTGTGCTAAGCACGGCTGAGTTGAGATGTATGTAAACAGGAAACTAGCAGATGGCGGAGCTGGATACGGCCACATAACTCATAAGCTCTTGTGTTACACTTCAAAATCGAGGCTCGCATCCACAACAGCATGTAGTGAGTGGGTGTGGGGTTGATGCTAATGTTGTTGGACATTTGCACGATTAGCGCAGGAAACCATATGGTCGGACCTTTCAGTGATGTCCTCTCCAGCCCCCCAGATCACCCCGTTTCCCGACTATCTGATGGCGGTAAAATGCAATGAGTCCCTTTTACTCCACGCTTAAATAATCCAAGTTTTCTGACTTGGAGAAGTAGGTGGCTTGAGACGCCCCCAATAGCCTCAACAACATTTTCACTCTCTAAATGGTATTGAGAAGAGACTGAGGAGAAGAGGAGTCTAATTTGCTGTAAGCATCTATGGGGACGTTGGAAACAAACGGCAAAGTGCGTCCTACTCTTGGAGCAAATTTGTCAAAACATGAACAAACTAACTAAAGCCAAAGTAATAGTATTTGTGTGCATGTAAAAAGATCCATAATGATATTAGATAAACTTTAATTTATCATCCAGCCCTGACTGAAGAACTCAGGCTTTGTCTAAACTCACTGTCAGAAATGAAGAACCTGAAAAGTTCAAAATGTTGCATCAGCAGCCTGCAATACTCACTGTGCAGATTTCTCCTTTTCCCCTCAGTAAAACTCCAAATGCCATCACCGTACCACTTTTACACACGTGAACAGAAGACAGTCCATTTAGCAGATGCCTTATTGCAATGTTTCCCAGACCCCGAGTGCGTTGGTTCCACGATTTATCCATTTAGCGGTGTGGTCCTGGACAGGGACGTGTAACAAAGTCGGGGTTGAGGTGGTAATTGTCTCTGTCATGACTTATTCATGTTCTCTCCGACTGACTCCATCGGAGACAGGGACCGGGATGTGAGCTGTTAACACGAGGAGCTTAGCAGCCGCAGGCTGTGGTCACAGCAACACACTGTCAGTTTTTAAAAAGGGGAACACACCGGCTTTCAATAGGAACCCTTGAGTCAGCTTTTTATTCTCACTTATGCCAGAGGCGTCCCTTGGTACTATTAAATACTATAAAAAGTAAGACAATGACGGGATATAACTATAGAACATTAGTCAGTGTTTTGTGGCCCTTTACTATAATGGTGTTAACAGTGTTGTGCAAGATAATAAGCATGTGCTGTTATTGCAAATTTTGTATTCTGGAATTTACGCAAACCAGTTTGTCAGGAACAAGTTTGAACTTTGTATCAAATTTTTTAAAAAAGAAGCCAAAATCCTGTTATTGACTTTGTTTAATTTTTATTTTCCTTTGTTTAGTATTCCAGTGTTTTTTTATTTTTTATTTTTTTTAATCAGCCTCAACCAATCTCAAGTAAAAAAAAAGAAAAAAAAGGAAAAAACAACTTCCCTAGGGTCCCACACAAGAAAGCATGAAAATGTGTTATTTTCTGCTTTTCTTTTGATTAAATTCAATAGAAACTTTGACTGTCTGGGGCAATTGTTATTTCAGAGGCTTTTTTTATTCTATCAATGCCTGAAATTTGTAATTACTTGCAATTTTAGGCATGAAATTGATCAATATTAAAAAAAAAAAAAAAATATCGAATGTAAAATTGTTTGTGGTTTTGGTCTTTGAAAATCCATATCTGTCAAAAACTAATTTGACATACTATTTAGAAGCCACTAACTTTCATATTAAGACCAAATAAATCCCCATTTTATGTCAGGCAAACATCTTATGGAGTAAATTATACAAATTCACTCACTATCTTTTGTCTTTTTGGATTCAAATCCTCAGTGAGTTTCTCAGCTGTGTGTTTTAACCCCCGTCATGTCAGCATGTGACCCCCCCCCCCCAATTCAGAAGAGGCAGAAAGTCGGATCAGGATCAGAAAAGCAGCAGGAAAGTGGATTTTCTGTCGTTCCCTGCCAACCCTGTCATCCATCAGCCTAACTAATGAACCAGGAAGGAATACAGAGAGACGGTGTGTGTGTGTGTGTGTGTTGGGGGGGTGATGGAGTGTGGAGTAAATCCGCTGAGAGGAGCTTACAGGCTGCACTAATGCTCCCCGCTGCTCCCGTCGACAGGCAGATGCGTCCCGGTTAGAAACCACCGTCACCTCTCAGTCATCTGAACAGACACTGATGCGGCCGGTCGCCACGGCGACGTCGGCGTTCGCGGCCGCTGTGAAGGATCGTAGGTGAATGATGAAGGGATTCAAGTCAATCAAATGAACAGACTGAGGGGCGAGTGAACACGTCTGCCCTGATCAGTGATAGATGGAGACCAGAGGCTGATTCACTGACAGTCTGCTCTAATGAGGGAGTGTGTGACTGTGTTTGGCAATTTATTTGGATTGTGTGTGTGTGTCGGGGGGGGCGCACATGATCGTTCCTGACTTGTCTCATCTTGTGTACAGCTGCTGCACTCGGGGGAGTAAACATGCAAATGCACAACATATATAAAAGGAGTACAATACTCAGCCTAATGGGTGAATGACGTGGTTACAGGTTCTTAATCGGGTCACGTCAACATACAACCTTTAAAATTCAAAACAGATGTTCATTCTTGCCAGGTGATGAGTCGTCAAGACTCTGATGACTGATCTTTTTTTTCCCTTCCATGAACTTGAAATTTATTTCATTCTGGATGAAATGCCACAACAACCAGAGACGTATTCATGACCCCCTTCAGGAAGAAGTATAATATCCTTGGCACCCCCCCCCCTTCACTTTTTAGCCAGCAATTTTTTTTCTAAGTTGAAAATTTATTAACAAGTGCCTGCGCAGCTAATGTCATTCAACGTCAGCAGCTGTACTTTTACTACTGTAATTAATAAATATTGGCCTCCTAACACATTAAACTAAGATGTTGAACATGGTAAAAACATTAGACCTGCTTCACACAAGGGTGTTAGCATTGTCATCATGCGTTACCATGACGACGGTCACAGAGCGAGGCTATAGTCTCGCAGTTGCCGAGCTCTCTCATTGTAGTCATCTGTTTCCTGGAGTCTGATGGAATGACACTGATATTCAGGGATATTAAGCATACAGATTTTCCTCTGCTGATTTCACAACACAACGATGCCTACGAGGACGAAATGACAACTCTCCATCCTGGAAAAGATGCATATTATGCAAAAAAACAACAAAACAAAAACGCACACCACCCATGGCCCATAAATATTTATCTCATAGCTGACAAAAAAAAAAGAAAAAATATTTAACTGTGGCTCTTTCATCTCAGCTCCTCTCTCTCTGCATAGTTCACTACCATTTGCTCTTTATTGCTGTGAATGGAAGAAGAGATTGTACCTCCAGCGCACGTCGGTACTGTACCTTGTTCACTCCCTTTTCAAAGGTGAATCAAACTAAGTCTCATTCAAAAACCGAAGGAATCAAAGCACAGAGCTGTTACAGGTAATTGACAACCAATTGGATAAAGTTGCTGTTGTGTACATAAGCAATGAAAAGTGTTCAGTGGAACCAGCTGGTGATTTATAACTTTATTTACGGTTTGAAGCAACTTGGAAGAAAACTGGAGGAGAAAAATAGGTTCGGGGTTGTTTTTTTTAAAGAGCCTTTGATGTATTTTGAACTTTCAGATAAAAAAATGTGTCAGTGTGTTTCAACAGTGATACAAAATCAACTCTCCTCCTTCAGACTCCGATGATTTGGACCCGGACCTGGCCAGGCTGGCGTCTCTGGGTTTCACCGGCTGTCTGTCGGTGGTCCGCTTTAACGCCATCAGCCCTCTGAAGGCCGCTCTGCTCCACCCAGACACCAGCCCCGTCGTCATCACCGGACCTTTGGTCCGGTCCAACTGCGGCTCCTCGGCTTCGGCCAATCCCTACGCAGCGGAGAACACTCACCACCTGTCAGGTAAGTTGGTGGAGGAGCTGGTTAGGTCTCAGAAATGCAAGTTAAAACTTGTTTTGTAATGAGGACAATGTGGTTTAATTCTCTTAAAATGTCAGATAGGAGACTGTACTGTATGTAGGAGATCAGAACTGTATGAAATATGGCTGATGTATAGGGTGAAAATCTGTATTTTTTTCTTATTGTCTCAAATTCCATGACCATGAAAAAAAAAACAAACAAAAAAAAAAAAACATCAACTGATCTTTTCAACAGGTATTGCCAGTGGAGCTAAAGCCTTTGTTCCCCTTTGCCACTGAGCTCCATTGTTTTGAAAAATGCTAGTTAATCACACTGTTGAACTGGGTAACATATTCCTATATTACCATGAAAACACACACACACACACACACCTTTCAAATACACCATCCTGCTGCCTGAAATACCATAACAACAAATGTTTGATAATCCATCTCTTTAAAAAAAAAAAAAAAAAAAAAGATAATTTGTTTGACTTACTGCCGTTTCCAGCTTTTTCTTTTTTAAAATAAATGACTTAGTTTCCTTTTCAAATAGACTGTTTTTGTGATCCATACTTACACCTGGCATCGAGCCCACCGGTTGCTACCAAAGATGCAAAGCTTTGACGGAGGGGGTAAGGAAGTCGGAAAGCACCGAGAGGCAGATTAATACCCTGTTGGTTTTGGCCTTCTCATCTTTTCAAGCAGTTTTTTGGCAACACTTGAAAAAAAAAAAAAAAATTATATATATATATATATATATATATATATATATATATATATATATATATATATAGTTTATTGTCAGCTCGAGTGTGTAAATCTTAAATAAGAAGCCACAGTCGGTGCAGCTGACGGTGACAACAATAGCGGAGCGCTGCACGCCAGACTGGGAGTCATTAAAATCTCTTTGGTTCAACTTGTTGAGCCTGAAGCTCTTATGTAGCCTGACAAGCTGCACTGCTCAACCCACTCACACTTAACAGTAGAAGAAAAAAAGAAAAGAAAAAACCCTACTGTAAACACTTTGGTGTCATTTAAGATTGTTCTGCAGCTACAGTTACTACACAGATGAACCATTTTAATCAAAAGATATTTTTGACTATATGGCTTAACTTCTAATCAGTGATAGTTAAGTTAGGATGGAGACAGCTCTTATTTCAACTCTGTTCCTGTCTGTCTGCTTTGGGGTTTAATCTGTGAGTAGAGTTTAACTCATCTCCTGTTGCCTTTCAGTTGCTGTGTGTATGTAAAATTACATGAAAGCCGCTTTTTGCCTGCTCATAAGGGGCCTCATTAATCGCATACCGTGAGTTTCCTGTTTTGGGGACAGTAATGACAGTGTGATAAGTGATTTAATTAATTTGGACTGCGGGGGGGGGGGGTCCTTTGGGTTGCTTTATTGGAGTCGGTTGGAGAGATGCTGTAGTTATTCCCTCGTCTGCTCTGAATGATTATGTTCTCACAATTTCTCTGGATGTTTCTCCTCGTCCCTTTCCCCTCTTTTTCTGATTCGTTCTGTTTGTTTATTGGTTCTTTTTCTCCATTGATTTTTCCAATTCTATTTTCTATATTCTATCCATCTATCTTCTATATTCTGTTTACTACTCCATTTAAAATTTTATTTTATTGGTTTCACTACTTCCCATATTTTCTTTATATCATTTTTTTCTTTTCTTCTTTCCCTTAATATTGTGTCTTATATTTCTTGGTGGCATTTGGTTCTCCTTTTTTTCTTTTTCATCTCTCTCCCACCCCCCCACCCCCCTCTCTTTCCCTAGACCTGTCTGGTTCTGTGGGCTCAGGTCAACCTTTAGTCAATGCCATCAGGACCGACTCGGCTCTGATCGGAGGTACTGAACCTTTTCACCGTCCTTAACTGTACTCAAAAGGGGGGGGGCAAGTTTCACCTTGTCTCACTGGTATAAAGCTAGTGCCTTTGGTTTTGGTGCACTTTCACTGAGTTACTGTAAAGTCAATAATACTGATATTTAATCTTAGTTAAACATCGCTTTTACCCAGGTGAACAAAGTTGTGGACAGATGTTGGGCTGTAAGAAGTAGTGAAGTTGACCCGGCAGGCGAGAGTCCATTTAAAACTCATTCGAAACTCTGTTGCTCTGCCGCCACAGATTGATTCAAAAGTGAGGACTGAAAAGGTTCAATCTATAATTGCATAGCTAGAAAAAAAAAGATGAGGCCCAGAGAAAAGTCATTTAAAACTGTCCATTAAGCTGCCCCCACTCTGTCTCAGTTCACCTAATTAAACCTGCGCAGGAACGGCCTGCTGATGGGAAAGCTGCTTTTTTTGCTGTTTAAAAAAAAAAAAGGATATGCCTCTTTTCAATGTAATGTGGTATTGAATTCATTTCAGCAGTCCAATTAATTGAAGCTTGCTATCATATTCCCAAAAGGCCTCAGAGCGGAGGAGCCCAATAGATTTGAAAAGATTTAAACTGCTGTATATTGTATTTGAGAGTTAGATTAGCAAGATAATCAAAACATTAGGAAATAAAATGACTGTGCCACAGGGGGAAAGACATTTTTTCCCCCCCGATATGAGTCTCTTCAGATTTCAATATGCATGAACTCTTCAAAGATAATTATCTGACAACGCGGCCTCTCACATCTTGAAATGTCCTCTTGCCTTGCAGGTGTGATCGCTGTGGTGATCTTCGTGATCGTGGCCGGCCTGGCAATAACGGCCAGGTTCCTCTACCGGAGAAAAGAGACGTACCGGAACCAGGAAGCGAAGGGGGTCAAACCGGAGGACAGCCCCGATTTTCCTTTCAGCAACCAGACGGACTCCCAGAACGTCTCCAGCGAAAATCAGAAGGAGTATTTCATTTAACTGGAGGCCTGATGACCTGTTGAACTGGTGTTTTTTGGGAGGGGATGAGGGTTCCTACAGGAAGGGGGGGGGTCCCGCAACACCTCAGGACTTTACGCTGTACTCCGAGCCAATCAGACGCTTCACTTACAGAAGCGGCTCTACAGCATGTGGAGGCAAAAAAACAAAAACAAAAAAAGAAAAACAGAACAATTCACACAGTGTTGTCTTTCTTTCTGTTGCTTTTCTGTACATTGTGAATACTGATAACAGGCAACAGCGTTGGACTTAAAAAAAAAAAGGTGTCGATATCCTTGTTTCAGCTGTAAATATTCAAAATTGTAAATGGTAAAATTCCCGTCCTCTAGCGATTCTCGGGCTGATGTCACTGTCATACTGAAACCCTGAAAATAGTGAGAGGCATCGGTGTTTATGGTGTACAGGTGGGCGAAAAATGAAAAATGTTAAAATACGCCCTCTTGTGGTTGGGCTTCTCCCGGGTAATGGGTGAACATCCTCTAGGGACAGAGGCAAACTCCACATTAGCAGGTTGTAGCTTTATTTCCCCTGGAAGGTTTTGCCCTAACTTTTACGTGGTCACCCACTGACCCTCTAGCAGGTGTTTCACGTACTCAACTTCCTTTTTACCATCCCTCCCACTTACTTGCCATTTCCAACCCTGAACTTTGAGGGTTCAAGCTTTCACATTGTAAGATCTTTGCTGGAATATTAGCTGCAGTAAATATGAAGTATGTACGTCAGTGAGGGAGATTTTTCTCTTACTGTATTACAAAGAAATATTCCAAATTTACAAGCTCATTGATTTCCTAGGCTTCAAAAGATTTTAGCGTTGTTCTCCTATAGCATTGGAGCCATGACAGGTTTCCCCCAAAGCTGATGCTGCAGAGCCAGAAATACCATCGTTATTCCATACATTCTTCTTCCACATCAAAGCCTGGAGCTTACATGACCCACAATGCATCATCTATCACCAACAGTTTCAGCAGAAGATTCTGGTGTGTAAAGCTACCAGTGGCTAATGTAGTTCGGAGCCGCCAACCTCAGTCATAGCAGAGGTCTGGTAGCATCACTTTTCTGATTTTCAAACTTGTATTCTTCAGCCCAAACCGACACTGGAGCATGTGAGAAATAAAGTTTTGAGTGTCAAACTGTAAACTCTGGAAAAAAAAAAAAAAAGGTGTCGATATCCTTGTTTCAGCTGTAAATATTCAAAATTGTAAATGGTAAAATTCCGTCCTCTAGCGATTCTCGGGCTGATGTCACTGTCATACTGAAACCCTGAAAATAGTGAGAGGCATCGGTGTTTATGGTGTACAGGTGGGCTTAAAAATGAAAATGTTAAAATACGCCCTCTTGTGGTTGGGCTTCTCCCGGTAATGGGTGAACATCCTCTAGGGACAGAGGCAAACTCCACATTAGCAGGTTGTAGCTTTATTTCCTGGAAGGTTTTGCCCTAACTTTTACGTGGTCACCCACTGACCCTCTAGCAGGTGTTTCACGTACTCAACTTCCTTTTTACCATCCCTCCCACTTACTTGCCATTTCCAACCCTGAACTTTGAGGGTTCAAGCTTTCACATTGTAAGATCTTTGCTGGAATATTAGCTGCAGTAAATATGAAGTATGTACGTCAGTGAGGGAGATTTTTCTCTTACTGTATTACAAAGAAATATTCCAAATTTACAAGCTCATTGATTTCCTAGGCTTCAAAAGATTTTAGCGTTGTTCTCCTATAGCATTGGAGCCATGACAGGTTTCCCCCAAAGCTGATGCTGCAGAGCCAGAAATACCATCGTTATTCCATACATTCTTCTTCCACATCAAAGCCTGGAGCTTACATGACCCACAATGCATCATCTATCACCAACAGTTTCAGCAGAAGATTCTGGTGTGTAAAGCTACCAGTGGCTAATGTAGCCCGGAGCCGCCAACCTCAGTCATAGCAGAGGTCTGGTAGCGTCACTTTTCTGATTTTCAAACTTGTATTCTTCAGCCCAAACCGACACTGGAGCATGTGAGAAATAAAGTTTTGAGTGTCAAACTGTAAACTCTGGAAAAAAAAAAAAAAAAAAAGGAATAATCTTTAAGGTTTTCGGTCCCTGTTAATTTGGTGACGTGATATCTACTAGTGCAGTGTAACGCTAAAGGAGCAACTAGTGTATTTGTTTACAGGGCAACCAAAACAACCTCACATTGTAGGTAAAAGCCCCCCCCAAAGGGCTGCCAGCATATCTGACACTTAATCGTGCAGTTGAGTCATGTTTACCTTTTGAAACACACACGAAAAAATGGTCCTTTAAATAGGGTTAATATACACTTTAATATTGATGGGGATGTTTGCAAGCTCACTAAGAAAACTGACATCAGTTAAATAACTTTTACCCCCACAGTCATTGTATCAGGATTTGTTTAAACTGCACAGATATCTGAAGCCACTAAAAGTGTATCAAAGTTGCCTCTTCTTTCATGTAAGCTGAAGAATTCTCTCTGAAAATCCCCCACACGAGGAGCTGAAACCGCTTCTCCCGCGGAAACTCTGCCACCGGCGCGAGGCTTTCTACCTTCCCTTAAAAACTAGGTTCCTAGTCCGTAGTCTGGATTTATTTGTGTAAAAGTGTAAAGTGTACGTGTATGATGGTGAATGTTTCCTGCAATCACAGTTTACCCTGATTATAGCTCAGATATCTTTTTAGAGGTGGACCAACATGGTGGTAATTCTTTTTGCCCCCCTCCTTCTTTCTATTCTACGCTTGGATGCTCAGCACAGGAGGGAAACCATATCACATCCATGAATCATGATCATTTGTTATTTCAACGATGTGTGGTTCATCCAGAAGTAACTGCATCCAGTTTACTGTGTTTTTTTCTTTTCTACCCCCACTGAAAAGTTTTCTCCCTGCACACATGCCGCCTGCTGGGACCCTCCTAACTCTCTAAATGTCTCAGAACAGTAGAGCTTTTAACGCCAGCGGCAGCACGGGCTCTGAAAACACGGCGTCTGTCCCTCACCTCGTTCACCGCACTGCAGAGACAGGAGTTTTTTGGGGTTTTTTTGTTTTTTGAAACGCTAATCTGCTTCGATCTGACAGTTGGATTGTGACTCGACAGAAAGGCGGCGAGATGATCAGAATTAGACAAAGAGATAATCCGAGAGACAGGATGTCAAAGCAGACTTGATTGTAATGACGACCCATTCTGATATTAATCTTGAAAATGAAGAGGATCCCTCCACGTGTTGAGTCAGATCATGTGTAAAGAGTGTGGCTGATAGAGGGAACGCTGAGAAACAGAAAGAGGATCGACAGCAGTTGTTTATCCGATATACACCAACGTCTCTCTGCAAGAACCGCAAAGCACAGATGGGATTTTAATGAGAAAAGTTGCTAAAACTTCAAGGCGCATCGCTATACTCTGAGTATTTATGTTTTCACCCAAGTTGATGGGGGTATTGTTCTCAGCCATTTCTCTGGCAGTGATTTTATGAAGTACTCACCACCGCTGTACTTCTCGCTGTGATGCAACAGATCTGCAGCAGCCGCTCACTCGACGCCCTGATTTGTGAAACTGAACAAGCAACCTCATAGCACAGATGATATCAGTACATTCGGGTTTGTGACATCTCCGTAGGAGACACAAATATGCTGGCCCAACAAATTTGAAAATCCCTAATTATTTTCACCTCCATCATCACCTGACAGAAAAAAAAATAGGTTTCCTGGTACCAAAGTGAAGACGACTGTGTGGGTTTCATTTTTAGCCATGCTGGCTCTATGGATGATAATATCTGTCAGTCGCGCCGTCACTTTGCAAAGTTTCCCCTGGCAATCTGTCTCATATAGTAGTTTCAGCCTGGACCAGACACATTTGTGGTGACCAGAGGGTGAATCCAAAAGAATTTGGCAATCCCCCGACTTCTCTCCTATGGCGTCACCTTGACTTGTTTTTTTTTTTTTTTCTCTCAGCGCTGTGAAATTTTGGTACAGACATTCATGGTCCCCAGAGAATGAACTGCAAAAGCCTCTTTCCCAGGCCTCTCACCTTTGTTCAATACTTCGTTTTGCAACCAGATACCTAATTTAAAAAAAAAAAAAAAAAAAAAAAAATAACGATGCTCTCCAGTTAGCCGATGAGCCTATTTAGCATGACGGCACGGTCAACCTGCTTGGAACACGGTAAACGTTATACCTGATTAACAACAGAATGTTACCAGTTTCATTTGTTAGCATGTCAGCATGCTGACATGAGAATTTTGCCCGAGCCCAAGCAGAGCCGTAAGCACGACTGGAGACTCTTCCACAGTCTCAGCGGAGGCGGCCTATGGCGTGAGCAGCGCGTTCTCAGTCGGCGTTTACACAGGATGCTTTTCAGGCACAGGAGTGAATCTGGGTCACCTTCAAATCTCAGTCAAAAACACTTTCAGGTTGTGCAAGTAAAATGTGGGCCGACAGAGGCGGGAAGGCGGCGGCTGAAATGACTCTGGCGCAGGAACACTGCTGGGTTTGTTGTTCTAAAGTTGGGTTTTACTCTTGAAAAACATACATAATATAAAATAATGCTCTCCATTTGTTTGCCTTTCTAGGGCAGAATACAAATGTGCATCTATTTTAACCATATAACTAAACGAGGGAGGAAGAAATGAAACAAACAGACCTTTATATTGTCAGTTGAATACAGCCGATCCTGAAGATCATCTGTCGACCCCCTGACAAGAGGACAGAGGAACGGAGTCATAACAGCTTTAAAAATTTTGAGAATCAAAAATTTTTGCTGACGATTTGATTTCTTTTCCAGCAAGATTTTGTTGTCACTGGTTATCAGTGTAGCTATAATAGTGTGATGGTACATAGTATTGGTGATTGGTGAATTACAGTGATGTCAGTAACTCTGAGTGACATGCCACAAAAAAAAAACAACAAAAAAACAATATCTGATGATTTTAAACCATATCCAGTCGTTTGGTTACAGAGAAAATTGTTTGATGAAAATAAAGATTTTTTCAGAGACTGCGTATGATTTTTTATTTGGTGGATTTAAAATTTAAGACAATATAACCATATAACAACTGAAGAGGTCCCAATACTACTTTATATATTACAACCCCCTAAATTAGCACTTAAATGCACTATTTTCAACAGTGTTCTTTTTATTGGTACAATAATTCATTCGCTACAGTGAAGTTTCTCATAATAATCCCATTTGTTTTACAATTATTGTATCTCTGATGAATGAGGATGACAAATGGCAAGGACCCCCCCCCCCAGCAGTTAGTCTAATTAACTTTTTTATCTACGGTTTACTACTTTCAGTTTAAGTGCTATAACATCCCACTCCTGACACCTGCTAGCACGCGCTCTGCCACGGCCCCGTGAAGAGGGAAATGTGGAGCCGTGCAGCATCCAGGAGTAGAGGACGTCAGAGTGATTCCCTGTGAAGCCCCCCCCCCGCTCGCTCGTTACAAACGCCCAAGGTCAAGCCTTTTTAACCGCCTCAGATCAGCGATCCCCCAGTTTGATTCTTATACAGTCTCGGCTCACTGGTTGTGACAAGAGACAAGACTCGGGGCTGATAACCGACGTCTTCAGTGCTATCGAAAGACTGAGTGAAGGAAGCTCAAAGATCATAAAAAAAGTGCAGTTGTATTTACGTTTCATTAGGATGATAAGTACCACTTGGCTCCATCTCTTTTGCTCTGCAGTCAGCCAATCAGCTTCAAGATCATTCAGTTGTAAAGCCTCAATATGGAAGATCGGCCCCATGTATAAAGCTAAATTGGCAATTGGATCCAGATCTACAGAACCTTGATTTTACTGCTCAACCCGAGTGGACCGGGCCACAAACCTTGAAGCATCTGAAAGACGACGACGACGATCATCATCTAAAAATCAGTAGGATCTGTTTACACGATTGTGGTGATAACGACAAAGGGCAGATCCATTATTATTTACACATTGTGGTTCAAGTACTACTCTGTGGCCTTTTCAGTGGAAGGAGTTTGCTCGGCTGACGGGAAGATTGCTCAGGTGTCACTAGTGGACCTGCTCAGGTGTCACTAGTGGACCTACATTGTGGAACTTTGGTCAAGTTATTTTATTTTGCAGAAAATCTTCACTGAAGCAGATGGACAGATGAGTTGATTATCAGAGATTTAGGAATGCTTATATGAACCCTGTGATTTGCAGCCGTGAAAACCAGTGACACTGGCAATTTAAGCAGCCGTTTGTTAAACACTCAAAATCTGAAAGTGGTTGCAAACAGAAGCTGCCCCCCCAATCTGGCATTTACTCACCCCGTTGGAGCGTCTCCTAGAGAAGAAATAATCCAACGCCAGTCTGCCAGTGATGCAGTAAGCAGCTGTGCTGATGCTTCGTGGTTATGAAGCAGAGTAAACCGAACCCAAATCAAGCGAAGATCCAGTGGTCACCCGACCCTCTCTCCCACCCACCCTCCTTTTTTCGTGGGTTCCCTCCAACTAATCTTGAACAGCAGTTCCTCTGCTGCTTTCTAAATGATGCAGATGTTTAGCAGGAGGAAGTCAATCCCGTCATTATCAGCCCCTTATGCAGCAGACATCAGGAGCCCAGACGGCTCCTGTGGACTGACACCTGCTCATTCATCTGTACATGCACAGGTTTCATTTTAGGCTTAAAAACTTCTGTTATTTTATTCATCGAGGTGGATGAAGCGCACTCGGTGAGTTATATGCATGAAGTGGAATAGCTGAACACAGCGACGGCGAAGTGATCTTAAATAGCGAACATTTGCTTCTGGTGAATAATGTGCTGTATCAAACATTTCCTCTTAAATAGTAATTTAGAGATTATGATCTGCCCCTTTTTTTAGTGTCTCAGAGGAAATGGAAGGAATATATGATTTTAAACACAGTGCAGCCGCAGCTTCTTTTGGAATATGGCTTATGATCATTGGGAGTAGGTTACATTCTCTCTTTGAATTAAAAAGGTCTATCATCACTGTCTGTCACTGTCTAGTCAGAGCAATTCTTCCAGTCCCATCAATTAAAAAAACACAACAAAAGTCTATTCCCTCAAATTATTATTATTTAAGTTCAAGTCCTCTTCATTCATCTCACTTTTCAGAGGGTCGTGTATGTAAGTGGGAACAAACCGACGTCCAATAATCGGCTTAAATCAAATGTTTTGATTTGCAAGCCCTTTCGAGCCTAAGTTACTTGTCACCGCTTCATTTTCGGTCTGTTTTGTTGTTATCTACACACATTGCACCAGCCAGCTATCACCATTTTCAGGATGACTACTATATTTTCATGATAGAGGATTCCTGATATATAAATGGGGACACTGCTTATCCAATGGTCCACTCTAGAACAATTGAATTTAATTTGCTGCTCGAAGCAAGACAGGAGTCAAGCTTTACAAGTAATTTAAACATTTCTGAGGGGTTGTTTTAAAAACATAAAGGGGGGATTTAGCTGGATGCGTCAGTGCTCGTGTCAGACTGGATCGTCAGGGTTACCCAGAATGTTTGGTCGAACGTCACCTTAAAACAACAACAACAACAACAACAACAACAACAACAACTCCCTCACAGATCCAGCTCATTGTGAAAGCATCAAAACAGCCCGTTGACGTCACCACCGCCTCTCAGCTACCAGCGTTGCTGGAGAGGAGTTGGTAGAATGTACAAAAATACCAGAGGAGAGACTTGTTCTTTACATGGATATGCACTGATACTGAACTTAAGAGAAATGAATACAAGGAAATTGCTTTTACTTATTAACTCTAAAACCCATCGCAAAAGGAAAAGAAAAAGGTGTAAACTCGTAGGTGAGTGAGTAATATCTGGAAAGTTCGACTTGTGTTTAATAAAAAAAAAAAAAATTTAAAAAGCAGAGTAGGTCAATGGTGTGATAAAAGTTTTCAAAAAAGTTCTCGCGTGGAACACACACACACACACACACACACACACACACACACACACACACACACACACACACACACACACACACACACACACACACACACACACAGGTTTATACATGTGAATCCAGTTTGTATAGATTGTCTGATTTACAGGGTCCTTCATGCTACAAAACGAAACAACCCATCACACATTAAGTCCACACAGGAGGTAGAAAACAGTAATGTTATGAAAGGGTAGAAACTATATAATTGTACTTAGGCGCTTAAATGGGGAGAGTAATCACCCTTTATTGCAAGATGTCTCAAAAACAGAAGAACACAGGTTTGGTATGATATCGGTTGTACCATAAGTTGACGAGTCGGCTAGGAAAATAACAGTGATGCAGATACAACTTCCACCTTTGAGGTGTGTTCAAAAACTGACACCACTATGAGTCTTCACTTGTGAAAAACAAACAAAAACACTACTTATGGGCAGAATCACAAACATAACAGGACGGAGGTCATCAGCTGTATCGACGGTATCAGAGTTCAGAGGTGATATTTATCAAAGCAGTATCAGGAAGTTAAAAATCAAAGTAGTGGAGCTCAGTGAGGCTGAATGATGCACATCAAAACGTAGGGGAATAAACCGGTGCTTTGTCTTTGTATTATTGGCTCAGGGCAAAAACAACAATTTGCTCTGGAAACTGAAATGCAGCCAGTGTTCTGGGAAGTTCTGGAAGTTAGAGTTGACCTTGAGTTGTGATCATTTTATCAAAGTGATTCAAAACACTTCAAAATCTTCTGAAAGATTTTTGCTACTACAAAAAAGGCACATAAATAAATAAATCGGAGAAGCATCGGCTTGCCGGCTCATGATGGAACTTCCTGTTTTATCGTAATTGTCAGGTGAGCTGGGGGGTGGGGGACAGTTTTGGAGTAAAAGTAGAGCTTGTCTCATTAAACTGCAGCGAGAGAAAAAACAGTGGAGCTGCAGCTTGAAGTCCCTTGATGTTTTGTCACGGGCGAAAAGAGGGGAAAGCTCCCCCATCTCGTAGCAGGCCGCCGGTAATTATCCAGCCCACCTACGGTTTATAATCTGAGCGGCTGCGGCGATGCCCCTCGCTGTGGAGTTTGAATTCAATCAGACAGGTAATTACATGACAGAGTTTTATCAGCCCACCTACAACATGGAGGAGAGAGTGGAGTCGGACCACTGTCGTCCTTCATTTCTCTTATCTGACAAAATGATCCAACAAACCCCTCATGTCATTCTTGTGCCGGTTTGTTGATTCAGAACATCTGTTAAAACCCGGAGCCTGCCTCGACTGAGCGGCTCATTAAAATCCACTTAACATTTTCAGGGTCACAGGCATCACATTTTTAGTCAACTAATCCTAATGCGAGAGAGTGCATAAAGTCGTTTTTTATGTGCCTCCGAAAAGTTAATGGGTGCAGTAAACGTATGACTCTCTAGGTCTCAAAAAAAGTATCCCTTGCCAATCGATTGGGACGGTGCAAATAAAAGAGCCAAAAGGCAATGCAATCATAGTCCCGGTGCGTCAATCTGTGCCTCCACAGATGGCCTAGAAACCCCGTCAAAGGGGTCAGGAAAGGAGAATCAAACTCATCCTTACTCATGTCCCCCTCATCACATATCAGGGCCTCGAGAGTGGACGTGAACTGTGATCAGCTCAACCGGTGCCCCCCCCCCGGGAGATTCAGATCTGAGGGGGAAGATCGACCGAGATCAGATGGACCGTTCCCTGCTCGAGGTGAAACTTGAGCCAGGTTTGATGGATCTCCTCCCCAAAACGCAAGCAGAGCAGCACACGGCCCCTCCCCAAAGCTTTTGGAATGACAGACATGCAGGAAACAAGCTAGTTGGCCATTTTTAAATGTTTGTTGAAGACCTTAGTCAACCCAGTTGCCTGAGCCACATGGCTGTTTTTTGTGTTTGTTTAAATTATGGTTGGTTAAAGGGGGATTGAGATGCCATATGCTGGGAATTATGTGAGGTTAACCAAGGACAAGTCATCCCACCATAGCAGCAGAATGTAGTAATTTGCATAATTACACAGGGGATATTAAAAAAAAAAAAAAAATGTTTGTAACCAGAAAGAAGTTATCACTTCATCACTGATATGCATGTAATATTCCAATGGCTCCGGTAAAATTGATTACACATGGACAAATTTGGACAAAAATCGATTCCATCTTTCCATCACGATGCTTCAGAAAAATGTCTTAAACTAAAAATCAGTTTTCCCTTCTGGGCCTTTTGTTGTCTGAATTCTATTACACCTACCTGATGGCAGAGGTAAAGAGAACACAAAAGATGACCAAGTAGGACAAGGCAATGAAAATCAAAAGAAAAGATTTCAAGGAGCAGTATCTGAAGAGAATATTTATCTGATCGCTATACAGTCTCACACATTCAGCATAACGGCACTTTGACCCATCCCACCTTTCCTTCTTAATAGCAGATACCATTCTAATCTCGAATGGAAAAATAACAGTCCCCGGAGAAATAGAGTTAATCTGTAACGGGAAAAAAAGTGGCAGAGGACAACTTTAAAAAAAATTTGGCAAAGGATTATCCTCCTGCTCGTCACCTTCTCTCTCCGAAAACATTTTCCATCGTCTCCTCTGTCTGCCTCCGTCACAGGGGAGTCGGTGTTCGCCCCCGATACACATCTATAACAGATTCTCCAAGGACACCCCCCCCCCCCAGTTTAACCCCAACACACTCATATCAGGCAGGTGGAGAGCTGTGAGGAAGAGGAAGGGGAGGAGGAAGCAGGCCTTCGACACAGCAGAATCCAGACGACCTTAACTATTAAGAACTTTTGTCTCCTAAAATCCCTGCCAGCTTCAAATCTTTGATAAGACGGTAAATACTTAAATCTGATAGGAGAAAAGACCGATAATTTGGGGTGGAGGCTCTTAATTGGATCTCCCGGGTTGTGCAGGGGAGGCTCAATAAATAAAATTCTGAGTACACCTCATGTTTACTAATGTTCAATGTACAAAAAGTTGAAGGATTGTTTTTTTCCCTTGCAACTACTTCCTCCGATGAACAGACTGAGAAAATGAAATAGTTGGTACGGACAATGTAAAAAGGCCCCCAACCCTCCTATATAGGATCCTTTACTGTAAGAGACATGGTTCCATCATCTGTTGTTGGTTTTCGGTACCTTCTTGGTGGTTTTGAATCTTTGTGGTCATTTGAGTCTCTGGTCATTTTTTGACTTTGGGATGGTTGTGTGTCTAGTAATTTTACATATTTTGTCTTGTTTTGTGTCTTTTAATTAACCTTAATATTTTCTTGTTTGAAAATCATTAAAAATCCCTTCATACAGAGGCTCTTCAATGAGCGCAGGTAGAGAGGAGGCAGTAGAGGAAAGGGAAGCTCGGTGCATCATGGGAAGTCGCCTGGCGGTCTAGGCCTATAGCAGTATATTGAGGGGATGGCTCGAGCTAATGCTGAGCCAGTTCTAACCATAAGCTGTATCAAAGAGGAAGGATTTAAGCCTCCTCTTAAATGTGGAGAGGGTGTCTGCCTCCTGGACCCAAACTGGAAGATGGTTCCACTGCAGAGGAGCCTGATAACTGAAAGCTCTGCACCCCATTCTGCTTGTGTTCTAATGGGATAGTAAGGTACTATGATCTCTTAAGATAGGATGGTGTTTGGCCATTAAGGGCTTTGTAGGTGAGGAGGAGGATTTTAAATTGTCTTCTGGATTTCACAGGGGTAATGTGTTTGAGGTGTTGTGGGCCAAGCACATAACTTCAGTTTTATCTGAGTTCAATAGTAGGAAGGTCCTGGTCATCCAGATCTTTATAGCCCTAAGACATGCTTTAAGTTTAGCTAATTGACTGGTTTCCTCAGGCTTCATTGACAGGTACAATTGGGTGCCATCTGCATAACAATGGAAGTTGGAAGGAAGGAATGTTTTCTGATGAATTGCCTAAGGTAAGCATATATGTGGGGAATAGAATTAGTCCAAGCACAGAACCTTGTGGAACTCCATGACTAACTTGAGTAGATGGAGGATTCATTGTAAATGTGCATGAACTGAAATCGATCTGATAAGTAGGACTTAAACCAGCTAAAGATCAAGTCCTTTGATGCCAAAAATATGCTCCACTCTGTAATAGGATTTGATGGTTATTAGTGTCAAATATGGCACTAAGATCTAACAGAACAAGCACAGAGACAAGTCCTTTATCCGATGCGGTTAGTAGATCATTCATAACCTTCACCAGTGCTGTCTCCAGCTATGATGCCTCTAAATCCTGACTGAAAGGTAGCACAGAAACTGTCCTTGGCAGACCACAAAGACGAGCTTCTCTTGGTGACACTACATGGATGAGACTAGCTGGTAAATGTTTTCAGTAACAACTGTTCAAACCTCCCCCCAAGAAATTCACAAATCACCCCCCCCCAATAAATTGCCAAGGGGAATAATTTATTTAAATTATTTAAATTAAATTTAAATTATTATTTATTTCGGACAATTGAGTTCTGTTGCAAGGTGGCGCATGGGACATATGATTAAGACAAAACTAGTTAGATATATTCATTGATAGTTTTTATAATTTCATGGGATTCATTGATAAGGAGGAATGAGAATCTCATGTGAGACTGATTGAAAATTCTGCTCTATACACTCCTCTCACTGTTTCTCATTAGATCTTGTTAAAGCTCCCCCACTATCTTTAGAATCTTGAGGCAGTCACCTGTTGAAGTGTCTCATTTACTCCACTCGCTCTCCTGCCATTACATAAACCAACATCCTGACATTTACACTTGAGTCCTACCTCTCACACAGAGCCAATAAAGCTATTTTCAGCTCGGCAGGCTCCTTCTTCCACTTTCTCTCCATCTGCAATGCACCCTTTTCTTTTCACCCTATATTTTTGTTTCTCGTTTAGTTTTTCCTCCCAACTTGTTTGTTTCTTGCCCCATTGTGCATCGTTTCTCCTCTTGGCTTTTAATCTGCATCTTTTTGCATAATATTTTCGAACAAATTGAATATTGATCACTGTACCTTGCCTGTTTAATTGAGATAATACAGGGAAAATCTGCTTCTCTAATTGAGATATAGTAAAAACGAAGCTCTGCCAGTTAATGGCGGTATAACATTAAATTGAATGAATTAAGGCCTGTGTTACACTTTGCTGGCAGCTAAGACTTCACAAGATGCTCAGTAAATTTGAGCACAGATTTAGGCCTGTTCTAGTAATCCTTTTTCTCTCTCTCATTTCTGTGGAATACATGGTATATTTTTCCTCTGATGTTATTGGACGATTAAGTATCAAACAACATCCATGGTGGTAGATGTGTGTCCAGTCTCACAGATATCTTCTTGGCAGTCAGTGGAAAAATGATAAGAGTTTGGCCACAAATTGACACTTGTAGCACCTGCTACTCTTCCCAATTTGGCAGCCCCTAGATAAATATATCCCGCAAAAGTAAGGTCGATTTCGGATGCCGAGGAATCATTAGTGCATTCGAGGAATGGCAGTTTGAGTGGACACAACAGCGACCGAGAAATATCACACATCTTGCAATTTATTCACCCAATTCGGAGGCAAGTGAAATGTCTCCAAGTAATAAATTAAGCATAGCTCCTGGTATTTTATATTATATATATAAAAATAAATAAATTGTGCTTACAGGGGGAACATGAATAATGTATTTGCAAATGGATCTATTTAAACCGAGATAGGTTCTCTCTGCTCATTTGTGTGAACACACACGGAGCAGCACAGGTAGGTGGAGCCGGCAACCAAAGATTAATTTCCCCACCGGGCAGATTCGGCCCCATTGAAATGCAGGTTTTAAAAAGCATTCCCATCCGTTGAATATATATAGAGCATGTGTAAAGAAAAGCTGGTGAGTGAGTGAGCAACACATTAGCACCAGTGTCTTGTTTACCTCCAACAAACCACATTGACGGTATTAGTCACTTTGTCGGTTGTTGATTTTTAATGACATAAATCTTTACCAAAAAAACTGCCATGTCAATATATGCACAAAGACACTCAACACAATGCAAGTATCAGCAGCAGCAGGCAGCAGCCGAGGGGGCTGTTAAAGAGATGGATGCAATTTAATTTCCAAATCCAGTAGATTTAGATCTTCTGATGTGCATCTCCAATGCAGTTGGTTATCTATAACAGAACTTTCCAACCTCTGGACTGTGGATGAGTAAGCTTCAGACCATTTGTTACCATGCTGGGAGAACTCTTAAGTTAGAAATTGTGAAAATGAGCTGAAATATATGGTGGTCATTATAGGCTATTTTGTTGGTTACTCCCCTGTATACACACTGTGCTTCAAATCTATGTGCAGACACTACATGGGGTTTGGTAACTCATCATGAGTGAAAGTGAATAAATAAAAATACGGTTTGGGCTTCTATTTATTTTATATTCACCCTCTGGGTGATATGATGTTGCGGACATGCTTAACACCAAGGGGCAGGGAAGTGGGATGACAGCCTAACTGTCTATGGTACAGAGGACCCCCCCCCCCAAAAAAAAACCCTGGGTGTTCCCTGTAGAGCCAAAATGTAAAATACTGCTCTGATCGTCCTTTTTTGTCCTCAAGAGCACACAGTGTAAAATGAAGCATTTTGTACGCATCAGTCTGTGAAGACAAAATACATGTGATGTCCATGTAATCATTGTGGTTATCTTGTAGATTGTGCGACTGCAACTGCAACTGGGTAGTTGATGAGCTTACATGCAACACCTTTGGCCTCCTACCTCCCTCCATCCGATAGTATGATAGGCTATCTATGTCTCTAGGAGGTGAATGGTCTTTAAATTGCACTGACAATGACACTATGACCAAAACGTTCTCCATTTGGCACATTTTCTTCCACATTGTGTCATTTTTTACATTACAGCTGTGGCCACAACAACACCCCCCCCCCCCCGAAGTAGATTCCTAGCATATAAAAGCACCGCCTACTAACTGGTCAATTCTCAGAAAATAGCATCACCATTCACAGAAGATCCTGTGGAGCTTGGTGTGTGGTTCATTACAGGGTCTCTTTAGGAGGACAAGAGTGTCAGGGAACTCTAAAGGGATTCGCTGGTCTATGAACAATTTTTTGTATCAGCGACCCTCATTATTGCAGAGGGCCAGCTCCTTAGCAGGAGTGCACTGTTGTTCAAGAGGGCTGTCTCCTGTATTCATTTCAGTTTTTCCCCTTATGGCTGCAAACAATGTCAAAGCCATTTCATTGTTCTTTTGAGCACCGAGGTCATCCTGCAAAAGAGACTGACGCACTTAAGCCTCGTACTTGTACTCAATTCAAAGTAGTAAGTAGGCTTACTTTAAAATATATTTTTATTTGCTTCAAAGTCCTTTTGACAGAGACCAGGGTTGCAGGTGCAAGAATAACCCTGAATTTGTCACACACCATAAGAATAGGTCTAAGCAACCAGTCATTTAGTCGAATACACCAATGTGATTACAGTCGGATCTACTTCCAGCCTAACGATGGGGTGGTGATATTATAAACCTGGTAATCTACAGTCTGATTTGCCAGCTGTCCTCCATGCATTTGGCAGCTGCAAGTGGTACTTTCAGCCTGGATTATGTCTTTAACAACACACTGAAATAACTGTATTGTGTCATTTCCTGCTGCCAGCGTTTGTGCAGCTAGTAGCTTGTTTTGCAGCTCTGCCTCTACCCAGTTAAAATTTAGCCATTTTATCCATTACAGCAGCTAATTACCACTGTACATTTAAACCTACATTAGGTCTGCTTAAGCACTCCCAGCTCTCGCCCTAGTAATTTTCCTGCTACAGTTATTCACAAGCTTCTCAGATCTGTTAGTTACTTTAGCTTAGCATTCAGTGATAAATTCTCTCCCTCCCCAGCTTTATCTTTTTTAAATGTTTAGTTACAAGTCTGCCTCCTTTAGCGATAAGTGTACCTGTATTAAATGTAGTTTATTTTCAGCGATGGAGGCAAAGCTCAGTAAATTTGAAACAAGGCTCCGCAGCACGGAAAACAAATTGTTAGCAGTAGTTAGCCAGCCCCCATTTAGTCGGTGCGAGCCGACCCAGCACCGATTTCTCTAACTGCCTCCCCAGCAGCTACCGAGCAGCTGGGAAAACCAGGGTGGCTGGGTGACCGTCCTTAAAAAACAAGCGTAGCCCTAAGCAGAAGCCAAACCAGTCCATGTTTCAAACAGATTCTCCCCACTGAACGACACACCTGCTGGGAAACCAGTCCTTTTTATTGGAAGCTCTATTTCAAGAAATGTGAAGTTAGCGACACCTGTGACCATGTTTAAGTGTTTTGCTGGGGCAAGAGCAGGTGACATTGAATCATATTTAAAACTGCTGGCTAAGGATAAGTGTAAATATAGCAAGACTGTTATTCATGTCAGTGGTAATGACACCTGGTTACACCAACTGGGAGGTGACTAAAGTTCATGGAGTCTGTGTGTACAATCAAAGTATGTCGGACTCTAGTTCTCTGGGCTCCTGCCAAATTTGACCAGCAAGGAAACTTACAGCTGCATCAAATCACAGCTAAAACTCACATATAGGTTTCAGGCCAAATGTTTATAAAACAGATCAGAATTTATGCTTCCCGTCAATAATGGGCTCCCACTTCCCATGACAAAGGGTCACCAGTTCCTGCACCCCCCAGGAATAGGATCTCTCCTACATAAAGAATTCCAGAACAATGGGAAAAGTAACATATCACATATCAGATACTACACCTCCAAACACCTACCTGTAGTTGAACTCACCACAGCAACTGAATTTGCTGTAAATAGCAACCTAACTGAAAACAGACGCAGAGCAGCTTAGGTCAAACCCCCCCCAAAAACAAACAAACACAGTCATCTTTGATTTCAGCACTTAATTACTACTGGGACCTGGATGAATGAGAACCTTCAGACAACACACCACTACAGCAAACATTGAACTGGACTTTAATGGAATGGATTTCGTGTGGTCGCATACCCTGACCCCTCCTACTGTGGTTATGACAGTGTGAGTGACTGAGAGCCAGATGCACAGCATGCTTTGACAGTCCATGATGGCCCTTTGGTTTCCAGGCAAAAAATGCGACACTATTGTGTTAAGGAAGTGGAAGTGTTGTGAAAAGTGTAAGAGTCAACAGTGTATAATTAAAAAACAAAAAAAAACAAAACAAAAAAAAGTGCTGGGGGTGTTTGGATTGACAGTGATGCACAAGGTGAGGAGGCATCTACTTTCCAAATGGATGTAGAAGCTGTGATGGAGGTTAAGGAGGTTTTTTTTGTTTTGTTTTTTTAAATGTCTCTCCTCCAAAACAAACAGAAAAACAAAAAACGGACAGACTGCAGATCAAAAACAAATTCTAGTCTTTTATAGACTTATCCACCCAGTCTAACATTCGCCCATGGCAGTACCCACGACGTCGCTCAACTTTCCCATCGCAACATTTGACACCACACCCCCACACCCACTGTTGTGTCTGTTCTCCCATGTCTTGTCCTGATTTCAGTTCTAATTGCATTAGTATGTAAAACATCTGCCCTGATGCGTTTCACACATCAGCTTCCTCGAAGCCACCAACTATATTTTTTTTTTAATACAGATTTATTGTAAAAATGGTTTAAACACACATCAGACTGCACCATATTAAAAAACCTCTTTGTATCTGTCATTGAGTCTAGTTTAGAGTCCCTGGTCCATCTCGGTTTTCTGTGCTATCAGAGAGGTAATTCTGGACATTTGGATCCCACCTGAATTCCCATTTCTACTCATCCATATTGAAAACGAATCAGCCAGACCAGGTGTTAAGGTTGTCCACTGCTCTGTGTCATTACTCACTCGGTATTCCTGTAACACACCAGTGATTCTGTTGATGCCCCAAGGTCAGAGCGCAGTGATGGATTATTAGTTTACAAAAGCTTTGAAATGCATGAGACAGACACTTCTGTGAAATCAGGTAATGGATGTTTTTGTCTGGGATCTTTCACACTGAAAAAGCAGAGTGGTCGAATGGAAAAATGACCCAGTCGCCTCAGTGGGATGATAAACCACAATCTTAAAATCACTTATCATTAAATCTGTCTTCCAATCACCGCTGAAACTAGGCTTGGGTGTGGAAACCTGTTGACAATATGGCACAGGTTGATGTTGAATTAAAGATTTGTAACAGATGTCACAGGCAACAGAATGATCAGTGTGCCTGATATAAGCCCTGACGGCAGCTCATAGCCTATTATTCACTCAAAAAAAAAAAAAAAAAAAGATGCAACACTAGGATGTGCAACAAGTGTTTAAAAAAGAGAAAAAGGCTACCAAAAGAGGGAAAATCAAGTTTAATTAAACATCTGACGACGCATGAGTTGGCCGTGGTAGATTGGGTTGTCCGCTAACCTGAGTGGTCAGTGGTTAGGGCCGCGGGGACTGAAACTGGAACTAGATGAGACCATGGTGCCTTTCCTCACATTAGTAATGCAATGCTGATTGTAAATGCAAGATTTACAAGTGCGCTTACAGAATGATCAAATGCATTGTAGAAATATTTGTTTATTTGTTTTTAGATTTTTGATTTGTTCTACACCAGCAACTCCATGTACTTTGGCAAAAAAGGAGGCTACTTTGATTTAAAAAAAAAAAAAAAAAAAAAAAAAAAAAGTGGAGGAATTTCCGAGGGCTGTGACCAAGGGACTGCCCCCCCCCCATGCTATGAATTTGCAGTATGTTTACTGCAAATGTATCAGAAAAAAAGGGAGGGGAGGTAGACAGCCAATTGGCCAGCCCCAAATCACTGGTTCTTAAAAGCATTGTTGATCCTGTCTCTATTGATGGTGTTGTCAACCTCGCAAAAGAACACAAAAAAAAAAAAAAACAAAAACAACACACTGCAGACCAGTCACGCCTTTGAACACAGGTCTTTAAAACCGTGACTCACATCCATCCATCAAGAGTGAGAGGATATGGATGTAATGCTTATTTTTCATGACCTCTGACTGCGATCAACCGCTCTCTATCCTTAAAACTGTGGAAGAAAAGAAAAATAAGATAAAATCCCTGCAGCAGACTGGGTGAAATCATCTGCTTCCACGCTATACATTTCTGGACCCATAGGACTGTGACAGAGTGACAGGGGGAAAACCAGGCTGATCAAGGCCTGGACAGGTCACAGAGCAATTCCAGTCTTAAACAGTGTGATCCACCACGTTCCCAATGATCAACTTGACTAGTTGACTAGTCCCACGTGGCTTAATTTTCAGATCGTGATGGAGGAAAAAGCTCCCAAAAAAAAAAAAAAAAAAAAAAAAAAGTTTAATGATAGATGGTCATAAAATGTTTGTGTCTCTTTCTTGCTGCTGAGGAACCCAACCTTTTAGTTTCTTGGAATGAAATTCTAAAACCTTGAAACTTTGACTGAGATACTGCACATTCAAAGAACTGTATAGCAAATAATGACAGCTGGCTATTATGTGCATCTGTGTCACATGTGCTTTCATTTTGTTCCTGGAAGGCAGTGGATTTGCCAAGCATTCATCAGCTTTGGCTGAGGTCTAATCAGAGTCTCACTGTTAAAGAATTTCAGGTTATAAAACTGGCCTGATATTCAGGCTTTAACACACAAAAAAGCCCTCAGAAGGTAGAGTGAAGAAGTTTTCCCATCCAAGTCTAGGGAGTTCAAGTAATACAAAAAGTTATATCCACCATTGTAAAAAAAAAAAAAAATAAAATTAAATGGAGGTTTGTGCTGAGGAGACATTGACACTTTTCAGATAGGAGAGAAAAATGGCCAAGTGCATACGAAAATTGCCACAGATTTGGCAACAGTGGTTAAAGGTTAGTGACAGATAAAGGCTCAGATTGTTGGTCCTATGACAAGGACAAAAATTGAAAGACGTGTCCACCATTTGGGACCAATGATTATGACAAAAACTTCCATGATAAAAGGGATATTAAGATGTCTGAAAGTTGGGCATTTTATGGGTTTGCAAAATTGGTCTTTAATAAAAGTTGTTAAAAGTTCCTTTAGTGCATCAAAAAGCCTACCCCCCCCATTGGAGCAAACTGCCAAAACTCCTCATCTGCTCAGCAGCATGTTGAGCACAAACTGTTGTGCTTTTTTGTTTGCACAGAGAAACAAACAAAGCAACAAAAGATCCATGTTTGATGCTTTGAACAAACTAGAGGAGGAGGACAACGCAAAGTGTGACTCTTTGTATTGTCTTCTTTAGTAAAACAACATTAATCTAAAACAAAGTCCAGCAACTTTGCTACCAACCACATCGGGTCAAACCAAAAGTCAGAAAACGCTTTATATAGAGACTTGCCAAACACATACAAAGAATCCTATTGGAGGGTTGAATGCCTCAGTAATCAGGCTGTCATCTGTGTCACCTGTAGCTCCACCTGCCCCCTTTTCAATAGCAATCCGCACCATCATATGGTCCACCTCAATGTCAAACAGCAGCTCCTATTTTGTATTTTATACAAAATCTAATTTCTTCACCATTTCAACAAGATTTTCAATTACTTTGAATACTGCTCCATATTTTCTATATATCTAAGCAGGCCTCTATAGTGACCATATATGGGGGAAACAGAAAGTGTGTCATTGGCCTTCCCGCTATTTAGGAACCACACCTGTGAGGTGATTTGGCCTATAAAGAGAAGTGTGTCATTTGTTCTCTGTGTCCTGTGGACGGTCTGAAACTATGGTCTTCTCTGCAAATAGTTGTTTATGAAACAATGGAGGCCATAGTTAAGAGTGCTGTCACTGTTTCTGTTCAAGACAATGCATGAAATAACAAAAACACAATACAAAACTACCTTTTTATGTAGGCAGATTGAGGAAGACATTTTAGTTGGATGAATATGGAGCTAAAAATTGCCATCCATGGATGGATGAATGAATAATAACATGATAATAATCTTTGAGTGTAACTTGAAATTTATTAGAATCAAAAGAAAAATTCAAGGAATTAGAATCAAAACCATTTCCCCACATTTTACCTTTAAATTATGAACTTGCTTGTGACTGTTTGCTCTCGACTACACATTCCCCTCTTTCAACAACAACCAGGTTTTGCTGTGGGCATGTGCATGCTCAGTCACGGTTCAGCTAAAGACACACCTGCACAATAAACCATCTTGTTACATGAACCTCACCCTCTATGTCTCCTTGTTCAACAGGCCTGCTGTGGTTTGACTGTTTTCAGATTAGGAGGGGGTGGTGGTAAGAGCTGGCAGGGCTCAGGGTTTTACAAAGCGCCACAAGCTCAAGCTGTTTTGAAAGGAACAGACAAATGATTGCACGATCAGAAATGATGGGTCTCCAGAAAGTTCTGAGTTAGGAATCATGGGGATTATAACTTATCTCAAAGGGAAAATGGCAGAATTGAGAGCACCATCACATGTGCAAACTAACCTTCTTTCTCTACCACACATTTCAGTAAGATGACCTTTTTTTTAGTTAAGAAAACTGTTTTTGCATGCTGAGTTGCAGCAAAAAATCTGTACAAGCTTCCACAGTGGGAGAAAATGGGAGTTAGCCGACAGCTTAGAGGGGAATTTATTTTCTTAGGACAAATGGAGACGCACCCACAAGCTCATCACATTATTTTTCAGCCATTGGTTCATTTCTAAATCCATTTTGATCCATGGAAAACCAGTGAAACCACAAGAGCAGATGGCACAGATCTGGATGTTATTTCATAATCACGTTCAGGAGGAAGACAAGCCATCTGACACCAAACCACTTTCTCTGCCCATAAGTGCTGTGTTTTTAACAAGGTGTTGGAATCTCTCATCACATGCTGGTAATTAGAGTAAATTCACAAACGGTTGAAAGAAAACACCTGCAGTCCTAATGGGATCTGCTCCATATTCATTTCAGCATCATTTGGTTGTTTCCCATTCGACGCAGTCAGAGATGGCGGATGTTTTCGTCATGGGTTTGTGGCGAAGAGTTGTTTCAATTTCCTTTTTAGTCATTTTGCACGTTTATCACAACACATGCAGTTCTGCTTTTTAGTGTGTTAATCCAGACCATGTCATTCCTCTACTGACTACCCCCTCCCCCCGCCAGGCAAAAGTGCAGAGCCAGGGCCAAAATTAAAGTTCATTGCATTCACTATACAATAGTTACAAACAAGACAATATGACAAATCAAATGGAGAGTGATGCTAATGTCATATTTATTTTGGTTTTAATTTTGATTAAACTCCATCTTGGCTAAATCACCATACTCGCAAATTACACTCATGCTCCAAAAGCAAACTGTTTTTAATTATGTTGTGACAGTATTAGCCATTCTAACATTAACACAAAGATGTAAATATGCATAGGGAGAGAGGAGGTGGTGGAAAGGGGAGCTTTTTGCATCATGGGAAGTCCCCTGGCAGTCTAGGCCTATAGCAGTATATTGAGGGGATGGCTCGAGCTAATGCTGAGCCAGTTCTAACTATAAGCTGTATCAAAGAGGAAGGATTTAAGCCTCCTCTCAAATGTGGAGAGGGTGTCTGCCTCCTCAACCCAAACTGGAAGATGATTCTACAGCAGAGGAGCCTGATAACTGAAATCTCTGACTCCCATTCTGCTTGTGGAGACTCTAGCAAGTATGTGTACCTTTTGCAAAGTGTTCGACTGGGATAGTAAGGTCCTATGAGCTCTTTAAGATAGGCTGGTGCCTGGCAATTAGGGGCTTTGTAGGTGAGGAGGAGGATTTTAAATTGTATTCTGGATTTCACAGTGAGACAATGCTGAGAAGCTAATACAGGAGATATATAGTCTCTTACTGGTTCTCAATACTCTTGCAGCAACATTCTGAATCAGCTGGGGAATATTTAATGTTTTATTGGGACAGCCTGGTAATAGGGAGTTGCAATACTCAAGCCTAGAAGTAACGAAAGCATGTACTAGTAAGAATTGAAATCAATCTGATAAGTAGGACTTAAACCAGCTAAAGATCAAGTCCTTTGATGCCAATAAAATGCTCCAGTCTCTGTAATAGGATTTGATGGTTATTAGTGTCAAATATGGCACTAAGATCTAACAGAACAAGCACAGAGACAAGTCCTTTATCCGATGTGGTTAGTAGATCATTCATAACCTTCACCAGTGCTGTCTCCAGCTATGATGCTTCTAAATCCTGACTGAAAATCCTCAAAATATTATAATGTAAAAAGTCACACAACTGGTTGGTGACAGCTTTCTCAAGGATCTTAGAGAGAAAGGGAAGGTTGGATATGGGTCTGTAGTTGGCTAAAACATCTGGATCGAGGTTAGGCTTTTTAAGAAGAGGTTTAATTACAGCAATCTTAACTCCCAGGGACTGTGGTAAATAGCCTGCTAATACGGACAGATTGATTTATGTCTGATCGAGAAGTGCTAACTAAGAGTAGAACTCCTTAAGCAGCCTGGTTGGGATGGGGTCTAAGACACAAGTCAATGGTTTAGATGAAGAGATCACTGAAGTTAGTTGGCGAAGGTCGATAGGACAAATCAGTGCCGGTTGAGGGCAGGAGGAGGGGAATTTTGTCTCTAATAGTTAAAAGTTAATCATTAAAGAAGCTCATGAAATCGTCGCAACTGAGAACTACAGGAATACATGGATCAATCAAGCTATGAGTCTCATTCAGCCTAGCTACAATGTTGGAAAGAAACCTAGGGTCGTTTCTTTCCTTTTTTTTTCCTCTATTAAAGATGAGTAATGGGCTCCTCTGGCAACGCTGAGGGCCTTCATGTAGGTTTTAAGACTGTCGTGCCAGGCTAAGTGGGATTGTTCCAGTTTAGTTAAGCGCCATATCCTTTTGTAGTTTTCTTGTTGTTTGCTTTAATATACAAGTTCAAGAGTCAAACCATGGAGCCAACTTCCCAATACACTCAAGTGTTGTTCTCACTGAGCCTGAAGTGCTATCAACAAACTGATCAATTTGGGAGGGGCTAAAGTTAGCAGAGTTCTGTTATAGTGATATGGCAGTGAATTTTAGCTTCAGCACTATCGGACATCTAGTAAGGGGACGTTTTGCCTAATGGTGTGTAGTCTAACAACAGAAGTTCAAAAGTAATTAAACAATGGTCTGAGAGAAGAGGACTCTGTGGAAAGACGATTAAGTGTTCAATTTCTATGCCGTATGTCAGAACAAGGTCAAGGGTGTGGTTAAAAAAAAAACGTGTGGGTTTATTTACCCTGTACGAATGAGTAAGGATGATGAAAACTCTGGTCCAGGAGCATGGTTCACTATAACAAATGGACTTTAAAGTTTTCCGGGTTGGGTGTGTAAGAATAAGAATCAGGCTTTTGAATGAGTAATGACTGATTTTAGGTTTGAGGTTGATTTTAACAGGCTTGAGTTGAAAATGGCTGCAGCTCCACCTCCTCGGCCAGTGTCTCTGGGAATATGAGTATTAATATGACTGGGGGGGTTTCATTTAAGCTAACAAACTCATCATGACACAGCCAGGTCTCAGGAAGAAAAAAATACATCAATATGATGATCAGATATCAGATCGTTAACTAATACAGCTTTGGATTGGAGTCCACATTTAATTCTCATATTTTGGTGTATTTCAGTATTGCTGGTCTTAATTTGTATTAGGTTTTTCAGTCCAGCTCCTCTTCTGCATGTATCTGAGTTAATGAATTTAGGTGGTCGGGGAGCAGACACAGTCTCTATGGGGTATTGAGTGGCTGACAGCAGTAATGGAGGCACAGAGAAGTGTGTAAGACTACAACTCTACTTCCTGGTCTCGACTCTGGGTTGTCATGGCTTGGCTTTCTAATAAACTTGTTCAGATGTCTAGAGATGAGAGCTGCTGCATCCATAGTGGGATGTAGCCATCTTTCCTAATCAGACCAGGTCTCGCCCAAAAAGTCCACCAATTTTATCTATAAAGCCAACATCGTTGGGGAGAAACTAGCAGCTATGCTAGGACAGCTAGCGGGGGCTGGCTAAGTGCTCAGTCAAGGTTTAAATGTATGCTGGTACTTTAGCTGCTGTAGTGGAGAGAGTAGCTAATTTAACTGGGTAGAAGCGGAGCAGCAAAACAAACCTCTGATCAACCAACGCCGGCAGCAGGAAGTGACACAATACGCTCGCCTCAGTACGTCAGCAATATGTCGGTTAAGTGTTTGAGGCTGACGTTAAGGCTTGACTATGTTGTGCAGTTGGGATTTGGAATAACAAGTGCACTAACTAACATTAGAATCCATGGAAATGTTACCACAGCGCATTTCATCTAAATTGTGAGAGCTAGAGTTGGCTAAGTCAAGTCAACTCAACTCAACGTCGTCAGGCTAAACAATCCCATATCTGGCTTGACATATCATTGTACAAGCCGATTATGGTTATCGACATTGGTACTGTTAAGAGTCATACTTAAAAACATGCAGGCAGCCTAAAAATGGTCTCTCTTCAGGTTCAACTCTCCTCGGGTGTACTGATTACGGCAAATTTCACCTCATTTTTCTTGTGCCGAGGTCCATCTTGACCTTGTGGCAGGCGGAGGAGGAGGAGGAGGAGGAGGAGGAGGAGGAGGTGGTGGCGGCGGTGACGGTGGTGGCTGCTGGAGAGATGCTGCGCGCACATTCATTACCGGGTTCGCAGAAAGAACTCACTCACTTACACTCTTCCTTCCACAGATCCCCCACACACAACAAATCACAGCTAAGACGAACGTAGGGGAGGTGTGAGGCTCAGACTGCTTCGTTTCTGTCCACCTCCTCCACTAGCGGCAAATCGTACCTGAAAGATGCAGGGGTGGCGAAACATACACACACACACACACACACACACCTCCATTTCACTGCTCTACACTTTATATTTGAACAGATTTCCAGGAAATTTACATTCAGTTTAAAATCTCTCTGAAATTCCCTGAAATTATTAGTCTCTTCTTCACAGATGAGTAGGATTTAAAATGGTCAATTGTCAAACGCATCCATTCATCTATTCGGTTATTAAGTGAAGCTCACTTTTACAAAAGAAAATGACTTTTGTAAATTCACCATCGCTGTGATGCAGCAAAACAGTTTTTGTAAATTCAAACGGCTCCCTGTTATCTTGTCATTCCTTTTTTCATCTTGGAAACCGCGGCTCTGAAGCTCCATCATCCTCATCCCCGCTTTGGCAAAACCACTGCGACATCTTTGGCAGCTGTAGACCTCCTGTCTGAGGCCTCTCTGATGTCAGCTGAAAACCGCACTGATTCCAAGGTGATGGGGGGGCCCTTTGGCGGTTTCCTGTCAATTCCTTGTACGCAAAATGTAAACGGACACATAAATCCACCAATTATGCATAATGGGAGGCAAAATGACTTGTGCACAGAGCTCTCTGTCTTCAGGCTCCGATGCAGGGGAGAGGACCTACCAGCAGCACAAAATGTGACAGGACGAGCCACGAATCTAAGATTTGCTTCTACTACTGTCATTTATAGTGGCTTATAGTATCATTTAAATGGGATTTAACACCGTGGTTTAAATCATTCAGTTTTTTTCTGCATTGCAGTGATTTCAGGAAAACGAACTCCTGTCCAACATCCATCGGCTCCAACTCTGTCAAAATCCGTTCAGTTACAGTCGCTGTCTTTTTGGAAGTGCAGCGAAAAAAAACTCGTGGAAAACGGCGGTGAAGAAACACAACGCAGTGGCGCATAAAATGTAATTGCAGAGCGACACCAACGCATAAGTATAAATGTTCATCACATTGGGGGCCACTTGCGGTGGCTACATCATAAGTACAACGTAGGGTCAACACAGAGGTGTGATTTGGCCTTATGATCTAGGACCCCAGCTATAGTCCACCTTGAAAGTCTAGATCCATGTTCTTCAGGTGGGTACATCCATGTTCTCCAACAGACGGCTCCGTGTTCAGTTTACAGGAAGATGACTTCTTTTTTTGCTTTTTTTTTTTTTTTTTTCACTTTTGGGGTGTTTTTTTACTCCAAGTCTTATCTCTTTGCTCTGTAACAGCCAACATATGTCTAAGTAAATGATTCCCTCTGTGTATCAGTTCTCTGAAGGAACAGAGCATCTAGTCTAATACGCACTGGATAAAACCGCTCGTCGATCTTTACAGGCCACTTAAACTCTCCTCTCAGAAGCCGCCGTGCTTGTCATCACCGCCATCGCCTCGTTTTTTTTCCATTTGATCCAGACGGCCGGACAAAAGTCGAGCGCTCCAAGGCCCGGCCGTCTGTTTCTTCAGGTGAGGGGGGATTTCATTATGTTGATTTCCCAGGGGCCCCACACCTCCTCGGTACGACCCTTTGTTGGGCCATTTCTGCTCAGTTTATCTGACCTTCTCATTACTTCTGCAGCCCAACGCCAAAACATGGATCAACAATTGATTTCCGCAGCTCCATTTATTTCTTTCCAGTAATACCTGTTATTTATCTGTTTTAATTCCAGCTACTTTCTTGTTTCTCCTATAGCATCATTGACTTTTATTCCCCACCGCTGTAAAACCATCAGCATCCATTGATCACGAGTCTCAGCCCTGAGTGTTTGTTTCTCTTTCCGCCCTGTAGTCTGTCACGGCCGCCTCTTCCCAGGAGGCCGCTGGCTCGCAGCTTGTTACTGTGTCAACCCGCAGGACCACCCACGACTCTGTCTCCGTGCCTCGGCCTGGCACCAGGGGCTCATGGGTAATCTGTCTTCCAGTGCCGGTGAGTGAACAGCAGTATCATTAGCCATTGTTTTGATAGGTCGGCCCCACTGGCGAGGACCCCGAAGCCGCTCCCACCCAAAAAAGCTCTTTGAATCAATTTCCTGTTTAAGTACTGTAAAGTGTGCAAAGGAAGATGTAATGTATTCTGGAATATGCTTGATCTAAAGTGCACCTGTTTTAACATGCTTAAATGATTTTTAAAAAATTAATTCTGAGGCAAATTGTATAAACATTCAACTGTCTTGGTCACATCAGTTGCATATAAATCTGGTGGTTTTACGTGTCCAAGTAAAATAGAGTCTATTTTACTTGGACATTTTACTTAGAGGAATATATCCTTTATTTTGTCCAACATATTGCTAAAATACTTGTTCACAATGTGAAGTTTTTTTTGTACTTTTAGCAAAAATGCCAGAATTACCTCCTAGATTTGCAGCTTTTTTTGGTGTTTCACGAAAGACTGAATATTGGTTTTGTAATGTTGTCTGGACAAAGAATCTGGAGATGTCTCCCTGAGTTTTAGTAATTTCTGAAAAGCTTTTCAGTATTGTATTATTTAGACAAATGTTAAAAAGATTTATTAATCAAAAAATAAAGGCAAAATTTATCAATCAAAGGTTCAAAGGTTTAAAAGGTTTATCAAAGGTTTAAAAACAAATAGTACCGGATATCAACAAATCGAGAGACTGATCAAAATTTTAACAAAGTCTTGACATAAATGTTTTGAATACAATAGGCTGTGATGCTGGCAAACCAGATGTTTATATGTTAACCCTTAAATATACTATTGAAAGTTTTTTTATACACTGTAAAGCATCAGCAGGGTTCAACAAACCAATAACGACAGTGGTCTCTGAAGTGTATACAAATGCACACAGATATGCGGTGGAGCTTTACCTCTGCTGGCCGTCTCCTTCATTTCAAGGTGGAACTCCAGTGTCTGGGCAAGCTGACAACAGCAATATTTCACTTTTATATTTGGAATAACTCTAGAAGGCACCTCCAGACTTGAAACTTCCAGGATATGTGAAGGAGACACTGACACAAACCAACACCAGATTACAAGCCCCTGAGACCAGCTCTGAAAAAATGAGAAGGAGGGAGAGAAGAAAAAAGGGGGAGGGGCCTTGGTCATTTTGCATTTTGGCCATTGTGCCCCCTTCTGGTGTTCGTATAAGGTCGGGGCTAGTATCGGTCGATCTGAAGTAACCCTTCACTTAGAATTCCAGGTCTCTGCAACCTTAAAAGAAGTTATTCAGGAATGATCCCAAACTTTATACCTAACCCTCGCTCATGTGTAGAACAAATCAAGTTTCCGGTCCCGAACGCGCAGTGACGCCAGAAAGTTCCCTAACACTGACTTTCTGTCAATAACCATTCCCATATTTCACACTGTAAACACTGTCAACAAAAATGCACAACATTAAATTTGTTACCAAATGTGCTGGTCACAAGGGACAAGTTATAACAGAACCATGGCTCTTAATTAAGTACATTTAACTGAAAATATATCAGTAAAAATTCATGAGTACTACTTCCAGTGGAGTGAAATTCAACCAAAAATGTTTTTTGAAAAGAATAAAGTTTAAAAAAGTGTGTGTGTGTGTATGTGTGTCTGGGCACATCTGTTGAGCTAATGATCAGACAAATGCATTCAGGTTGTTTAACAGCAGCAGCTCTGCTTTTAGCTTCAACGGCAGCTTCTGGACGGACTCCCACTGAGGAGAAACCGGTCGAAATCGCCGCACGGGCCCAACATGATCCAACAGTCCAAAACCTCATTCACACATCCAAACACAGATACACTAACAAGAGGACGACTCCTGAATAATTCATAATCTACTGTTTTTTCAAGGCTTCAGTGACGCACAAGGAGATCAGGAATTAAAAAAAAAAAAAAGGACAAAACACATTCTGGCAACAGTTTATATGAAAGATAAAGGAGTCACACAGTGAGACAAAGGAGCGCTGACAGGAGGCATGGAGCAGACGGAGGAAACAGAGGTGAGTGGGCAGAGCGAGGAGGAGGAGGAGGAGGAGAAGGAGAAGGAGGAGGAGGAGGAGGAGGAGGGGGGCTGATGTAGCTTCAGAGACACATCATTCGTTTCTTCTCCCTGTTGACGGAAACATCACAGCTCCATCCTCTTTGACTGACGGCCTGTTATCAGCCCGACTGCAGCCGTGTGTGTGTGTGTGTGTGTGAGTGTGTGTGTGTGTGAGTGTGTGTGTGTGTGTGTGTGTGGACATGCAGAAAGAAAAAAGAGAAATAAGGAAAAACTGTTGCAGGGTTAAACAAGTCTAAATATAAATCCAAATCAGTCCAAACCTGCTCTCAGGGCACAATAGTTATACACAATAGACACAATAGTTCAGAGACTGCATTAATTTGATTATGGTTTTTTTGGAGTGAATTTAATGAACTGTCTAACAGAGAAATTTGAACATCTTCTATACTGAGGTAATCAGAATGTTTAATAGGAATATCATGAATATTCAACAAAACATTTAATCAGTTAGGGATGATTTTAAAATTCAAATTAATAGGAGAGGACAAAGAATAACAATAAATTTAATGAATAATTAGCATATACTTGGTAATTGTGTTTTGGGGTCAAAATGCCACTGAATAATCTGCCTTTCCCATAATAGCTCGTATATTTATTTTTCCACTTCCGCTGAGTGAGTGGGCCAATGGAGTGGTGAAGATTCAGGAAATGTATTTATCTATTTTATTCTTTTTTTTTTTTTTTAATTAAATGATGAAATGCTGCTCCGTGTTGTCTCCATCCGGGGATGGGGGACGGAGGTGGTGGTCGGGGGGGCAGCGGAGAAAGGAGTCACACCATTTGTGCGCAGACGGGCGGCCGAGTGGGAATCGTCGGGAGGAAGAGGTGAGGAAGACCCGGGAAGAAAAGTTGAGGGCGGAAGACGAATGGATGACGAGATCGCAGAGGGAGGCGAGAGAGAGACGAGTGATGGGAAAGCCGGTGAAAGGCACTCAAGGTGAAATAATCGTAGCCCATACTTTGTCTCCCTGAAGTGTCTCTCCATCCATCTCTCCTGCACTTTCCCCATTTTTGATTCTCGCCGATTTGTGTAACTTTTGTTTTACGCCCAAGGACTCACTTAAGAGTTTGCACTTGCACTCGTTCTTTTTCTTTTGCTCTATAACAACATCTCGGCTTTCATCTTTTTCTTTTTGTTTGTTTCTTCCAGCCACCTCTGCTTGGATGTACAGTGTAATCAGAGCGCCTGCTCTGCAGACGTACACGTCTCCTTCAGACACACAGCTCTCTCTGAATGAGAAGCAGGTGAAAGAGGACGGAAGCCGTCGGCGGGAAATGATCGTTTCTGAACTGTTGCCATCCGCTAACCAAAATATTTACAAAATCCAAGGGATCCAAGCTTCATCATTTTGTCATTTTGAGGACTACGTGCCGTTTGTTTTGAGCAGGTATCGTTTGTTTGACAATGGATATCCTCATTATGAACCGAAACCAGCCAAATAAGAAAAATCCCTCCTGGGCATCTCATGGACTTTGTGATTAGAGCGTTTGAGGGAAAAACACAGGCAGAGATTTAACTTAATTACTGTTTCCCAACAATAAGAACTGTTTGAAATGATTCGAGGACGAAAAATGGTGGACGTCGTCATACTCGTGCCTCACGCTTAGCTTGTTCCAACACTACAGCACACAATCACACCGGCAGCTCCTGTTTGCCAAATGGGATAGAAAGTGGAAACTTGTGTTTTCTAAAGGCCACAGAGCCGATGTCTCATTAGAGAACAATGAAACAGATTTCGCATGCAAATGAAAACGACACAAGCCGCCAAAGGAAATCAGCAGCTCCACGGGGGTCATTTTATGTCTGGTCTCGTCTCGGTTTTAGGGGGAGGTCGCAAACTCTAATGGTAACTTTTGCTGTTATTGTTCCTTCCTCTCTGGGTTTTCTTCTGAGGGGAAAATTAAGTCAATAGATGCAAAAATGCTTTCAGGGTGGAGTTGAAGCACGAAAGACCTTTTTTTTTTTAAACAGATTTTTCTTTTTTTGAAAAACCATGATCTGGTTTGGACAAATGAATCTCAACGATGCCGAGGTATCCTGCAGCAGCTCCTCTCTGGCTGACTCAAGCTGACAAAAGTCAGTGGATGAGATTGTTTTTTGTGATCACAGGGAGAAGAAAATAAAAAAAACAAGAGTTTGAGAAACGTGAGGAGCAGCTCTGTGGCCGGCTGTCAGATCCACTAATTGGTTTTGCTGCCCGAGGTGGAAGAAGAGAGCGGCGGCTCCGCTGGATCCACGGCCACAGCTGCAGGTGACCGTCAGTGTAGGGGTAAGAGACAGAGCTCGGGCCGGAGACAGGAGGCCGAGGGGGAGGAGGAGGGCCGGACGAATGAGGGGGTTCGTCTGGTGACCTGGAAAGGGCGGAGATCGGAGGGCAGGAGTGCAGGCGGGAGGCTGGGCTCGGATCAAGCGTGGAAGTGGGCCAGAGGGCTGGTCAGGGATGGGCTATAATGAGGTTCTGGGCTGAGGCCTGGCTCTCTCAATGAAACCAAACGGCTCTGAGGTGTCTGAGCTTGAGTCATTGAGATGAGTCAGTATCTCTATGATTCTGTCTCTTGACAGTTAATAAAGTCAACTTTTTTTTCTTTTTTTTACTTTGATCAGAGCACTTTGATCAGAGCTGCCGTTCAAATGCACTGTTCCTGAACTAATGAAATCCACACTGATAACTTTTTCGAATATACCTGAAAGGAATAGTTTGACATTTTTAGGAAAAGGACGAGAGGATCGATACCACGCTCATTTCTGTGCAACGGTTGGTTAGCTCAGCTTAGCTTGAAGTCTTGAAACAGGGACTCGGCCAGACCGGCTCCGTCCGAAGGTATCAAAATGTGCCTAACTAAATATGGTTTTCCAGTTTTGCAGTGACATTGATCACTGGGCTTTAGCTTTGCTGCCGGACACATTTTAGGGTTTCGGTTTCCCCCATTTCCAGTTCTATGCTAAGACAAGCTAATCAACCGCCGGCTGCGGCTTCATCAAAACTACTCCCCGAGTCATGGGAGGTGTATTGATCATCTTGTCTAACTCTCAGCAAGATGAAAATAAATGTAGAGCTTGTCTTTAAGCACTACGGTCTGTTTTAAATTTGACTCTTTTTCCCCCACTTCTAGAGACGAGGGCTTATCAAAAACCATGATGTATTTTCACCCTGCTGCTGAAATCAATCTTACCCTCCATTATTTGCTTTTTTTGTTTGTTTTTTTTGTTGTTGTTGTTGTTTTTTGGTCACCGCAATCATATGCAGTGTAGTTTCGTCACAGCTCCAGGCCACACACCTTTTTTTATTTTTTTTTATTTCCCTGACCAAACTGTTTCATTATTCATACCTAGATTGTGAGCGCGATATTGTTTCTGTCTGTCACAGGCTGCTGAAGCAACTTATCATACAAAATTATTCAGCTGCATTGAAAAATAAAATGGGGAAATACCAAGTCGTGTACTCGTGTATTATTGGAGACATCCTGTGCCTCCAATAATACATGAGTTTCCCACAGGTTTGTAGAGAGTTTCAAGGTCGTTCTGCACCCCAGGCTGTTAACTTGTGTCCCTGAGAGGGCGCCTCGCCATCAGTCCTGTTTGGGCTAATGACACCGGGGACTAGACGCACTGACATTTATGAGTGAAGAAGCACTGGACAGAGGATTTAGCCTGGAGCTGGACGGAAAAGGTCAGAAGACATACACAGCCCAGGGCTGAGAGCAGTTACATGGAGTCCGAGGGAAAATAGCCACAGAATTCTAAATACACTGCACTTAAAAGGACTTTCTCAACGAGCCACTGGAATGACCTTGACCTGGTCTGACAAGTTTCACTTTGCATTGACCTGTAGAGGGACTTTCTGTCATCCTCCTGTGTGAGTGTGTGAGTGTGTTTTAAGCTTTAGAGGAGTCTGGACCGGTGAAGTGCTGGGAGCTCTGCCCTGCTCGTCTTCAAGCTTCAGCAGCTCCATTTACCCCCCCTCCCCGCTGGTAGGGGCGAGGGATCCCAGAACGGGAGCGCTGTGAACTGAAATGTGCTGATGGTAAATATACAGGGTCTCCTGGGGTGAAGAGTGAGGGTCAGACACTCCGAGAAACTAATTCCAGCCCCAGCACGGTGCTTTTTTACATGAGAAGTGGCTTATTATCTTTTTTTTTTTTTCAGCTGCAATTCCAGGGGCGAATATCAGTCAGCTGCAGAAGTCCAACTGAAATAACTCCACAACTAATGGATGGATTTACATGGGATTTTTTATACATTTCTGGTCCACAGAGGATGCATCCTACTTACCATGGTGTCCACCTGACTTTCACTAGCCCAAACCAGCAGGTCAAGTGTTAATTTATATGAATACCTCTTAAAATTAATGCCATTCCAACCAACCTTGAATGAAAGATGCATTTATTGCTACTTCTGATTGATGAAAACTGCAAAGAAATGACAACCAACACCGTAAGGTAAAGAACTTATGACTAAATTTTCAGAAAAACACTGTATTCCCTACACCTTTTGTCACTATTTCTGTTAACTTACACTTTCTCACCCAAAACTACATATGATATGATAAAATCTGATTCATGAGATATCATGAGATGCTCCTACCAAAAACCAGCCATTGCCCCTGAGAGTGATGGCCTCATGATTTAGAGCCATTGTCTACATTCAGCACCGATGCAGGAAGTGAAACATGTGTACATGTAGTGAAAGCTGGATACGGTGCTGCTACAAAACAATCCCCAGCAGCTCACAAGACATCTTCCCCAAAGACCCTGATTTATCAAAAAAGGTGTTGATGAGACTGACAACAGGGCAAACAACAGTTTTTACCAACCGTAACCATGATTTCCTAACCTTCAAGTGTGTCAGTTGCCCAACCCTAACCACATCCCTGCAGAGTTCATTTGCTCTAAACACAGTTGTTTCCTCACTTGAACAAAACTGCAGTTTTCCCCTGCAGGTACTAAAAACCATTTAAAACAATTTCACATGCCATATTGTGGCACATCTAGAGTCAACACCCCTGTCTGGAGATGGTGGTAAATGAACTGTTACATCGCCCCACAAAGCCCTTACTATTATAACACTTGAAACATTATTAGCCGCTTGAGATTGCAGAATTTTCTATGCTGCCGCCAAACTCAGTCAAATTTTGTTAACTTCAGCAGAAGTGCTAAATATAAAAATCAAATTTTCGGATTAAACTTCAATCCTCACAGTGCCACCAACATGGCTGTTGACTGGTATTCTGTTTTCAGTATTTAGTAGCTATTACCTCCAGAGAGAGAAATCCCCATCCCCCATTCTCCTGGCTGCTTTTTTAAAGCGCGTAAACAAACACATTCACACACACTTATAATTCTCCTTTGTTGTATAAGCAAGGGGAAAATATGGTAGCTGTGTTTATTTAAAAAAAAAAAAAAAAAGTTTAATATGTTCACACAAAGACACATGTTTAATGACCACCACAAGCCCCAAATGTTTCATTGCACTAACGCATAATCTCATTAGTCAAGGATAATTGGTAATCATTTGTTACTTTAATTAGATTGTCAGTTCTCTATGCATTGGCACTGACAATCAAATCGATATTTTAGATCTGCTTCTGTCTGGCTTATCATTTCTCACCACAGGCATGTTGTCAAATTCAAGTTCTCTTAAATCCAAATGCTGCCTTGGGTCAAAAGGTAGAATGAGACACTACAGCTTCTGATCTAATCTCCCTGCATTTCATAAAGGGGGGGGGGGGGTCAGTCACAAGATGAGTTGAAAAAGTGATTGTTCAAATATTTAACAAAGATTTCGATTTTAAATTCTTCTTTTCTTTTTTGCAGATACAAGACAAGAAAAATAGTTCAAACTGAGGCACTGAAATTTATTTCCTCCCTGCTTCTGACCTTCACTCCATTTACAAGACTGATTTAGACAGCAAACACTTATTTTACGCCCTTCCTCTGGTTATAAGACACACTCTGACGGCAAACACTGAGAGCAGGGATTACACAGTGACACCCAGCTGCTTCACAGGACTGAATTACTTCCCTCCTGCTTACTGGAGAGAGAGGGGAGGGGGGAAAGATTTCAAAAAACGAGATGGAGAGGAGCTAACTCATCATCATTCTGCTGGAGAAAAAGACAAGACTCCTGTCACAGAGGAAAAGGATGGAAGGGAGGTAAAAAAAAAAAAAAAAAGTGGAGGAGGGATGAGAGGAGAGAGGGTTAAAGCAAAGGGGTGTCAGATGAAGGAAGGTGAGAGGGAGGTGTCGGGGATGAAAGTGGTTTGAAGTGGAGAAAAGAGGAGGAAGAGAGGAGCAGAAGCTAATGAGCTGGAGCTTCGCAGCAGGAAAGCAGGATGCTGTTTATTCTACTCACACTGTTAATGACTTCCACTGTAGAACGACATGGTAACACTTTTTTTTTTCTTCTTTTTCTAAAGGCTGCAACTTTGACTGAAGGTTCCAATTAATGGCTCTCACCAAAGCCTTTCACAGACATTTACAAACGGGACTTTTACAACGGAATTTTTGCCAACTTTCACTAATGACCTTTTTAACAATGTTTATCAACGAACCATCGCAAAATCACTACTAAAAGGCATCGATTTGGATTTACGGCTCTTTTAAAAGTGAGTTTAAACTCATTGTTTAGCTCCAAGTGCTGCAATTTTATTGTTTTGGTTCCTTTCCACTGCTTTGTATTTGGCAGCAGCAGCAGTTGTTTTTTTTAAAAAAAAGGCTCTAAAAACCAACCTTACACTTGCCTACTCAGCAAGAAACAGTAGACAGACCTGGTTAGCAACTAGCTGATGAACATATGGAAAGGTTTACCAGATAAAAAGCTAGATGTTTCCCTAGGGAGTTGGTGGAGACCAAAAACAGAGCTAAAAGATGCTTCCAAACAAATGCTGGATGCACTTACTTCAGGGCTAAAAGTTTTGTTTTTTTAGTTGGGTTTATGCATAAAAATGACTTGAAACATCTTGAAACATCTTGGTCTGTGTTAAAAATGACTACTTAAGGTTAAGGGAGCTTTGTTGTTATAGTTACAATGATAAAGATGTGATTAAGGTTGGGAAAAATGATCGTGGTCATGCTTTAAACAATATATATATATATATATATATATATATATATATATATATATATATATATATATATATATAAACTGTGACCTCCAACCCATATGGACTTTATAGCTCTAACAACCTCACCCTACTTCTCTTATTCTTCAAGGAAGGAGAGTTTCACTACAGCGCACATTGACTTATACTAATGTCTGTTACAACTGTTTTTTATCAAAGAGTTTTATTAAAAAAATTACAAATTATTATTTTAGGACAGGTACAATGCTCATTGATCCATTTTACAATCTTGGTGACCTTTACCATAGTTAAAGGGCCAGAAATGAGGTTAAAATGCTGAATTTCATCTGTTTCCCTACAGTAAATTAAAGTGCAATCCTTTAAATTTGATATACAGAATCGATACAGAACACAAATCTTGTAATATTAGCCATTAGTTTTACACACCATAGGACACGGATCTTCAGCATGACAAGATGTTCTTGAAATGTCTTTTATATCCCAGATATTCTTGGAAAGGAACAGACTATATCTGGATTAGCATGTGCAAATTAGCAGCTGTCATAGGAAATCATGCTCCGCTGAGACTGTTTGCTGTCTTACTTGAGTCAAAACCATTAGAGCAACAACTATAGAACGTGTAATTTCGTCTCTGGGAGTTCGAAGCCTGTCAAAAGTATCTTTACTGCTTTTTCTTGAGTAAAGTCTCAATTTTTCCTTTTAATAAAGAAAAAAAAGTACTTGCAGATTTGTGTCTACTACAGAAACAGGAACTCAACTTTTCATAGTGTGATTGGTTAACTTTCAGATTTCTTACCGTCCCTCTTAGGGAAAATGAAGTTCATGGGAAATTAAGTGTGTAATAACCTGAGGCAGCCTCCATTGTCTCTTTCCCTAGAATAAAAAATGTGTTAAATGGACTGCATTTAGATTTTTCTACTTCTGGGTGTTGGGATAGTTCACGTTTCTTGCTTCTATCTATACAATTGAAAAAGTTCATGTGTTAAATACATATTAATTCAGATTAAAAAAAATAAAATAAAATAGCTCTAGCGGTGCCACCAGCTTTTTTTTAAGCAAAATGTGACAAGAGTAAACAAATGTTAGTGTCTAGTTAGAAAATATAATCCTGCGCTAAGTTGTGCCTCTCCTTTTTAAGCTATGTTTCCTTTTTGTCCTGAAAATTGTGTGAACTGGTGTTGAAATTTACAATGAAATGCATAAAACTGACAGTATGTTTTCTGTATTAATTAAAGAGTGACACCTTGGATCGATAAAAAAAATGATGAAGGACTGAATTTAAAGCTTCAGTAATAGAATGTTTTCTTCATTTGGCCACTTGGGGGCAGAATATCTCAGGACAGCACAACCCCAGAAATCTGAGGGTTCTTTTTTTATCATCCAATAAAAGCTGTTGTATCAAAACAATTTCATGTTTACAAACCAGCAGACACAGACCATTTATTTTGAGGCGTGTTTCGGTCCACTTGATAAATTTTAAGTCCCATCTTAAATCTAATTTTTGCTCCTTTTTGGTCTCCAGCAGATCCTGAAAACAATATCTGTCCCTTAGTAGGTGGATGTTCAACTTATCCGCTAGCTGGTTTCTAACTGTGTCATTTGGTGCTGGGCAGGTAGCCTACACATGGTTTGTCTGAACTTTTGGAAGTGGACTTGATGAGAGCGCTGAGCCTCAACCATGCAGAAAATGTACATTAAACAGAAAACAGTGAGGAACTTAGAGCGATCACCCAAACTCTGCAGCCACACATCATTCTGTCAGTATGTCACGACGAGTGACCCCCTGTCACTGCCCATTGATCCATCATAAATATCCAGTATAAAAGTATTGATTGGGGACCGACATGCCGCTGCTGCTGTTTCCACAGTGGATGAGCCACAAGATCTTGTCCGCACAAAAGAGAGGGCCGTCAAGTGTGAAATGCATGGGGGTCGAGACACGCCACCGCCTCGCCGTAGCGAGGCTTAACGCTCTGGGATTATGAGGAGACTCTGAAATACGCAGGTCAACATACAACCTGAGCCACCGCCCAAGCGACCCTTTCACACACAGCAAATGAAACGCCTGGAAGGCCACGCGGTCCAGGTATAAAGGCTCGTAGCGCACGCCGACGCTCGCGTCCAAGTGGCGCTCGTGCCAATGTGTGCTCTGTCACTCCGTGTGTTGATTCAGCGTCTCCACCATCTTCCTCTTCAAATAATGGCTCCGCCGAGGGCCCATGCAGATACATTATGTATAAGGCTTTAAAGACTTAGCATAATAGATCTGCTACTTTACTCTGGTTGATTTTCCTCCACATAGGGTCCAAGTATCTGACGTATAGGGTCCTACTCATCTCTAGGCCATGCCTTTTTTTCTTTTTTTTTAAATGGTATTAACGCAGATTTGAAGTCTTTTTGTACTAATTTTAAAAAACTATTATGAAGACTCTGTATATTGCTTACATTGTTTTAAATGTGTGTGTATATACATACTCACTCCTTTAGGAGCCACAGATCAATATCACTGTCAGGTTTTGTATTTTGGCTGGAACGTTTAGAAGTTTCACCTTCGGGATCGGCTCCTTCCTCAGAGTCCTGCCAACACAGGAGACGGGTTAAGGTTGGGGAGAGATTGTGGTTTTTGTTTAAAATGTTACGTAACACATTGTGTCCTGTGCAGTGTAGACTTTTTTTTTCCTGTATTAAACCAGACCACAATCTTTCCCTCATCGTAGCAAGGAGCCGTGAGTGTCTAAACATAACCACACGAAAAATTTCTAATAATGTTGTTGCTACTGAAAGTTGTACTGCAAGATTAGATATTTCGCCAGAAAACAAAGCTGTTGAAATAAAAACAAGTTTTTTCTAATATGTTACTGCTTTGAATAAATCTTGTGTACCTCAGCTGCCCCCCCCCCCAAACTGGAAAATCTGTTCACTAGATTACTGTCGCGGGGTTGTGAAGAGATTTATGGAAATCATCAACGGTTTCTTACAGCCACGTTTATATTACACCAGTAATCTTGCTGAGAAATACCTTTTTCTTTTTCTTTTTTGTTTGCAGAAGTAATAAGACGTCACAGACTACAAAGCCTGCCCCTGAGCCCCTTCTGTTTGTGAGGCATAAAGAGCCCTCCCTGCACTATTGGCTGCCTCTTGGCTTGCTGCTTGGAGATTTTATTTAGGATCTTTTTTGTTTTATCGTTCCACTTGAGTGAGTTGTTCTGCATAAGGACATCGATTAGACACCATGAGTTAAATGTAGAGCCGGTGTCTGCAGAATTGAGATTCGTTTCGACAGAGGAAGCCGGGAGGAAACCTGAGCTCATGGGGGCTTCGCCAGACAGACGGACCGCTCCTCCCCGCTTGGCTGATTTGATGACAGGCGACAAAACTCATTCAGCAGGACAAACAAATCACCGAGACAAACCTCAGCAGGCATCTGCCATCACAGAAACGCACACACACACACACACACACACACACACACACACACACACTCTGACGCTGCCAGAAAAATCTAAAACTCTCCCGGGGTCCTTGTATAGGAATAAAGCTGCTCACATAAAAACAAAAAAAAACAAAAATAACTGTTGTCTCTGAGTTGCTAGTGGTCACAATAAAAACATATATAGAAAAGAGAGAGAATACACACACACAGGAGAATTTATAAGCCAAATGTCCATCTCTTTTCTACCCGTCTGATGACCATCCAGTCTGTCCCCTCTTCAGGTCTCTCACTCGGGGATGAAATTCAGTTTGTTTTTTTGTTTTTTATTTTGTTTGTTTGTACTTTTTATGGTTTATTGGACTGAATGAGTTTTCCACAAATCACAATGAGGCGCCACAGCAGGAGCAATAGAGACAGGCAGCGCAACCGTTACAGTGCACGACACGTGGTCTGGAGGACGAGTTCAGATGGCGGACGGGTGTGGGTCCCCACACCTGATCATTGAGCAAACTCACCCACTGAAGACCATGTGACGTAAATGAAAGCTCCAGAACTGCCACTAAAATGGACCTTGAAGCGAGTTTTTTACATGTAATTAACTTAAGCCCCCCCTTTTTTAAATTTACTCTAGTGTAAATAAAATACTGATAAAATAATGATTTAAGGATGTATTCATGGCTTCTGAACCACTGCCACTCACACACATCAATGCCATCACACACTGTCAGACATTTGCTGGTGTGGATGAAGAATATATATGTGTAATCGCGGCGTCTCGAGCAGCTCTCGGCAGATGTTTCCCCCGGAAAGCTGAAATGAAGATTATACCTTTCCGGCAGCCGGTGGGACTGACGGCAGCGGCCAGATTGTGCTGAGCATAAACAAACACCAAGCTGACGGGGTCTGTTTTCTATTGGGAGAAATGGTTCTGGCTTTCAATCGTGTTTTCTCCCATGTCTTTGTTGTTATTAGTTATGGGATAACAGGATAATTGTTTGATCTTGAGATCAAGATACGAAAGGAGTGAATAAAACTGAAATCATCAGTTTATACTGAACAATAACATTAATCCATATGGATCTAGATATAATACTTATGTTATTGCTTTTTCACATATTTGACAGCTATATGGCAACATGGCAGCTGTACCCTCAATTACCCAGAGGGGTCAGAGATCAGGGGCAGCCTGTAGTTGCAGCCCTGGTTCGGGAAGCAGTCCGGTGCTTTCCCCACGAAGGCCGCCCCCATCAAGACGAACAAGGGTCCGTCAAAGGTCCCGTCCCCTCTCCCTGCTTCCCTGACTCTGGAGCACCGAGCATACAACCGTCCCCATGAAGCACAACCGTCTCCCTGACTCGGCGGGTTCATGCTTGACATCGAGTCTGCGTTTAAAAACTGATGGCACAGAAGACCATTGAGCTTGTGACTAGAGTTTTTAAAAATTTATTTATGCGGAACATTTGCCGTGAAAACGAAGACAGATTTATCCTCTTCGCTAGCGTCTGCTGCCGATGTGCCCCTTAGCGAGGCACCGAACCCGGCCCCCTTTTCACAGCTCAGCTTCTCAGAAATGCTGAGGTCGCAATTCAAACCGAAACAAGGTCTTTTTTTTTTTTCTTTAATTGTTCGTTTTATTCTACTTTATTTGATTTGAAATTCCAGACATGAAAAGTGCTTCTTTCAAAACCATCCCAGACACGGAGCCAGACGTAGCTGGAGACATCCTTTAGGCTTGTGAAGGCCAAGGATAATTAACCGATACTTTCTTTCATTAGCTTGACGTAAGGTCTGTCTGGAGGTAGCTCGCAGTGGAAACCGAAAGGTGAGATACCTGACGAAAAAAACAATGACGACGACAACAAACTAGCAGATAAAGTGTGTCTCCTCCACATCACTGAAACGTGCCAGATCTTTCCAAAGCTGAATGAGATGTCTCTCGGCTCGTCGCAGCCGCGCAGCCTTTCGCCAGCGTTGGGTGCTGTCGACTGACTGCGACCAGAAAGGTTGTGCCTTGATTGACAGATGGTGATGAGCGTCTGAGACTCCCAGCTAATTTTGACCAATAGCTGTGTGTGTGTGTGTGTGTGTGTGTGTGTGTGTGTGTGTGTGTGCGCACGGCTTGTATGAAATGAGCTTTAATCACCACCAGTCATTACAGCTCCTACGTTGTTTGTGCCCCATTTCGCTCCTGTGGACGCTGACTCGTTTGGTTTGCGGATGAGCCGAGTGTTTACATCAAGGGCGTTTATTTTGGAGGCCAGTGCCACCAAGCGCCCGTCGCTCCGAGGCCTGACGGGCCAAACCCTCGTTTTTCCTTCATCTCCAGAGTCGGCGTTCAGTCGCGCCTACGGCGTTGAGTAACCTGCAGCTGCGAGACCGTTGCCGTCGCACTCCTGACCTTCTGATTTGAATCAGTAGATGTTTGAGGGGATTTGTGTTGTGAAATCGTAGCGTTCCAGTCGCAGTTTCCCGTTCACAACTTGAAATCTTTGAAGCACTTGGCTTTTTTGGAGGATGCGGAGCCTGCATTTCAAAAGGTTCTTCACCGTTGGACGCCCCGGGCTGACCTCCACATGCTGTGCTGCGTATGGCCTCTTAAGGAGGATCCCCTCACAGAGTGGGAAGAAAGGTGTTCACAGGTGTGACACCCCCCCCCCCCGGGACATCCAACCAAGCAAAACACCAGGGAAGAAAACTATGGGTGTTTAACGTTTAGACAGAGGAATCAGTTACAGGAGCTGCCATTGGGACAAGGACCAGGCCGACGCGACTCCGTCTGTTTCTTCGTCTGACTTTGTGAATTTGTGAAAAAGCCAGCGAGGAAGGAGCGGAATATTCTAGATTCTAACATTCGTTTTAACCCTCACGACTTTGGTGTCATCAGGGACTTTAAATTTCACTCTGACATCACATTAAATGTCAAATATTAATATTTAATGTTGAAGAATTAGTCAAACTCAAGTCAGTTTGAGTAAATTATTCAGGTACTCAACTTCACTTGGGGGCCACAGGTCTACCATATAAAAACATTGCCAGCTTTAGCGCCCCCCCGCTGCTGGTCCACCAAGGCACCGCCACTTTTTAAACTTCAACAGCTGTGACAGCAGCGACTTTGCTTTGTCCTGACAACAAGCGCATGCATTCACTTTTGGATGCTTTGACCGTATTTTGGTGCCGACTCTTTATAATCTATGTTATGGTTTAGGGCTTTAAAGAACACTGACCCCCCTCATTGACAGTGAAAACATGGAGCCAATAAAATTAATTCATTGTGTAAGATAACCACACAGGTCAGACCTCTACTGCCACCTACTGGTTATTTTAGGACAAGCAGAATAATTCATATCTCCAAAGGTAAGTTAATCCTAGTAAATAAAACCAAAATTAAAAATTTAAAGTACATCCTATAACAACAATGGTCAGAAGGTCCTGTTTGATATATTCAGTCCTCAGAGGTATTCAGGGTCATGGAAGGTGTCGCACTGAGCCAAAATGGCTGGATTTCACCAGGGAAAGCCTTTTTCTATAACAGTAAATGATAAAAATGTTGGAAATCGTCTCAGAGACAAGGCAACAGAGGTGATTAGAGTCAGGTAACATTCAGTAATGGCGCTGGTTAGGTCAGGCGATGCTTCCATGCAGAGCCGGCAAGTCACAGCTCTGCATTTTTAAATCGTCCACACGTTTTTTTTTTTAAAGGCATCGAACCCATGTCGTTACGGTTACGGTAACAGTGAAGCTCTCTGTGAATCCTTTCTCTGCCAGGGAACGGGCCTTGTCCGTTGGGGGTTGGGGGGAGAAGAGGGTCTGGGGTCTGCCCAGAGCAGGGGGTGGAAAAGCCGCCTCCTCATATAAAGAGGGTTAATTTTAACAGAAAACATAAAGGTCTATCCACACCTCTGCGCTTGCAGCCCCCCCCCCACCACCACCACCAAACATGGATCTGTCATCTGTCTCTTATATTTTCCTCCTTTTTAAAATCCTAATTATATTTGCCTCTTCGTATTCCCTCATTTTTCGATTACACCTCGACTTAATGCCTTTCATGTCTCGTGTAAAGCCCTTTGCATTGCCTTGATGTTGAAAGGTGTAACACAAATGAACATGACTTACCACTGACAGTTGGCACCAGGCTGCTTCTTTTTCATTTATTTTTTCATTCTTTGAAAGTACTGACAACATTTATCCACCTCCCTTTCTTTTCCCCCTTATAGTTATATTTTATTGTATTTACATGCTTTCTTTTTTGCACCCACAAACACGCCCCCCCACACACACACACCATGAATTTCTGCACCATATCTTCCTCCTTCCCTTCGCTGTGTGTGTGCCACGTTATTTCCACGCTAAATCACCTGTAATTAAAAAGACGTTGGTTATGTCTTTACATCCCCCAAAGCTGAACACACAGCAGTTGCTCCGCCGTAAAACAAAACATCAGGTGCACAATGAATATTCATCCAAACTATGTGAAGTTCATTTACACAGAAAGCTCTGGTGCTGTAAAAAAAATTCTGCTTGTACTTTCTGGGTAAAAGTGCAGTGTAAGCTCATATTTTCAGAACCTGGGCGTTTTAAAAAATAAATAAATAAATAAAATGCTTACTCTTTCGGTCGCCTCGGAACAGTCAGACAAATGAGAAAAGCAACTTTTATTCTCTTGGACCTTGTTTTAAAATGCTGTTCGACAGAAACATTTGAGTTAACTTGAGTTCTTTTCAGCTAATATTTGCCAGCTGCCTGCTTTTGTCTGCTCCCCCCCACATCACTATTACCCCCCCCCCTAATTGCACCTAATAATTTTGAATATTAAAAACCAGCCTTGCAGATAATCAGTCTTTGGCCTGGGGAGAAAAAAAAATGATGGTTACATTTCATGGATTATTATTTGAATAAAGCTCCAAATTAACCTAATAATCTTGGCACATGACTCAATTATATATTAATGACTAGTGCTGATATCTGCAGGCTTTTTTCCCTCCTGGTGTTTGGTGCGTGGTCTTCTAGCGCCACCCAGTGATGAATCTTTTTTTTTTTTTTTTTTAGGACAGAAGATGCTACAACATACAGTGTAAACTCTGCTTTTTTAAAAAATCAGTTTGAAGTTTTGCTGTTCTTGTAACTTTCTGTAATAAAAAAGGGCAAAATTCTTCTGTTGTATAAAATGAACATTAAAAAAAATAGTTGAAACTGAGCAGCTGTCAGACTGTGATTGACCAACGGTTCACTTTGCTTGGATCAGAGCTGCTTGCGGGTCTTTGGGGGTTTATCCAAGTCTCGTCGAGTCTCTCAGTTCTCGCTGAACATAGCAATTAGATGCATTTTGAGCATTTTTCCTCCAAAGCGGAGACGATGTCCTTTCAGTGCAGAAGCTTGCTAATTAAATATTCATGGTCTACAGTTCAAAGATTCATTTGGCAGGCGCAATTCTCCAAAGCGACTGAGAGCAACACAAGCAAGGATCTAGTCAGTAGAGAACAACATGAGCAAGTGCCAAAAAGCAAAGTTCAAGTCTGTACCTACAGGCAGTGTGAGAGAGGTGATGCACAGGACGCATAGGATGCATTTTTTTTGTCCAGTCTATTAAGTGTAGAGGTGTTCAGTAAAGACCTGAGTTTGGTGGAATGAGTTACCAAAGAGAAGAGTGTAGCCGGTGACCGAGGGCCCTGTCTTCTGCGCTAGAAGTCCACTGCCAGTTCGAGTCCTGGATGCTTTTTGCTCCCACGAATCAGGGCCACATCTTTAAGGGGGTTGAGTCTCAAGTGGGGCGTCCTGGCTGCATCATCCCCTGATGCCCTGATGGGAGTCTGGCTGTGGTACCGTTATTGCAACTCGCATCGGTTCACTTCCTATCAGCTCATCGTCTAAGAAAAGAAAATCCATCATTAAAAAAAAGAAAAAAGCAAGTTTGGACCCTCGAGTCCGAGGTGAATCCAAGTCTACAGCTTTGACTTGGATTTCTCATCTGTCCCCAACGGACGACTAACTGCTGGTTACCAGATGTTGACTGTCTCTAACTGTGCTCACAACATTAAACGCTGCCATTTGGGCTCTTTTCTTTCACTTGAGTTACAATCTCATTTCTCAAAAATTACATTTTATTTTTAATTTTTTTTTTTTTTTTTTAATTTGGTCTGAATGGCCTTGATTGATTGAAATATTGGAGTCTTGAAATGCCTCCATAATTCAGATGAACTGTCCCGAAACCAAGTTTGCCTCTTGTGTGCTGGGGAGGTTTTGTGGTAACTGGAACATTGTAACTGGAACACTGTGATCCACATTCCTCTCTCCAGACACTCTGACAGTTTGCCTAAAACCTTCTAACTTATTGCAGTCAAATGCAGATACGGGGGCCTCAGAGATTATGAGGAAGAGTTTTTATCAAGGACGTCTTTGGAGAGCTCCATGGACTACGTGGCTTGGTGTTTGTCCTGGTCGCCGGGGTGAATTGTGGGACGTCTTTGTATAAACAGGTGTGTGTGTGCCTCTCTGAGCCAATGGGACCTAGTTAAATGTGCCACAGGTGGATGCCAAACGAGTTTTAGAGACAACTCATGGATAAGGTCTCCAGAGTTCCTTAGATTTCCATTTTTATTTTTTTTTTTATAAATCTGCAAATTTCTCAACACACTTGAGTATAGATTGATGGTTAAAAAAGTGATTTTATCCATACGCAATTGAATAAATTTCAACACTGTTCAAAAAGTGAAGGGGTCTGAAAACTTCCTGAGGCCATCGTATAATAAAATATGGCCATTCTGTTTCTCCATTTTTAATTCTACTATTTTTTTTGTCTAATCTATATGTAAACCATCTGCTGCATGTCTGGTCATCTCGTTGCTCTTTCTGAGATTTCTCCCTGAGTTTTTCCGAGTCAAAAATTCCCTTTTGCTGTGTCATCTCCTGCTAGAACCAAAACTGGGCCGAAAACAATCTGAAAGAGGGGGAAGAAAAAATTGGTAAATCCTCACAAAAACTTTAACCCTAGTTGACTGATTAAATGCAGGAAGTTGAGAAGCAGGACAGGAAACTCAGTGATGCTGTCTTATATTTTATTGTGATGGGGAGTCATAAAAATGGAGCAAAAACTAAAGTAAAAACAATACAAAAGGACAGTGGATTTACAAAGGTCGTGTGGGGGACAAACAATATGCAGCCTTCAACAGTACAACGGAGCGCGTTGGCACAGAACAGAAAACAGGGCGGCGGGACGATCCAAATTTGGCTTCGAAATGAAAAGGGAGGAGTTAACGTCTTCATAGCAAGATCCTTCATTAAAACAGTGACGACTCATGCTTTTAAAATCACAGAGTTTTAGAATTCAGTAGCTTCATTACGACGCAAAGAGCGGATGCACATGTAACAGTTTCTATTTCTCAATTCAATCCTGTCTTTTTTCGTTTTATTTTTTTTTTTTAAATTTTAGCTTAAAACAGAAGTCATGTTTTACAGAATACATGTTTCATCTTTTTTTTTTTATGTGTTTTTTGTTAAAACAAACTTCAGCTCCCAGAACCACATTTTGGGATTTTATTTTTTTTTTTTTTGTTTGTCTTGAGATTATTTTTCATACTAAAATATATTATTGTATCAATTCAAACTACAGTAATGTACACTACAATGTGTAATAAATAACCATAAAAGAAAATATAAAAATAAGACACATAAATATAAAAAAGTCTTCTAAAAACTAAACAGGTACATTTTTTTTAATCTGTGAAAAGGGTTCTAATACTGCCATTGTTGAAAAAAAAAAAAAAAACGAAAAAAAAACCATACAGAGGACACACAAAAAAACCCAAAATTAAACAGACTAATACTATAAACACTGTTCGGTAAAACTGAAAACACTTGGACAGAGACCACATTCACTAACGTTTGTTACCTGAAGTGCGGGACAGCTTGCAACACTTTTCCTTTTTTTTATTATTATTCTGCTAACAACAAGTGCACGTCCACAAAACCTTTCCTATTACTGAAGAAAAAAAACAAACAATTCCTTCGGTCTCCGTTTCCCAACTGATCTCGGCTTTGTATACTTTTATTTCCTGCTGTGCGCGGAAGAGCTCGGCAACGTTTTGGCTTCAAATACTTGAATCTGCACTGACAGAACACTTCCTGTTTTGTTTTCTTTTTTTTGTTTTTTTTTAATAGCACTTCTGTAAACATCTTTTAGAACTTGTGTTGTAAAGTCAAACATATCAATTTTCTAAAAACTTTGAATTTTTAAAAACTTCAGTGGCAGACTGATTATCTCAAAGTTTCAAGGCATTTCATATCGGCTGTATTTCGGATTTCTGGTTTGCGACAGAGCTCCCACACATTTGTCCGGCTGGAAAACCTTTTTACTTCTGAACAGGAATTTAAAGGTTCTTGTCACTGTCAGTCAACAGGGAATTTCCACTGACTGAAACTGATTCTATACTGCCAGGTACTCAAGTCTTATAAAACATACACTAATAGGCTTAAGGACCAATAGTATCATAGTTTACATAGATTTACTATGTAGAGCTGAAACAACCAGTTGATTAGCTGATTGACTGAATAATCTGGGGCTATTTTCATAACTGATTAATCCTTTTCTGCTTCCTTGATGTCAGGATTTGCTGCTCGTTCAGAAAAACTGGCAATTTCTACTAACTGACTGTTAGTTGATTAGTCAAGTCACATTTCATTTGGAATTTTTGCACAAAAAAATCTGAACCATTCCCTGATCCCGACCTTGCCAAGTTGATCCTTTTCTTTTTTTCTTCTTTTTTTTTCCTCATCTCACTTTGAAGTTTATCTTTTGGGTTGTGGACAACAGGTCAGGAAAAAAGGGAAACATTTGAAGATAACTACAATGCGTATTTTTCTCACATTTTGTAGACAAAATAATTTATCGGTTATTAAGCAAAAACAATAGGCAGATTAATTTATGATTAAAAATAACTGTTAGTCTAAGCCCTAATACTTTGTTTCCCAACTTTCATTTGTGATTCAAATACTGTTCAAGGCCTCAGAATTATTTGCATCGATTTCTCATGGACCGTCCTTCAATCGCTGCAACATAAATTTGCCGTTCTGTGCAAGTCAACAAACATTAGTCAATATGGGTCTTGCTTGAGTAACAGAGGGACATAATACTGGCTACATGTGTGAAGAAGAAAAAATGATAACACTGTTCAATGGCACTTTTAACAGCACACAGGTCTTGCATAAGGCTGGAGGCATTGGGGTGGAGCAAGAAACGGCCCCGTTCCTTCACGTACAGTATGACTTCATATATAAGCTAATAACACTGAAACACGGACTGAGAACTAAAGCAAAAAAAAAAGAAAATAAAAAAAAATAATAAGGAGAAGCTTGGTAAGAACTGGCGCGTGCGTTTCGGAACCGCAGCCACAGCTACGGTTGGGTGGAGCCCGGCTCCGACTCTCCGCCCAGAGACTCCACCCGCTTGGGCCGCAACGCGGACGCGAAACACAGGCGCCTGATGCTGGCTTTGAGGTTGTGACTCTACCTTCCCTGATAGGACAAATTTGGTTATGGCGAACAGAAGCCACGTTCTCATCCTGGACTCCCCATCCCGCCCAGAACCCCCCCCCCCACCCCCTCCCCATAGAATACTTTGTTTTCCTTAAGGCTAACAGTCAAACTGAAAACAAAAGTAATGCTAGCTAGCAAAGACTAACACTAACACGAACAACATTTGCTAGCTAGTGTACACACATAACACTGAAGGGCATACAATGCATGAGGCATGTATCCATAGGTAAACCAGGAATACTGTAGTGCAGAGGTTTTTTTGTTCGTAGAACTCAATAAAATACTGATTTAGGAAACTTCATTGGCAATAAAAAGGTATAGAAATCTTTCTCATCTTTACAGGTTAAAATGTTTCAGACAAGAACAAGATTAGTAACATCGACCAAATAAAAACAGAGCAAAAAAAAATAAACAAAACAAAACAACCTGGGATGTCTCAGTAACAAGTCTAACAAGTTGACGGGTGAGTTTTGCTTTAAAATCTGTAGTTCTATAAACAATTTTTAACACTGATATTTAATTTTCACAAGAAAAAAAAAGTCACTGTTTTTGTTTTTTGTTGTTTTTTTTTTTTCTCTTTTCAAGTTCAGGCACACCTGGGTTTTTGTACACAGTAGTGGACCGTTAAAATCAGGCAACCGCCGTGACTTTCTTCTGATGGCAAGATGCGGTTTTGTCTTAATTAAGTCGACTTTGATGACTGACACATTCGAACTGTCCCGAATAGATTTTCCTTCTTTTTTTATTTGGCGTTTGTCACCGCTTCCTCTGTGGGTTCGCTGCCGTCTGACCCCTCCCTGATGCTTTTGTCCGTATTCGCTTCACAGTCTGCCATTTCCTCCGTTTCCACACCTGCTTCTTCCTGCTTTTCTTCGGTCCTCTCCTCCATCTCTTCGTCCTCCACGTGATCTTCCTCCAGCTCCACCTCCACGACGTCACACGCAAACTCCTTCTCTACCTTCTCTCCTTCCGGCTCGTCTTCTCTCGACGTCTCTTCCTCCGCCATCTCCTCTCCGTCCTCCTCCTCCTCGTCGAAGTTCCCCTCGTAGATCTCGCACTCGCCGTCGTCCACCTGCACCACCCGGATGTCATCCATGCACATGGCCTCGTCGTCTTCGTCCTCCTCTTCCTCGCTCTCCCTCTCGTCTGAGTCCAGTTGGGAGGGCGGGGTCGTGGTCCGGCTGTCCGACTGCGGCCCGGCGCCGGGACTGCCGAGCTCTGACTGAGCCCTGCGCGGCCCTGACGCCGAGCTGGAGCCCGAGTTCGACCCGTCCTTCTTGCAGTACGAGTAGCGGTGGTTCATGTGCTGGGAATACGAGCCCGAGTGGGAGAAACGCTTGCCGCACTTGTCGCACTGGTAGGGTTTCTCGCCCGAGTGCAGCCGCGAGTGTTCGATCAGATGGTGTTTGTGTTTGAAAGCCTTCTTGCAGACGTTGCACTCGTGAGGTCGTTTTCCTGCAGAGGAAACGAGAGAGAGTCAGAGGAGGAGGCTTTGGAGACTTTCCCCGTCACACTAATGCTGAGTAGAAAAAGTTTGTGTCTAAGTTTGGTGCCATACTTCAAATCATTCATCAAATGTTTAAAGTACTTTTTGACTTGGAGTATTATACTCTGGAACAGCCCCCCCCACCCCCACCCCCCCCACACACACACATACAAAATAAATCTGAGCTCCTGACATGATTAACAGGATAGAAAAGTAGGGAAGAAAAGTTTTTTCAAACTTTCCTCTTCTCTGTCCTTTTTTTTTAATGAATTACTGCATATTTTTTTTACTTGGCACCTCTTAAAAATATCTGAATAAAACAAGGAATAGAAGAAATCTAGGGTTGAACTGGTCAAAACCAGTAGACATGCAGCATGGGACCAACAACTACCGCTTAAATTACCTGTAATTCATCTTTATGTCATACTTGTTTTAAAAGACCAAATTTTAAATAATGCTGGTCACTCCATCAGAGATACATTATTCATATTTACATGGCATAAAGCTGGAGAACGGAGCCAGGAGAGAGTGAAAAAAAGGATAGGGAGTTTTGGGAACTATCATTCTTAACACCCTGCAAAATAACTTGTGTCTTTTCCTTATCCAAACACTATATATTTGATGGAGATGAAATACTGAAATCTTTGTTTTTGTAAATAGTAGTTAAAACACATTTAAGAACATTTCAATTATTACTAACAAGGGGTTAAGGCCTGCAGTTTTCTACAATTTTCTTACTGTCACGAAATCTCATGAAAAGGCCAAAACCAACAATGAATTTATCCTGATATCAGCTATGGTCCGCATATTTACAGCCTGATATATTTTAGTCCTCTGTGTCATAAAACATCCATTATTTTTCCTCCACAAACTAAACTTTAAAAAAACACTTTTCTGTTAAAAATTACGTCGCCCCTGGAACAATGTATTTGTGACCCGTTTTAAGGAAAAATGCCTTGATTGGGAGCCAAAGCGCCTGTGGCAGACTGACAAACACCAGGTGGGGAATTCAGAAAGTTGTTTGTTTGTGCCCCCCCCGGTGGGATCAGGGATTTGTGGACCATATGAGAAGAGACGGAATAACACCAACAATATCCTCTTAAAAAATAAATTTAAAAAAAAATCCGTTTGACCATTCAAGCAAACAAAGGTGGTATGTGGCAACAGCAACGCTGTGTGTGTGTGTGTGTGTGTGTGTGCGCGCGCACATATGACTTGGCATGTGTGCGGTCATGTTATCTAAGCGGATGATGTCATGGCTGAGGCCAGCACACACCTGTGCACAGTAGTGCCGATCACAGCCAACTGCGAGCAGACTTCTAAACGGAACGGCGTTGCCGAAATGACGCCCGCCACAGCGTCGGGGAAAGCATCGGGACGACTCACCTCAGGGGTCTCATCTCTGTTAACGGCGATGTCAACGGCTTTCAGAGCTGGCGCCTTTTACAGGCCAGGTGTCCCATAAAAGTCGCAGTCGTTCTAAGCGCAGCGCGTTTAATGAGATATGAGGTCACATGTAAAATAATGGCCTTGAAAACTATGGGACTATGTAAGGGGCCGGGGGGGGGGCAGAAACCTTGCTGACTAAAATGAACCATTTGCTGAATGACCTTTATAAAACGGCTCTCAACTGAAAATGGCCGATGTAATGAAACAAACAAATTAGCGCAACGGTGTTAATTCAGCACATAAAAATTTGAGAGGTGTTATTGTAGCACACCATATGGTCGCCTGAGCATGCCTGTGTGTATGTGTTGGTGTGTGTGTGGGTGTGCGTGTGCGTGTTTTGGCCGACGCTCCATCTCAGGCCGTACCCGTGTGTTCGTATTTGTGCCGGAGCAGGGAGCTGCCCTTCTGGAAGACCTTGGAGCAGAGGTCGCAGGGGTAGACGCCGTTCTCAAGCCGCCGCTTCTTCATCAGCGTGGCCGAGTCCGAGTCGTTCTGCTCCTCCGCTGTGGACGCCTGAGCGTCTGAGCTGCTGTCCGAACGTTTCTCCTGCTGGAAAATGTAAAAAAAAAAAAAGGGGGGGGGGGTCATAAATCATTTAAGCAGGTAAATTATTCAATGACACATGTCAAGTGGAGGCAATAGCCTGAAAGTGAGGAAAATCAGCTCGGTGATCACCGCCTACACCTCCAGGGGTCTGCACGGTGAATGCTAATGTGAAAATCTCTTTCGATTTGAGCTCTGACACCTTCAGCTGCATTGGGACAGTAGAAAAAAACAAAAAAACAAAACTGGTCCTAGTCTGAAAGCGCGAAGGCACGAAACTCGATGAGAAGGAGGCAGGCTGTTGAAAAAGATGTCAACCTAATATTAATATGTATATTTTATAGTGTTTTCTTTGGGTTTTTTCGCATTGGAGCGTTTTCTGGTTTGTCGTCCAACACAACACAGTCAGGTAGAGAAACAATTCCTCATGATCAAAGTCCCCCAGGGGGCATTAAGTCAGCCTGCATGACTCCCAGGTCTCTGGGACCGAGTCCAACTCATGTACTGGTGTAATGCTGCGCTGCAGTGGGGGGGGGGTGTTTTGTTTTTGTTTTTTTATTCAGCCTCACCTGCATCATTCTAGAAAAAGTCACCACAGCAGCAGAGGGTAAATCGTCCACAGATACTCTCTCTTTTTTTTAATCAAAGATTTGCTTGTTTGAGCTAATGTGTTTTGTGTCTACAATACTATCCAGGGCCGTGACTAATGATTACTTTCTAACTATCGATTCATCTAACAAAAATCACTTTGAATAATTATTTCAAATTATTTTCCAATCACTGCCTGACCAACAACCCAAAGAAATTTCATTTGCTCTCATACGACCAACAAATACTTGGAATTTTTGCTTAAGCACCAGAAACTGTCAATTGTTGTCAATTACTTGTCTCTCAGTCGACTTGTTGATTAATAAACTATTTCTAGCAGCTGTATCTTTTTTTTGTGTTTTTTACAAAATCACAACATGTTAAGAAGTAATTATTTTTTTTTAAATGCTGTTAGAGTTGATACATCTACATCTTTATTTATTGTCAAACAGCTAAATGCACAAGTTATTTTTTTATGGTTGTAAAAGCCAGTTTTGCCAAGAAACTGGACTCCAATATACAGGCGTTTGGTGTGTTTTGGTATCATATAAGTTGACTAAAATTTCAGGTCAACTCTGATGGGTAACTAATAAATATAGACGGTGAGATACTGTTTGGAAAACGGCACTTGTCCACCAGCTTCAGTGTTGCTTAGTACAACTGTACCGTCCCGTGATGATAAGTTTTGCTAGTTTCAGCTTCTCAGATGAGAGGATTCCCTACTTTTATCAGTTTAACATAGATGCTGCGATACAGTAGCTACTGTGTCCAAAAGTCTTCAGTTTCCAGTATGTCGTCTTGGTTACCTGACAGCGTAGCTAGAAACAGAAGATGTACTCTGGAAGACTAACATTTAATGCTACAAACCTTGTGGCCGTTGAGGACGACGGTCTTCGCTCCAGAGGCGTTGCCGGCCGTAGTGGCATAGGTATAGGTGAGCTGCGGGATGAGGATGGTCCGCTTCGCTGTGGTGTTGATGGCGCTGAGACAGCCCACCGTGCCCTGGCCAGCGATGGCTACCAGCGTTGGCAGCTGTGCGGCGGTGACGATGTTGACGGGTCTCCCGCTCTGAGGTGTGGTGACGTAGATGGTCTGGCCCTCCAGCTGCTCCTTCCTCAGGCAGGTCAGGTTCAGAGGCTGCTCCTGCGGCTTGATGGGAGGCGCGGCCGCTTTGGTTTCCAATGCTGCTGCGATATGTTTGGGGAGGGAGAGGTCCAGGGGCTCTGCCTGGGAGTCTGGGGCCTCTGGGTCGTCTGGCTCGCTTTTAACAATGACAAGGTCCCCGGTGTTGAGGCTCAGCGATGTGTTATCTGCCGGGGAGGCGCTTCTTGATTCTGATGAGACTTTGTTTGGCGTTTCCTGGGTGGCGTCTACGTCCTCCTCTCTGTTCTGATCCGAAGTCTCCTCGGAGCTGGAGTTCGAGGTTTCAGTCTTTTTGGAAACCGCTGTGGTGTCACTGCGGTTTTTGCGCACGTTTTTCCCAGAGTTCATCTTGGCAAACCACTTCTTGACCACGTCCATGGGAATGCTAACAGACTCTGAGATCTTCGCCAGCTCCTCCTCGCTGGGGTTGGCGTTTGAGGCGAAGTAGGTCTTTAGGAGTGACAGGAGGTCGTCCACAGGCGGCTCCTCCAGTGTCACACCTGCCTCACTTAGCAGAGCAGCAAATGAGGGGTCCAGGGCGGCGGAGTCGACGGCCTCCCCGTTGGCTGCTTTACGATGCTGGAGGAGGTGCAGCGCCTCCAGGTTGTCGGGACAGTCATCGCACAGTAAACACGCACCGGTGCTGTTGGCTTTTGGCATCTGAGCTGCATCCGAAGCTTTGACCGCTTCCTTTTCCGTCTGCGTGGCTGCCTCCGCTTCCGCGTCTGTGATGAGCACCGACTCTGGCTCTGCCTTGACGATGGTGAGGTCAGCCGGCTCTGGGGTCGGGGGTTTATCTGTTTTGGTCGGGGTAGGTACCGCGGCGGTGCTGGTCTCAGCGGGAGGAGGAGGATTGTTTTTGACAACAAGCGACGCAGGCTGGGTGGTGGCAGCGGTGGCGGCCGCAGGGCTGATGCTGTAGTTGATGATGATCTTCGTGGTGCCGTCGTGGTCCACGAACGCCGGCAGGCTAATGATCTGCTGCTGCGGCTGCTGGACCACGATGCCCTGCTTCCCCTGCGTCACCACACCATTGGCCGTGCCCAGCACCTGCCTGAGCACATTTCCATCCATCGCCACCTTGAGCACGTTCTGCAAGTCATTCAGATTGATGCTGATGGGCGACATCAGGCCCACTGTAGGCACGACCATGGCCACGCCCTGGGGCAGGGTTGCAGCTGGGACCACGGCCGGCTGAGCAGTGCCTCCGTTCACCACGCCGTTGGTGCCGGCCGAGGTCGCCGGCGTCGGCGTCACGGGCTTACACTCGTATTCCACAGGTTCAGATTTGATCTGGGTGACAGGGAGCTGCTCCTGGAGGGGCTTACTCTCAGTCTTCTCTTTGAGAATCACTCGGGCCGGGGCGATTACAACAGGTGCGGTCTGGGCGGTGGGAGGCGGGGACTTGATCGTCGTCCGAGCGACGCCGTTTGGGGGTGCTGCGCCCACACATTTCTTACTACTGATGTGGGAGCTGTAGGAGCCTGAGTGGGAGAACCGCTTCTTGCAGTTTGAGCACTCATATGGTTTTTCACCTAAAAGGGACACACAGAGAAATCACAAAAAAGGGTTAAGAGAAGTTTAACTGCATTTTAAAATGTATTTTTTGTTAACAATGAAAAATGCGGAACGTTTCATACGATTTAATTTCCAACTTTTTTCCTCTGCAGTTTAATCATTCATTGTGTGTCAAACCTAGACACCTGTTTTTTGGACCGAACACGTTTGTGGCACCGAGTACTTTTAATACAGTATAGTGAAATTCGAAAAAGCGGCATAGACATTATGGTCGGATTTGAGTCTTGGATACTTGATTTTAAATAAATCAAAACTGGCCAAATTTTAGTCTCTGTTTTTATTAAACTCCATCTCTTATACAGGTATTTTTTTTTCAACAACATTCAATATTTAGGAACTTTGGTCTCTTCTATTAAATGAAAAAGCAAATGTAGAAAAACATATCTAATTTTTTATTACAGTTAGGTATCAAAAGTATTGTGGTGTCAGAACTAGGTATTGTATTTACACTAACTTATAAAAAAAGGGAACGATACCTTAAATAATTCCAGTTTCCACTTTAGATGCAATATTGTTGAGTTATTTGTTTTTTTCTTTTTGTGTAGTTTTCCTGGTCCCTTTTTCTATATTTTAAGTCTAAATTTCAAGATTTTGTTTCCTGTTTTCTTTTTTAATTGTTTACATTTATTCGTGCGTGTGTGTGTGTGTGCGCGCGCGTGCGTGTGTGGTGGTTCCCGCGACAACGACCCCTACCGCTGTGAATGCGCAGGTGCTCCTTCAGGTGGTGCTTGTACTTGAAGGCCTTGGAACATTCGGTGCACTTGAACTTGCGGTTTCCACTCGTTCCTCCGGACCCTCCTGTCGACTGGGAAACGTGGACCTGAGACAGAAACAAATGGATAACAATGAGAATCAAATAAATAAGCCAATACAAGAGAGAGTGGAATCAAATCAATAAACAGAGCAGTGAGTAAAAGCTTTAAATATTTTAGGAAACACAGTGAAAATTTTCCTCAGTTGTGCTGTAGGTCAAACGTTTGAAAGGAAAATTGATTTTCTGTGCTTACACTTTAGCTTTTCGTTTATTTCTCCGGACTGAAGCTAAATGTTGAATTCGAAGGAATAATAGAGCAAAAGGTAAAATAAACAAAGCGAAAAAACATAACAAAAAAAAAGAGTTAAAGCAGGAATAAAGTTAGAAAAATCAGATTAATCACCATCATCAACAGGGAATTCTTTGCTAAGGAACATGATACTCATAAAATAAATAAATAAATAAAAAACATGTACATGGTGCACAAGGAAAACAAGCAACCCTGGTTTGTGAATTTAGCTAATACTTTGATGACATTAGACTTTTTCAGAGCCAACCCGTGGCCCTGAAACGGGTCAGTACGATATCAGACCGGATTTTCCCGCCTGTCTGGTGCATCGTGCATCACTGATCAAACACCCGTCGCACTGCACTTTCCCGGAGTCAGTGCCTCCAGGCTCCTGACGTTACCTGCTCCCTGGCGCCCCGGTGGTGGCTCATGTGCCTCTCCAGCTGCGAGCGGTAGGTGAAGGTGTAGCTGCAGTGCGAGCAGCTGTAGTTGTCCTCACTGGTCTCGTGGCGATACTTGATGTGCTCCTTCAGCGAGGCGTTGCGCTTGTACCCCCGCGAGCAGTAGGGGCAAGTGTGCAACTGGGAGAAGGAGTCCGGTGTGCCTGGAAGAGGTACATGTGGGGTGATGTCGTAATACAGCCTCTAGGGCCCTAGAGGCTCCATCTTTGCTTCAACCGTCATCACTTAAATCTTTTTGGGATCCATATTTCGTCAGAGCTGCCTTTTTATTATTTTGATTTTCACTCCTTTTTAGTGTTTGATAACGGTGCATGTTTCATCTCTATTTTTGTTTCCAATACTTTTAATACAATACATTACATATAAGGAGTAAACGTGTAAATATACCTGAAATCTATGTGGGCATCTCTTTGTTTTCTGGTTTTTGTGCCTGACTATATAAATAACTCCTTCCTAAACTTTAACCATATAATGTGGTTAAATAATGCAAAAAGTACAGCAGAGCAAATCTGCAAAATCTGTCATATTTTCACATTTAAAGCTCATCTAGTTTATCTTTTATTCATTTAATGTTTTGCTTCTGTAATCAGCACCATGGCTGTAATAAGTTTGCGGCTGCGTGACAGTGTCTCAGTGTTACCGTTTTCGTCGGCACCCCCCGTCTCCGCTGGACTCTGCTCATCCTCGGGGGCCTCAGGGTAGATGATGGCCGTGTCTCCCTGCTGGAGGATCTCCTCCACTAGAGCATCCTTCACCGCCTCATCTTCCTCTTCGGACACACACTCCTCTTTCACTAAAAACAAACAAACAAAAAAAACCCACCCACGTTTGTAAAGGGTTTAGGATCATTTCAGCAGCTGGAGGGTGGAGGGAGTATATGGAGCAGCAGGGTGACGGGGTGGTCGAGTCTGTCCTTTAAAGGACAGTGCGGGTTTCCTCCTCTGGGACAATTATTCTCCATCCTACTAATTCTTACAAACCATCTACAATCTGACCAAGACAAACACAAATAATAAAATGAAAACTTTATTATTTTATTTTCTTTATCAATATTTTTCCACAAACATTTTAATAGCCTCCCTTTTGCACAAAGACCAATCAACCTCTGAAGAAACTCTCTACTGAGCTAATGACCGAATCACTGGCAGCATCTGATTTGTTTTGCATCATCTCCACCACTAGAGAGCGCCACAGGGATTCTTAATAATACCATGCTCCTCTTGAACCTTCCGTTAACCCATGTGTCTGAGAAGAGTCTGGAAAATTATTTCTAAAAGGCTTGAAGAGTACAAAGATGAAAATTGCAAACAGTTTTGATACTTGATTTGATACTAATTTTGTTAATAACCCTGCCTATGCCACTGTTGATGATATTGACCTGAGCTCTTAACCCTCAGAACATCTACAGTGAGCTGTGAGGAAATTAGGATGTTTTTAATTTATAAGGCAGTGCACCCTCTAAAGCAAAAAGTTGGAGTGAAGAGAGGAAAATCTCAAAAACTTCTGATTCAGGGTTTTTGAGTTTGACTTTTCTCAAATTCATCAGCTAAAAGCACTTAAGTGATTCGGCTTTTATGAATCCTTCAGAACTCATTTCCGTATAACAACCAAATGTTGACATTTCATTTCCAAAATCACACAAGAAAATATTCCATTAAAACAAATTACCTGTTCCACTTACGTTTTTTTCGAGTGCAAGAATACTCAGTTAACAGGAAAGTTAACAGGAAAAAAAACACAAAATTTGCTGTTCAAGTAATAGCTGTACAGTGCAGAAAGCCTTGGCCTGTGGGGTAATGTTTAATAAAAAAACAAAAAAAAACAAAAAACCCTACTTCACCACCTCTTAAAATATGAACCGAGCTCTGCTGATATTGCAATATGCCCCCCCCCAACCAAGCAGCACTTCAGGAATAAAATCCCCTTAATTTATAAAATTTAGTTTATAACTTGTCTGCAGTTACATCCAGCTCATCTGATACGGCAGCAGCGGCTGAGCTGTCCTGATAAAATCTGTTGATGGTGTTTGGGTTCACTCGGAACAGCTGGATTGCTGCGAAAGAATAATTAAAACCAATGGGCTTGATTTTAATGCGGCACTTCAAAGGAAAAGTGGGGTGGGAATCCAACACTTCCCCTCATTAAAACAAACAAAAAAGTTCTCTGTTCAAATTAACCTCAGGTAAGACACACGTAGCGATACAGACAGGAGTGTTTACACCCTCGACAGGTCGCCAGTCTATCAACGGGCCCAGAGAAGAGGCTCTACTGCATTTACATTTTACACAATCAATGCGTCTGTTTGCCCATATCGGGATTTACACTGACGGACTTTAAACCATCATTCCAAACGACTAGATGGCAAAGACTCCAACGTACCTTTAAGATCTCAGTGTTTGTTCTGAAAAATTATCTGTAAACTTGGGTCTAGTAACTAAAGACTGATGTGTTATATGTCCTTCCATGATCACTTACAGGAAAACAATATAACTGGAGACCCCAACTCTGATGTTTATTTTTTAGGCTCAAGATGCAAAATAGTCAAAAAAATGTAAAAAAAAAAAATGTCTGTATTAACAAGGTACTGTAGTGATTTAGTACTTCAATAAAGTGGGAGACTTTAGAGAGAAAAAATAAGAAAATGGTCAAAACTGAAGGAACACAGGATGAGATATCTTGTCTCTATTGTGGAGAAGCTCCAAAAACACTGGATCCTACATTTCCCATGATGCAACTGGAGAGTGTCTTTCATTAGACCCACCACTGCCTCACCCCTCCGCATATCAGCGCAGGCTCCGTGTTGAGAATGTGATGCCTGAAGACCAATCTGAGCCACGGAACTTTATTGTTATCGTGCCTTATTTATTCAATGGTCTTAGTTTTTTTTTGCCTCTTATATTTGTTTACACACACACACACATATACACACTCTCTCTCTCGACATCAAGTGCTGAGACACATTAGTCTCTATAACAACAACGGCGAAGAAACTGGGGCAGGGAAGTTACTCCACGCTCTCCGTGAAGGAAACGCTGATAAGAGCGAGCGCCGAGAAGAAACTGTGACCAGCGTTTCCATGGAGATCAAGCATTTTAAATGCAGGCGGGACCGGTGCCAGAGGACACGCCTCTTCCTGCTGAGCCTTGTCAGGGACAGGTGCAGCTGTGTGCGCGCATGTGTGTGTGTGTGTTTGTCTGCAGGATCTGCAATCACAGAACCAGTCATAAAAAGAGGGGAGGAGTCTATGCGGTTCTGTGTGTGTGTATTTGTCTCTTATAAAGGAGAGGCGGGCCCAGGCTGAGCCCTGTTAAGCCTCATTTTAAACTCACAGATCTTAGCTTCCCATGATCTCATCCAAAAGCTTTCCAACTATCTCTTCCCCCCTCAGACACACTCGTCTACCTCTTCATGCTTCTTTACTCCTCCCTCTTTTTCACCCTTCTCTACCTCCTTCTCTTTCTCTCCTTACTCTACTTATCTCTACCTGTCTTTCTACCTCCCTCTTTCCTCTCTTTCTCTGTCTCTCTCTTATTTCTTTCTCGGACCATGTTCACAATAAACCAGCTAAATTTGAAAACATATTTTTTTTCATCCCCCTTCCATTTCGTCTTGTCCACACCAAGCTACTGATTTTGACACCCTACATCTCAAGTGGGAATAAATCTAAAGACGGCGGCCTTGTGTTTTGTGGGGACGAGGAAAACTGACATTCGGGCCGGTCTGGTGCGCTTGTGGCCGTAAAGCCGGGCAGTTGCTTCTGACCCTCTCTGCGATTGCTCATTTTTAAACGCTGATGCAGCCGACCTGATGATACAGGTGTCATCGCCAGGCTGTGTTTGTGTTTGTTTCACTCAATCATAAAATTGTGATTTTAAATGACATCTCAGTACAACAGTGCAGGAACTGTTCCGTTAGATAACAGGCAGCTCATATGACATGCCAATCAAATCGCTTTTTTATGCCCACAGAGAGGTTTTTCTTTCTCATGATATTTGCTGCTCTGATTTATTACTGCGAGGCGAATGTCTGATGTGATCACTCATCTGCCGCATCTCATCCTGTTAATAATGTAGTTACTAGATGGCAGTTGAGAAAAAAATCACCTGTTGTAGGGCTACTGCTCATTTTCCTGAAGCTTAATAAGTTTAAAATTCCTTTTATAAAAACATGTCTTAATGTCTGCTGATGTTATTGGAGGCAGTCTTTGTTTCAGGCTGGATGGGAGGTCTCCACAAAAATGCTTGTAAAACCTTGAAATCAAAACAATTTTAATATAATTAGTGTTAAATCAAAGTGTACAGTAGGCGACGACAGAGAGCAGGACAGGACGGTTGGGAGATTTAACCAGCCGAAATTTAACCAAGTAACCAGACTGTGATGCTGGTTTTGTTGTTCGCCAACTGAAATGAGACGAAAGAAGAAGAAATGTAGCTGTTCTCCTATTGTTCAGGCGCCTCGCCATGGATGGAGACATTTACCCAACGTTTACTCCCAGTTGGCTCCAAACTTACTGACACCATGTCAATTCTGCTGCATTTAGTGTAAAGTTTGCCATTGGCAGTTTTCATATCACAGCCCACCAGAAGACATGGAATATCGTCTAGAGGCAGAAGACTAACGTTCCTGTGTCGAGTTTCTCCGTCAACTCTCGTGTTTAACACTTGAGGCTTTGAGTGTGAACTTGTCAGAAGTGGAATATTTCAATATGTTGTGCTACAAAACAAGGTTTTTTATGATGGCAATTCATTTAGGCTACCAGGTGGGGAGCAATGCAGCTGATTTAGTTCATCTAGAGAGAACGTGCAGACCCCCCAACCCCCCAAAAGGAACAGATCGGTTTGTTGAAGGGCAGACACAATTTCAGTCGACCAAGATTTTCTCTGGTTGACTGAAGCTCTACTAAGAACACTATATAGATTCTCTCATAAGTATCAGTCTTTCCTCCTCCCAATTGCACATAGCTTTTCTCCGTTCTTCTGATAATTGATGCCTCCTCTCTCTGTCAGTACTTCATTTTCTTATCTCTCCATCCCTGCTCCTCTGCTTCCCTTTTACTCCTCACCATACACATCCCTCGTTACCTCTACCTCCATTTGCCTCTGCACCTTCATCCCTTTCCTTTTTTTCCCCCTGCCTCTCTTTGTTTCTGCCTCGCTCCTCCCCTCCCTCCTTCACTTGCCTGCTTCATTTCCCTCCATCACTCCATCTCCAGACCCCCCCCCCACGCCTCTCTGCATATTTTCCCACCACACTCTACAATTACACGTAATGCCTCACAAAAGGCCAAAAAGTAATGACGACCAGGACACCGCAACACACATGTGAAATATCAGAGCAGAATGAAAACAGGAAATCATGTGGCGTGCACACAGATACACACTTAATAGGACACATTTGCACAAACACGCTGGCAGAGTTGCTCAGGAGCGCACACGCACACACACGCACACACACACACACACACACACACACACACACACAAACACACACGTGCGGGCGCCCTGCACACCGCACTCCTATACCTTGCCAGAACCTGTCACTGTGAGTCCATGGTGAATTTATAAGGCAGGATGGATTGGAACTGCAGTGCGGCCCAGACTGCAGGGGGAGTAGCAGACTTTAATCTCTCCCACCAGAGGACCGGTTCCTTGCCGGGCTGCCTTTCCCCACTTTCTCCTCTCGCCTCAGACGGTGGTGGGGGGAAGGAGGAAAGAAAGGAGTCGGAGTCAGACAATCCAAAAATATCACGCTGAGTCTTTTGAAGGGTTCCCACATTGGCTCGACGGCACTGCAACATTTCATGACTTTTCCATGACTTCCCTCCAGCACGGTCAGAGTTCTTCCACAAAACACACACACACACACACACACACACACACACACACATTAAAAACATCTCTCCTTCCTGGTTTGTTAATGTTTTTCTAAAGGAGTGAACGGGCTGCCTTGCGCTGCAGGTGCAGGTGAAAAACAACGCGTAATGTCATGACAAATGACACAAGAAAAATATATTATGTTACAACTCCTGCACCGAGACTTGATTCTCTAAATGCCCCCAAAAAAGTCTTATCATATTTGTAGACTTTTCCTCGTCCTTGCTTTTTCTCGCCCTCTAAATTCAGTGTTTTTCCAAAATTGTTGCAGCATGTTGTTTTGTATATCTGGAACTTATTGTTTATAGCACAACACTTTGTGTTTTACTCACCAGTAGTTGAATACATAAACAAGTTTAACCTTGTGCACCGTTATCATGAAAAGCACCTGACAGTAAAGGTCAAGGGTCAAGAGACACAGCACTCAGATAATATATAAACACTGCACATTCTGCTACAGACTCGCGACCAAGTGACAGCAAACAGTAAAAAGTCCGTAACCTCATTGGTCGGCGTTCAAGGAGCTGATGGATGAGTTAAGTTGCTAATCACGAGCATAGATGAGACACATGACCGTGCTAAATAAAGCAGTTTAGAAAACCCTGTCATTTGCTGTCATAACAGTATTTTAACAAACATGTAAAGCAGTACTAGCACTCACTAAACATGTGTTCGTGTACTGTATTTATCTGCATATATATTGAGTCATTAATAATTTTGCAGGAAAACTTGCAATTTGTTCCTACATGCATCAACAGTGTTGCATTATTGTGTATTCATATTAATGTTCTTCCGTGTGTTTTTAAATATTAGACGGCTTGATGATATTTGATTTTGAAGTGAAAGTTATTAGTTCATACCTCAGACCTAATGGTTGCAATAATTATGATACATTTCTTTGTGCAGCCACCATCTGAAGACTTTACAACGTATAATAAAAAAAGGCAAAGCAAATACAGAATCTGATATTACTAGATATAGGGGATTTTTGTTCCAGTAGTTCCAATAGTAATATATTTCAGTCAATATTTATTTTTTCTTAACATAATGACATAACAGTAAACAAGCACTTCCGATAAGTATCCTTTAAATGTGGTTATCTCAAAACTATGACCTTGATATGTGCTGATCGGGACGTTTTACAGCTGGAAAAATGTAATGGTGACACTGTTTCTTATGATATCTCAAACATACAGTATCTTCTGCATTTCTGTGCTGCATTTACTTGTCCGCCATAATATAGGTTATGCAGATGTTGGGGCCCTACTAACTGAAGCTGTATGCACCATATGACCTGTTGCAACAGTCAGAGGATGAGGCCTACAAAAGTTATAGAAGTTAGTTCGTCCAAAAAAAATGTGAGAGAAAGAAGCGCTGTTAATGTTGAGGTTTCTCAACAACAACAACAACAACAAGCTCAGCAAAATCTTTTTTTTTGGATAATTAACAGCTAATAATATCAAAAGCGAGCAGAGCACCAACTATCACTTCAAACGCTGGCTGAGGAGAGGCTTTCACACTAATACCTGTAGTTGGATACTTAGCCGCTGATGAACAGAGGAAAACAGGGGGAATAAATGCAAAAAGAAAAAAACAAAAAACAAAAAAAACAGACAAGAAGGAAGCCAGGTAGAAGAATTCCAAGATGAAAAGGGATCAGCGGCTGTAGAGAAATAGCAGGTACACAGAGGAGAAGGGGAGCCGAGAGAGGGAGGAAAAAAAAAAAAAACAAAGTGAAAGAAAGCGAGCAGCACTCATGAGCGCTGCTCACACCATGTAAGGCTTTATTCAGCAACAATGAAACAAGCCTTGAGAGCAATATCTCTGAGTGTCACATTCTTGCCGTCTCCATGGTTTTAGTGTTTCCTGCTTTGGCTGTAACTTGGTGCTGTCGAGATGAAGGCAGATGTTTTGCGTGGGCTGAGCTGTTTGCGGGGAATTGCGGGGGGGATTAAAAGGGCACCGGGAAGAGGCGTAAACACAAGCCAATCAACCCCTGCCGCTGAATGCAGGCTCGGTTCTGCCTCCACTTGCTAAATTCCATGGTACTTCTGTAGTGTCGTTTTTGTGCAAAGGTGTGTCATGGTTTGTTTTTTTTTTTTTCTTTAAACTGTCCTTGGATGGCTAAGTAGCTAATCCTGCAAAGTTACTTACTGAAGGAGATGCGGAGGTTTAGGTTTTGAGAGTTTCAAAGGGCTTCTGCAGGCTGTCTGGAGAGTGAAAAGAAAACTAATTCAAAAAACAAAAATAAAGACATAAAGCCCTGAAAAACATCTGTTTCTGCCTGAATTACCTGCAGCTGGTGAAACTCGGGAAACTATAAATGGGTAGAATAAGAGGAAGGGCAGCAGGAAACTTGACTGTTGAACCAAAGTAAGGTCCAACGGTGCTCAGTAAAGCGGACGCGATGCATCCTGCATGTCCAAGCCTGCTCTGGTGTTTTTATTAACAAGTGGACACGCAGCACAAATAAAACCTGTCACTACGTCATTTCACCGATATTCCAGTCACCACACTCAGTCTTACAGACCACAAACATGGAAAAATTCAAATCAAATGTAAGGCTGAAACAAAAATGATTTGGAGATTCAGTAACTGATTATTCATATTCAAGTGATTCTCTTCTTCCAGCTTCTCAAATGTGAAGATTTGCTTTTTTTCTTTGCCCTTAGTGACAGTAAATTCATCATCTTTGGATTCTGCACAGCTGGACAGACAAAATAAGACATCTCTAATTTTCACTATTTCTCGAACATTTTATAAACAAAACAATTACATGGTTAATTAAGAAAATACTTGCCGGATTAATCCATAATTAAAAATAAATGCTAGTCATGGCCCTACTCAAAAGATAATGCGACAGAGACACACTGCAATGCATTTTAACTGATTTAACACACTTTATAAAAAAAAGGTTTAATTAGGTGTTTGTTTTTCCTCATTAGTATTTTAATTCATGCAGAAAGGAATCCAAAACGTAATAAAGAAAAGAGGTGAACATGTGGATCTGAGGACAGAGATGATGAGGAGAAATGATGATGAAGATCGTCACCTGGTTTTATCAGAGAGATCAAGAGGGTGAGATCTTGGTCCGGGAGGAGATAGAGTCCTAGTGTCTGTGTTGTGGTTAGATTAGCCTTTAAAAGACGCGGTGATATGCCCAATATGCCGGGTGAAATCAGCGATACTGCAGATCACACTGGGAGATGGATCTAATACAATCTCGGTCGCAATTTGTGTCAATCTCAATATTTAATCATGTTGGCCTGTGTGATGAATATCTGATCAATTCTAGGACAAAGATGTGAACGGGGAAAATAAATAGATAAATAAAATATTCAAGCGCTGCTGCACTGCAGCTGCGTCAGTCAGTATGTTCTGCATAGTTTCACGGTGTATTTCACTCTGTGAATATGATTTGTAGCAGATACATTGTGAGGATTTGGTCTTTACATTTCCTTTGTTGATGCAGGCTGTCACTGGTGGCCAAAGCTCTGAATCAGACGCTGGTGGATGTGCGATCAAGGACCATAGCTCACGATTGACCGCCTCAACGTTGAGGGGCTTTTGGTTTGATGTCGGGCTGTATCCAAAGGTCATAAGAAGATATAACAAGGGGGGGGGTTGACCTACAAAAGCTGAAGTACAAAGAATACTTGGTAGGTTGCACAGTACAGGGAAGATTTAGATTTAACACAAGCATGTCCACCATTATTAAATGACAATAGTGCTGATGTACTAACAATCAGCTACGTGACAAAACAGATATTTTCTGTATATTCTTCTATCAATTTCTATTCTTTGCTCTGAAGCTTTGACTAGGTCGAGGTTTCACTCTGATCTTTCACTTCATAACTCATCACTTTCATCCAGGCTGTGACTCTCATTTGAGCTCCTCTGGTATTTGCTTTGTTTGCTTTGCTTTCTGGATCCTGTGCATAGCGGAGGAGTAAATGTAAATAGACGCATCTTGTATCACTCTCATACCAAACAACAAAAACTGGAGGGGGGGGGGTATAACCCTTTCACACAGGCTTTTGACCTGAGTAACAAGACTGAACTCAGCTCTTTTGTGTATGTGTGTGTGTGTGTGTGTAAGTTTACTTGCATTACTCTTTTTTCTGGATTAAAAAGAAAAGAAGAAGTGAAATAAATCTTGAACGGTATGACTCAGCTGTGTGAAAGCCCACATAAACATCACAGATGACGATGTCACCTGGTGTATGGCTCGTATTGACAGGGATTTTAACGCAGGTACACAAGTGTGCGCACACACACACACACACACGGCAACAAAAAACTGCCCATAGGGAACTGACCCCGGGCAGAGTACTGTATTATTGAAGGGAGTGGTGGCCTTTTAGGGAATGTATGGGATTTAATCCAGGCTTGTTGGATGTGAGTGGTGGAGATTATACAGGCAAACCTCTGCACGACTGCTGGCAAGATTATACAGACGTGCTTACTTTCCACTGCTCCATTCTCTCTGTTTTTCTATCCACCTACCTCACATTTTCACTCTCTCACATCCTCTTATTTCTTATTACTCAGATTTTCAGTTGTTGGTTTTTTTTTGATCACTCTTTGCTTCACCGTTGATCTGAAAATGTCAACACCGTACAGATTGTTTTAGTTTGTGTTTTTTGTTTTTTTTTAATCCTGGCGGCATCTTGCAGTCACATTATTTAACTAGAATGCAGTTGGAAAAAATGCGCTGTCTCGCATAAGGAGAGCAATAAAAAAAAAAATAAATTAAAAAAAATCCTGGACCTGCCCTTTAACTGGCACTAAACTTTAATGGGTCCTTCCCTGACCCACACCCCATCCCTCCACCAAGCTTGCTGAACATCAGTTCAGTGCTTTTTGTATAATGCTCCCGAAAAATGAACGAATCAAAAAACAGACGAAGGTGAAAACGTAACCTCCTTTGCAAAGGGGGAATTAAGAGGCAAGGAGTGAAAAAAAAATGCACTGTGCAGGACTGCTACACAATAATGCACGGCCGACACAGCGAACACAAGTTTGCCTCTGTCTTGATTTGGTTGCGCTTGATAACAGTTGCGCAGATTATTAATCTCACCACCTGTTCTAATGTATCTACTGAAACACAGGAGCGAAAGCACGACCATATAAAGCGAGAGTACTACCATACACTAAGCTGACCTATTCTGCTAAGTGTGTGGTCTACTGCTATGATAAAGGTGAATAATGCCAGACATATGGATATTCTGGACAAAATTAATGGCATTCACTGCCTAATTTCTGGCCTAAATGTCCCATAGGTGGGACTCCAGATTTACTGATCCAACTCTGTAGACAGGCTGGAGAGATCTCTCTTCAGTCATGGGGAACAACACTCTTACCTCCCTTATCTAGAGCTGGGTAAGGTTTAACTTATTTCTCAAGTGCTGCAGCAAGGCTGGGGGGAGACATCTTGTGTGGGTGCTCCCGGCTGGGAATGTGTTACTGTGTGGATCAGAGAGTGGGCACTGCTGAGGAAGAGCAAACATGCTCAGCAAACCTTCCCAGGATTAGCAGATAATGAGAGGATCAATGTAAAAAGTCCAGTCTGGAGTCAAGGAAACCCTGACTTACATTTACTCGAACAGAAACATTGCAGGGATTATGAGTGGAATGAAAAACTTAATACCGATACCGATAAACAGACGATCCTCGCCTTTCCATGGCGGCATCTCACCTCCATTCCAGGAGCCGTTGTGGGGTAATACTGTTTCGGTGGCATCGTGGCCGTCCTGCGGCGTGGTCCTGTCAGCGTCGGCGGCCTCAGGCTCCTGCAGGCTGTCCTCCTCCACAATGTGTAGCTTGTCCTCGTCGTCAGAGTCTGAGCTGGCCTCCAAGCCATTGTTGAAGTTTGTCACTGTGGCAAGGAGACAAAGACATGGGAGATGATCTGATTTTGTACCAATCAGTGTGAGATTTTGGACGCGCGGACCTTACAGCACATGAGTCTCATTGCTGAGGAAGCACCCTGCGGCTGTAATTTACATCTGGGATGCAGAATAAAGGAAATTGAGTGCAACAGCCGACTGCCAACAATGACATCAGTGTGATTGGCATCTACCTGCATGGGGGGAAATATATTGCAATGTCACTTGACAGGAAGGAGTCCAGTGCGGTTTCCCCCTTTACATTTCTCTCCTTCAAACATTTCCAGCATAGATGGCACCTCTAGAAAGTGACCCCTTAACCCTAGAAGCATTTGTGTTTGACTCTTTGGGTTCTATACAAAATAAGGTAGAAGGCACAACAACCACTACAACAATGGCCATGCAAACCTTAAATCCTCTGCTGAAAATTTGTTTTAAAACTGTGTGAAATATGGCAGCTGTAATCTTACTGCCATGTTTACAGTAATTCCCTCAAGATGAGGCCTCCACATTGGTGCTCCTTATATTTACATATCGCTGCTAACCGACAGGACTTGGAGTGCAGGGCATCACAAACCAGAAAATGCATCGTACTAGCTAATGTTGGATCTTCTGTGGTTTCATTTTGAAGATAAACTCAGATAATTGAATTAAGATACCGTAATGAAAAAGCGGTTCTTCCAAAAAAAAAAGGAAAAAAAAACATAAAATATTACAGGCGCCCATGTTCCCATGCGTCTACATTTTTTTTCATACTTCTATTTACAAATAAAGCTATAGTTTCTAATTCTAGCTCAAAAGTGCTCTTCCAGCTCTTCAGAGTAGAGAGGTGTAGGAGTTGCAAGATAAAAACAAAACCAAAAAAGGTGCAGAAAACTGAACGGTATAATATTTCAATATTAAACCGCATGTTCTCTCACCCTGACAACTCTCAGAGCTCAGTAAATTAGCCTAAATCCAGTAAACTGCCAAACCAGTGTTTCCTTTACTAGTTTGAAACATGTAATCCAGCCTCAATGTGGATCCCATTCCAGATTCACTGCTATTTCTCGCCCCAAACTGTGCAGAAAATAACCTTCATCGCATCATATTAATCAATCTCGGACTTGAGATACACACACTTTCCCTTTCTTCATATACATGTGGAGGAGACATTAAAAAAAGGGGGCAAACTACAGCCACAGGGAAAAATAATCACTTGTTTACCAGCCCCAGAAAGCAAATCTACTTTACACCGTCCCTCCGTCAGTGAGTTTGTCTGTGGGGCACTGCTTCTTAATGGGAGCTCAGAGTGAAAAATGGACCAAAAGGACCAGTGTGAATAAACTGAGAAGAACTGGTGTTCGTGTGTGTGTGTGTGTGTGTGTGTGTGTGTGTGTGTGTGTTTTAGCAGGAAAGTTGTAGATGTCAGAGAGTATATGGGGATGGAAGTGATGATGAGCATGATGCTGTCGGTGGTATAATTGCCTTTCTGCTGTTGGCATGTGTGTACTTATGACTGTGTGACCATTAATGGGTGTATGTGCAGGCTGAATGAACAAATGTGTGTGCATTTGTGCATCCGTATGTGAGCGTGTGTGTGTGTGTGTGTACCCTCTGCAGGGTAGCTGTACATCTTGGTGGAGGTGCTGAAGATGCCTAATGAGGAGGAACGCCTGGGCCTGTTCCTTCACAGGTGACAGGTGCAGACACACACACACACTGGTCCCCAAACCACAAAACAAGATCTTTATGTGTGTAGTTCTGCACATCCGAATGAAATGGGAAGCTATTTCAGCTAGCACCGTAAACCGCTCACACACCCTTGCATGCACAGGCTGCAGAACCAGACAACGCACTTCTACTCTAATCCACCTACATCACACCCTGAGCACGTCAACGCACACGCATCACACACGCACATGTATGCACACTTGTGTGTCACTACTCAGAAGAGATGTGGTTCTGTCTGGAAATGACTCTGTCACTGCTCCAGACAGACGAGTGGAGCTCAGAATGCAAAAATGAGTGTGTGCGCCTGTGTGTGTGTGTTGGGGGGGGGGCGGTGTCAGATCGATGCATGTCTGGATCAATGAAAGAGGCTGGGCGAGTCGTGGAGTGGAGCAGACGAGAGGAGTATAAGGTTTATACATGCTGGAGCTCTAGTTTGTCATTTCATGTAGTGCCAGATGGATAAAAATGTGATCTTTACGGGACTTTTGCTGCTTGTGTTTTGTGGCTGTTTTGAATCCTTGGACATGTGTGTGTGTGTGTGTCTGTATGTTTGTTAGTGTGTGAGTGTTTGTGTGTGTGTGTATGTGTGTGTCTTTGTGATATAAAACCATCTCTCATCTTTGAGCTCAGTGCAGCAAAATTCGTATGTGGTATCATGCTGATAGTGATACTGTCAGCGACTGCAGGGGCAGGGGAATAAAATCCTATCCCACATGCGTTTTGATCACAGTCAACTGGCACTGCGACTAATAATTATTTTTAAATTATTGATTAGGCTACTGATTAGTTCTAGAATAACAGATTAAAAAAATTTTGGTCAAAAATAATGTTAGAAAAATAGTCAAAAGTCAAAACAGAAAAGAAACACAGCGAACATTCGAATTTGTAAACGGAGACTGTATCCAGTGTTCCAGTGCTAAAAACGACTAAAACGATAAATAACTCATCAAAATAGTTGCCAACAGATCTTCCATCAATCAGCCAATTACAACACTACTTCCTGCAGTGCAGTACAGTCCTTGTAACACACCAGAGGATGTATTGACACAGTTTTTGCCTCTTTACCTAACAACCCCTCTGTCTGTAATCAGCCAGTGTTGGGGCACCTGTAGGAATTGTTTGCATCAGCCTTCAAGGTTTAATGTACTTCCATTGCCACGGGAAAGCTACAATTTAAACAGTTTCTATGAAATGTATGTGATATTCCAGTTTTTGGTGACCTAAACTTTTTTTTTGTACCATTTAGGGTTATTTACTGGACTCGTATGGCTTGAATTTCAATGAAAACTGGGAAAATGGGGGCTATTCCAAACTGGTAGTGTACATTACATTCAGTTGATGTAAGCTGAGCACCAATATTTGACCGCCCTTGTACAGCGTGAGCAAACGCCTACACGGTAACTTAAGTGAACCTTTGAAAATTATGTTGGATCCCTTGAATTAAAGGTGAGGGTCTACTCTACAACCACATCTTGATGGCTACGTTTCAAACCCATTGTGGTGGTGCACAGATGTAAAGTTACTTAAAACTGTGTCCCACATACTCATGTACCTGACTTTATGTGCCAGGCGCTAAGCCAAAACACACCAATTGTGTTTGGTGCATGCAGCTGGTTCCTAAAAAAAAAAGAGAGTCAACAAAATCGTTGGCTCCCTATGTCAGACAAAATACCCAGACAGGCTCGTGGCAGCTCCAGTAACAGTGAGGTCCTTGCTTTCAGATAAACAGCTTGTGTCTGTTCAACAAACCGGTGAGTTATTCTCAATAGCTCCGGCTGGAGGGAACAACAATCGGCTGAGCACCAGTCAACACAGAAACCCCGGAGAAGGCACTCCGTGAAAGCTTAGGAGTCCTGCCCCCGTTGTTTGCTTTCATTCCTTCCTTGAGTTTGAAGATTTTGGTCGATGTGCTGTACCCGGTGGAACTAACCTTGACAGGACTAGGCTGAAATTACTGCAGATCATTTGTAGTGGTGGGTAGAAACCTAATTTGATATATGTGTGTATGTATTTGAATTAAACTATTTGGATTTTACGCTCTTTTTGACAGTTACAGTGCCATTAATAAACTTTCTAAGACCTGAATATTGTCTCCAGACTTTGAAAATCTCTGCAACACTCTCAAGATGCCCCCCCCCCACTCAAAAACCTGATGCTTGTCATCTACAATGTTATGATGGGTTTCTTTAAACAGATTCTAATTTAAAAAAAACAAAATCACTGATGCTGATGAAGTAACATTTGATTTTCTTGGTTGTGTGATGAAATTGGAATAAGCTTGGCACATGAGCAGATCCTGTCAGTGATCTATTCGAAGTGCACTAAGTAGGATTTTTAAGTGGAAATATGACCAGGGTACAAGCTCGAAAACAAAGCGAGAAAAGAGCAAAACCTGTAGAAGATACACAAACCTTGTAAACTGTAAAACACTAATCAGTGCTGTGCCATTAAAATAAAATTTTAAAAAAAGCTAAACTCAACGATATTAGATCTCTTTCATTTCTTGTTTGTTTGGATTCAATTGCAGACTGATCAAGTTAGAGGACGCAAGCAGGCTGTGTGTGATTTAATGACATTAGATTAAGGGTTTCTGGGTATTACAGACAGTTATGGCTCATCAGAGTTTGGAGAAAAAAAACTCAGCCTTGCTGTGGCTCAGACATCGTGTTTTTTTTTTGTTGTTGTTGTTTGTTTTTTCAGAATAACTTGTGCCGGGAGTCCAACAAAAACTCCGGAGGCAACTTGATGACAAGTGAAAGCAGCAGCACATCCTGGCCACAAGTAACCCAGATATTCGTAATTTCCACTGGACCATCTGTCTTTGTTAGTGCAGCTACTGTAACAGCAGACAGGGGGCAGCACTCAGCAAGGTAGAAAAGTCATGAGGACAATAACTGCTTCCCAACACATGTGATGTAAACATAATTACACAAACACACACACACAAGTCCTATAAAAGCTTTTCTATTGTCTATATTTCTGTGTGTGTGTGTGAGTTTTGAATTAGAGTGTTATTGTTTTTGAAAGTGAGCGAGAGAGAGAGAGACAGACCTGTCCACATCATCATGACAATGCGTCAAGTGAACTGTTAATCCTCCATCTGGACGTCTGTGTGGGGAGGCCAGCTAAGAAAGGAAGAGGGGAGTCTAGACGATTCAGCATTCCTCCCTTCCTGTCATCCATCTCTCTGATTAGGAATCTGTTTTAGGAACAGGCCCCTGCATTTGTTGCTCCCAACTAGCGTTTTATTACGGCTTGGAATCCTGCCATTTCAAGTCTTAAAATCTTTCATACTGACTAACAACAAACTCTCAGCGGGCCTGGCCTGGCACTTTCAGATCGACGATGAAACAACAAAGATAAATGTTGTGTGTGCTGCAGTTCTCAAAACCCGAGTAGCTTAAAAAGGAGGCAAACCACAAGCATTGGAGGTTTTGCTGCCTTAACTTCAAAATCAGCTCATATTCACTTAATTTTTTTATGAATTACAACTCTAGATATGGTAAAGAGGGAAAAACTATCAGCAGGTGTGCAGCTTTAGTGTCTCAACAGTAGATGAGATTGTACCTTTTTTTTTTCTCACCTCAATCAAACGGATTTACATACAAAAAAAAGCCCGCGCGATGGCCTACATTGACATTTAAACACTTTGTTTTCATTGAGCCAGTTATCCAACAAGAGTAAAGGCACACTGCCAGGTAATAAAAGTCTTGTGCTTTAATTGCAAAGGTGCACGTCCGACTGCACTCCTGCAGCAGGGTGAAACTTTCCCTCAATTAAAACAGAGGAAGCGCTAAAGAGAAAGCAAGAGCAGTAAGTCAGGGGATGGAATTCACAATATCCTGCCTGCCTCATATGACTTCATTTAATCTAACCTTCATTTAGTGAGGCAGTCTGAATTAAATAAAAAAAAAAATAATGCAATAAGACCTTAACAAGGGAGCAGTCACCTCAATAAACATGTTTGAAAATAAAACTTAGAAAATAAAGTCCAAACTTCCTTATGTAAACGTGCAGTTCCCGGTCATGCTTTGCCCATCCTGCACTGTGCAAAGTTGTATCATCTGGATTTGCTCGTACGATGTCCTTCTTTTTAAGCCTTCAACGGCCCGAAGAGGAGAAACTAAATCGTTCCTACAGTTACAGCAGTGGCTCAGTGAGCGAGCGGCAAAAGCATCTGACTTCCTCGGCGTTAGCATCAGCGAGCCGGACCCACATCAGGACATGTGACCCCGCAGGGAAACATCATGCGTGTCTGACACACCACAACACAGCCCTGACTGGACCGCATGGCCTGGTATCTGGGTCAAAGGTCAGTCGCTATGCAGCGGGAAGAGAGGAGGGAGGGTGAGGGTGGGCATGCTAAAAATAGTCTGCAGATACAATACAATATACCAGGATTATGTTGACCTCAATGACCCGACTAAGAGTCGACACTAATGGCTCTGTTAGGCTGCACTTAGGCAGAGCTAAATGCTAACATGCTAATCATTAGAAAGTATTAGGTTTAGCAAGTTCACCTTCAGCAGATTAGCATGCAAAAATTCACTAAGTTGCACTAAACACAGAGTACAGCTGAGGGTTGTGGGAATGACAGTAGTTTTTTGTTTTTTTTTCCAAGTGTGAGGTCAAAAACCAAAGTACCGGACACATGTTTTCTGACCTGACGATGGCGCTAAACGAAAAGTTAAGGGATCGCTCAAGTTACTACTCATTGTGACGAGAAAAATCACGAATGCAAAGCTCATGGTGACACGGCACGAAGGCCCAAACCGAACTCGGAAGGATGCACCGTCTGAAAAACACAAAAACAGATCTGCACAAGATATCAGGGCAATCCATTCAAGAGGCGTTTAACTATCTCAGTCTGGGCCGAAGTGTTGAAGTCACAGCAACTGACACTGACATCATTAAAGCCACGTCGCCAAACGTGGCTAAAAACATCAATCAGCTTGGCCTGGCATTTTGTTGTTTTTTTTTTAAATATTGAACAGTACAAGATAACCGATAAATTACGAATAACGCAATCGGTCATGAATTGAAGACTTGGTGACTACCTGCGATGGCGGAACAAACAGCCGTCATTAAACTGTACATGAATGAAAATGAGTCGACTCCTTTATTTACGATCCATTATTGAAAAACGTCCTATAGGAAGACGTGCAAGCTAAACATCAGACCGTGTGACATGACCACAGTGAGTTTGCTTGATGTGTGTGTGCATGTGTGTGTGTTTGTGCGTGCATGTGTGTGTGTGTGTGTGTGTGTTTGTGTGTGCGCGCGCGTATTGACCCAGTGCAGCTGTGCAGAATGGGACCTCTGCCAAGTCCCTAACAGACAATTACCCCACTGTGTGTGTGTGTGTGTTGCACACCAAACAGAGGAGTGTACATCACTAAAGCTGTCTGTCTGCTACTAGATGTGACCAGACTGTAACATGCCGAGCAGCTGCACAGAGAGTCGGCCCACTTAAAGGGGCAGTGGCACATTTTCTGCTAGTCCGAATCCGACGACTGCCTAACGTCGTGGGAGGAATTCCACATCTAAAGTCTTCTAAAAGGTGACGTGTCCAGCTCTGTAAATATGACAAATAACGATTACTTTCATTATCAATTAATCTCTCATCTGTATTTTACCATACTACAATACAGATAAAAGTTCCCTTTAAAATCTGAGAAGCTGCTACTAGCTTTCTTTTTTTTTTCTTGAAAACTTAGCCCTCCGCTGGCCAGTCAGTTGAGACAGAAATGCTCTAAAGTGGGGTTATTATGCAGCAATACATTCATAAGTCATTTGAAAAAAATAAGTTACAGCTGCAGCTGTAAATTTATTATTTTGGGGTTTTCGATTGTTGTAATTAGAATGTTTTCAATAGAGATTTCATGTGGCTGTGGCAGAATTTGAGATATTTCCCAATTTATTTATTATTTTTTATATTCTATAGACAAAAAATTAACTGAGAAAATAATTGGAAAAATAGGAAAAAAAAAACAGATGAAATTCCATTGCTTATTGTTGCAAACGAACTGTTGCACCCTCTTTTTTCTCCTTTAACCACCATCTTCAAAAACTTTACCTGTAACAATCAAACGGTGCATCAAATGTAAAATGCATCACAGACACCAAAAAAATAAAACCTACAAAACCCTTGTCTGCGATGGTGTTGTTCGTCTGCGTTATATATGAGTGATCAGCTCACACCTTTAAAATGCTGCAGTAGATGCTACATGCCTGTGATGCCTCCCAGGTAGAGAGTGGCTACAACAGAAATAAGAGCAGCCATACTGCAAGACTAGAGGATGTTGACTGTGTAGCACTGAGTCATTTTCTTGAGGTGTCTGTTAAAATTCCCGTCATGAGGCAAGACTGAGGCTGCGTCATCCACGCAGAGCAGGGGCGTGGTCACTCGTATCCCTGGCACGACGCCGCGCCACGTTCCCGTCCCCACCTTGCATTAATATAACCACCAGCAACCTCTGGACAAGCACGTGCGCACACACACACACACACTGCAGAGCTATAAATGCACCGACTCCACGTACACACGCATGCACACAGACACACAGACACACACACACACACACACACACACACACACACACACACACACACACACACAGGAAAGCCCCTCTTGTTACAGCCAGCAATGTAAGCCAGAGACCAGGGACTCCCCCTCCACCCCCCCATCCTCTCAAAGAGACAGAGCATCTGCCACGTGTATGTTCATAGACGCATGTGTGTGTTTGTGTGTGTGTGTTACAGTGAGAGCGAGATAGAGAGAAAACCTTTTTGTGTATATTTGTAAATAATAACTGTCCAGAGTATCTCTATAATTCACCTTGGTAAGCCGCTGAAGTCTAATGTGTCTCAGGACTGTGTGAGCATGTGTGTGTGAGTGTGTGTGCAATGTGTGTGTGTGTGTGTGTGTGTCCAGAGTAATCAGGACTCTCCAGCTGCTTCCTGCTCAGCCCAGGTGCTCAATCAGACCCCATCAGACCTCTCTCTCTCTCTCCCCCTCTCTCTCTCTCTCTCTCTCTCTCTCCCTTTACAGGGTTGGCCCCTCAGCAGAAAATAGTAGGAACGACAGGAAGAGTGAACATTCCCCTCACTCTGCATAAGTCATGCAAGCCACACTGAGAGAAAAGACTGGGGCTTTGGACGTCAGACCAGCAAAGTGCGTATAAAGGTCTTTCGTGTAGCTTTAAAATTTTGTTTAACATTCTGGAAAACAGCTGGATTCTAGGACTCTGTCTGTCATCACTGCCAATTTACCTTACAGTGAACTACATTTCATTTTGAGGGTCAAAGTGTTGAATGTGAAAACACATCCACTGTGTAGTGCCCCCCCCCCAAAAAAATAAATAGTGTGCATGACCTGTACCCGATCCTACAATGTAATGTTCCGAATTTTAAAGATAGAAATATTCCAGTTGTGCAACTCTCCAGCTGCCAGTGAGAACGCAAACATGATTATAAACACAAAGTGTCCAAAAATATCACTTTCCAGCTCAATATTGAATGAGTGAACAAGACTGATTTCAGACACGGCACTGATTTTTTTTTTTATTTTTTTCTTTGAACTTTGGACAGAGCCAAGCTCTTTATGCTAAGCTAATCGCTTCTTGGCTCCAAGCTTCATTTCTAGCATCGATTTTAAAAGTCGATGAGTCAATGCGTCAGCTGAGAAGTCGACCTGCATTTTGTGAGTCAGCTCACTGCACTTTTTTTCTTTTATTTTTCCAAGCTGCCTCAGAGTCCACAGAGCAAAGTGGGAGTGACAGCATGGCAGCTGTAAACTTTACAAACCGGGTCCTTTCTTTAAATGACAAAGCCATAAAACTGTCAAGATTTCAGAGCTGAGCTATGACCGAGAAGACTTTTACTTTCTCTGATCGTGTGGAAACGAGAGGTTTTTCACATCCCAGATGATGAACAAAGGCATTGAAAGCACAGCGTGAGTCATGTACAGGAGCGTGGTGTCAGGAAGCTAAGCTGAGCTGACACCACATGTGCGGGCAGAGTGAATGATGTGTTTCTCCTATTTGTAGATAAGGTTTAATGAACAAGGGGCATGAGTAACAACATGGAGTGTTTACAAAGCATAAAATATAGATAAGAAAAAGCATGAAACGATGAACCAGAAGAACCTGATAAATTAATATAACAAAGGTGACCCCCCTGTTTAAAAAAGCATTCAACCTTAGTTTTTTGTCACTGTCAATATCACAATGAGTAAGAACAAACGCATTTTGCTCCAGGAAAATTCCCCATTCTTGTTTCTGTAATTTTATTTTGCTATGTCAAAATACTGTCTAAGGTAACATTGTTAATTACTGGAAAAATCTATTAAGAGATGGAGTGTGTGTTTTTAGCAAATCAGGCAAATTAGGCACCTGACGGCTTCGTTGCAATTTTGCAAAAATCGTAGTAAATCTGATGGTGCTACACAACAACGCTGCTCCTTGATTTCCAGCATCACGCAACTGGAGATAATGAAGGATTGGCTGCCTGTACCGCACTATAAACAGTTCTATAAATAGTCTGTGATGGTCCAAAAATGTATATCCTCTTAAGTCTTGCAACTACTGCTACTATTACCAAAAAAAAAAAACAAACCAAACAAAAAAACCCAACAAGTCTTGGTGACAAACAGAAAGCTCCCGATTGACACATTTTACCGTTCTACACAATAAAATGGTGGGTTAGTTTTTTCTATGACCAAGCCCCTGTGAAATAGGTGTGATGCCTCTAAAAGGGAAAAATTAAAGTCATAACAAAAACTTAACTATTTAAATCACTACTTTTCATGTGTTTTATACTTTACCCGATCATATAAGACAACTTAACAGCTGCATGCAAAACAACAGCGGATCCCTTGGCATTTCATCTGTTACTCGGCCTTGGCCGTTCACCAAAAGGTTTCGTTTAACAGCCCAACGTCCCGCTTTGCCCTCTCCGGTCAACACTGAGCGAGAGAATCGACGTGAATCTATGTTGGCCCCACTGAGATTAAGGATCCTCTTTTGCAACTTAGACCTTTTAGCACGCCGCCACAAGGGTCGAGCGCGAGTGACTCGCTTTTAAAAATTTCATGTCGCTCTCGGAGGGACGAAGGGAAAGCCACCTGAAGTTCGTATTAGGTGTATCAGCACAAGCTTCAAAGGCTCACTATTACTTCATTTTTATTTTTGAAATATTTTGTGATTAAATACTCTTCAGCTACACACTACTACTATTACTGGTAGGGGATGTTTTATATATTCAGTGGAAATGCGGGGAGGGGCAGTTTTCCAAAAACTAAAAATAAATTCAAGAGAAGACTGTAAACACTAAATGAGGTGACATACCACAAAACAGGAACTGTTTAGTAGATTCTGGTTTCTACCTTGCACTGCACTGATGCCATACTTTCTCAACAGATAAAAAAGTTGTTGAACTACGGTGAGGGCATCAGTAAATCTATTCTGATGAAGAAAAAAGGTGGTTGAAATTATAAATAGCATTCTCTGTGGGGTTGTCCCCCAACCTGCCAAACGAGCGGGTGATTACAAGAATCTTTATCGGAGTGAAAAACACCGTTGTTTCAGATTCTGAAATGTACCAGCTAATAATCGAGAAGCAACAGCCTGTAGACAAAATTAATTACATTTACCTGAGCATACGTCTCCTGGACGGTCACTATGGGGAAAACACTGGGTCTAATATATCATGTGGGAAACCAGGAGATTCTCTTACCACTCTAGTGAGCCAGTTTCTGCCATTTAAAACTAGGACGTAGCTTATATTACATCTAGTATTTGGAAAAGCGGTAACTTCAAACTCAACCCACTCAAACAATATCAGTTTTTAATGTCAACACTGAGCATACAAGAGGGAGAGATGCTTAATTTCCAATATAACAGATCCCTTTAAGATGACTAATAATTTTTAATTGTCACTATGCTGAGGTTTATTTTAATGCTAGCAATCATTGTCTCAGCATTAGTGTTTCCTAATGACTGAAATTGCATTTGTGAACAAAACTAGCTGCTCTTAAAAGCAGGATACGGACCTGAAGTGACTCTTACATCATCCTCAAATATCCTAGACATGGTTACGATGCGACTTGCGGGTCGATGGGTGGCACAACACCGGGGCCAGCGTAATTTTCCTGATGCTCCCTATTTAGCAGCTGCGAGTGCAGCTTACCGGGCCGTGACTCACGAGGCGACACTTCACCTGAGAAGCCGGTGACATCACCGCCGGAGTCTGAGTACGCATGTGTGTTAAGAGTGAGGTATGATCGACTGTGTTGTGGTGATGTGATTCTCTGGGGTGTTTTTAACTACAACAGCACACAGCCTTTTTAATACTTTAGGCCTATTTACATATAGTTGTGCATTGAGCTGAAACCAATGATTATTTTCATTTTCCTACTCATTTGACAGTTACAGATTAATCAATTATTTGTCTGAGGCGACATATCTATATTTGT